>BQMB01001373.1:0-112500 GCA_027943415.1 Closterium sp. NIES-67 | reverse complement strand
GTGTGTGCATGTGTGTGTGTGTGCATGTGTGTGTGTGTGCATGTGTGAGTGTGTGCGAGTGTGTGTGTGTGCGAGTGTGTGTGTGTGCATGTGTGTGTGTGTGCATGTGTGTGTGTGTGCATGTGTGTGTGTGTGCGAGTGTGTGTGTGTGCGAGTGTGTGTGCGTGCGAGTGTGTGTGTGTGCATGTGTGTGTGTGTGCGAGTGTGTGTGTGTGCGAGTGTGTGTGTGTGCGAGTGTGTGTGTGTGCATGTGTGTGTGTGTGCATGTGTGTGTGTGTGCATGTGTGTGTGTGTGCGAGTGTGTGTGTGTGCGAGTGTGTGTGTGTGCGAGTGTGTGTGTGCGAGAGTGTGTGTGTGTGCATGTGTGTGTGTGTGCATGTGTGTGTGTGTGCATGTGTGTGTGCGTGCGAGTGTGTGTGTGTGCGAGTGTGTGTGTGTGCATGTGTGTGTGTGTGCATGTGTGTGTGTGTGCGAGTGTGTGTGTGTGCGAGTGTGGAGGGGGCACGGTAAGCAGGAAGAATGGTGGGATCAAGCAAGCAGGGAGAGCGTGACCGGCAAGGCGTTCGAGAGCAATCAGAGCAAGCAGAGTGCATCATGCTGGATTCTGCTTTGGCTAAAGCAGCAGGTTTGAAGCGCCTCAAAGCAAGCAAGTGTAGTTTTGAGGCGCCTCAAAAGCAAGCAAGTGTAGTTTTGAGGCGCCTCAAAAGCAAGCAAGTCTACTTTTGAGGCGCCTCAAATCAAGCAAGCAGGGAGAGCGTGACCAGCAAGGCGTTCGCGAGCAACCAGACCGTGCAGACTGCATCATGGTGGATTCTTCTTTGGAAAGCAGCAGGAGGAGCAAGGATGGTGCTTTTGAGAAAATGCGACAAGGGGCCGGCTGAGTAGGCCAATCACTTGGAGTACCCACCAGTTGGTTTGCAACAAAAGACGTGCGTGCATGTGCAGGGAGGCATGAGACGTGCGCGCATGTGCAGGGAGGCATGAGACGTGCGTGCATGTGAAGGGAGGCATGAGACGTGTGCGCATGTGAAGGGAGGTATGAGAGATTTTTTAGAATTCTGAAAGACGTGAGAGAAAGCACGCACCTGTCGGGAGATGGGTCTCCTTGGCCCATCGAGATCAGACTCTTGCTGTGGGCACGCAAGAGATGGCAGGGAAGAGATGGCAGGCAAGAGAGGGCAGGCAAGAGATGGCAGGGAAGAGAGGGCATGCAAGAGATGGCAGGCAAGAGATGGCAGGCAAGAGAGGGCAAAGATAAGGACTGTGAATGGGGTAGACGAGGAACACGACGAGCAGCAGGCAGCACCTAGATGGAGATAGGTGGGTGGGCCGCATGGCAGCCATGCCACCTCGCTCTTCCCACACCCCCCCCCCCCCCCCCACCAACCCCCTCGTGGCAGCTGTGCTCAAAGAAAGATACAGACCCTCCCCTTCCGCCTACCCCCACACCAACCCCCTTCTGTCGCACGTCTTGTCGAGCTTGCGCGCGCCAGCCGACCAGGAGGAGGCAGCGGCGGGGGAGGAAAGCGAACACGCAAGGCGGATGCTCAAGGAAAGCTATATACCCTCCCAACACCCCACCCCCCCTTTCCGCCCCCCCCCCCAACCCCCTTCGGTCTCACGTTTTGTCGAATGTGCGCACGCCAGCCGACCTGGAGGGGGAGGCACCAGCTGGGGAGGAAAGCGAAAGCAAGGCGGAGGCTCAAGGAAAGATATAGACCGTCCACCCCCCCACCCACCCACCCCCCTCTCCCTCCTGTCTCACGTTTTGTCGAGCTTGCGTGCGCCAGCCGACCAGGAGGAGGAGGCAGCGGCGGGGGAGGAGGGCGAGGCAAGGTGCGGCCCCACGGGCGGGCTGAAGGGCAGAATGTCGTCGGAGATGCGCAGACGCTGCTTGAGCACGTTGGACGAGAGAGGGGCCGGCTGGGGGAGGGGAGGGAGGGAAGGGGGGGGTTGGGGTTGGAGGGGTGTGGGCAGGGGTGGGGAGAGGAGGGGGGAGTAAGGGTACGGAATAGAAAGAGATGTGTAAATGGACCCTTGGGCGGGCTGAAGGGCAGAATGCCAACAGATATGCGGGAGCGAGCCTTGAAATCGTCGGAGGAAAGGGAAGGCAGCTGGAGGAACGTGGTGGAACGGTGGGAGGGATCGGAAGAAGCGGGTTGTGAAGCTGAATTGAATCATGAACGTGGGATGGCGTTGTGCAAATTGATCGGCCCATTTGTGGCTACCTGATTGCTCTGAATCTCCTGAGTGAGGTGGTGCAGCTTGATATCCTCGATATAAGGATGGGATATGTACTTGCCGTCCATGCCCAGCTGCTCTGCCACGTCCTTCACCCGCTTGCGGTCCTTGCCTATCACCTGCACGCATAGGTACAGAGTTTGGAAGAAGAGTAGCTATTGCCAAGTGCCTCTTCCACCCGCTTGCGGTCATTGCCTATCACCTGCACACATCCGTACGGACATCACAGAAGCAAAGCAGCAAGTTACTTTGAGGAGTTTCGTGCATTAGCTTGCGATCCTTGCCTATCGCCTGCATGAACAAGATGATGACGTGGAGCCACATGGGAAACGGTCTCACATGCAGCTACCTCATTGTTGATGCCTGTGCTGCACTGCACACATGGGTCAAATCGATTGAATGACGAAGGAACAACTGCCATCCTCCCATCCCCAAAGTCCAGACCAGACAAAGCAGCCGCGCACACTCCCCCTCCCCTCCCCCTCCCCTCCCCCTCACCACCCCCTCACACCTCCACTCCTCTCCTCCATCACCCTCACTTGCACGTAGGTGGTTTTGCTCTATCCTGTCGAGCTTCACTGTGAGAGCGCTACTTGTCTCCCCCCCCTCTTCCTCCTCCCCTTCTCACTGTCTTCGTGTCCCCCCCCTCTCACCTGCACGTAGGTGGCTTTGAGCTGCTCTATCCTGTCCAGCTTCACTGTGAGAGCGCTGCTCGCGCCCCCCTGCTCCCTCCCTACCACTGTCTTGCAGTGCACACTGTGTGCTATCTCGTAGCCCTCCCTTCGCCCCCCTCCCCCTCACCTGCACGTAGGTGGCTTTGAGCTGCTCTATCCTGTCCAGCTTCACTGTGAGAGCGCTGCTCGCGTCCCCCTGCTCCCGGAAAACGACCGACTCGCGGTGCACGATGTGCGCTATCTCGTACCCCAGCGCCATCAGCCCGCCCAGCAGCCGCACGCTGACACTGAAGGTGATGCGAGGTGTGATTATGAAGGGGCCGTCCGTCACCCACTCCTGCAATTGGGGGGTGAAGAGTTGGGAGACGGGGGGGGGGGTAAGGGGGAGGGTCAGGGATTGAGGCCTCCCAGCAGCCGCACAGATACACTGAAGGTGTTGTGCAGTGTGAATACCAAGGGGACGTTTGTCATCCACTCCTGCAATTGGGCAGGGAGAAGGGGTGGGAGGGGGCGTTGAGGGGGGTGATTGGTGCATTAAGTGTGCTATCTCGTACCCCGGCGCCTGAGGCCGCCCAGCAGCCTGCAGTTGGGGAGGGGGGAGAGAGTGACACTGAAGGTGATGCAAGGGGTAGTCATGACAGAGCAGCTTGGCGCCCGTCGCGAGGTGTGTGGGGAGAGAGGAAGCGGACAGGGTAAACCAACAGGCAACGAGGAATGGAAGGCAGAATGACATGGAACTAGATGGGGAGGGGGGAGGTGCATAGGAACAATTTGGGAAGGGGAGAAAGGGATGGGATGGCAAAGGGAGAGGACAGAATGGGTGTGAGGAGAAGAACATAACAAAAGGCTACGAATGTGGAGGATCAAATCAATGCGTCTGTATAGCCTCTACCCAGGTGACGGTATATGCTACAGATGCATCAGGAAAAACTGTCGAGAGTGGGATTTGAACCCACGCCCTTTCGGACTGGAACCTTAATCCAGCGCCTTAGACCAACTCGGCCATCTCGACATATCTAACTCATGAACATCCCATTTACTAACATAAATCTGACAGGTGCCCTATAACCTCTCCCACTGTTCCACAGCACAGCCTCCACCGTTCCCAAGCACTAACCTCGAACATGAGGGAATAGCGGCCATCCCTATTGCGCATGCGCAGGTACGACTGGCATGTGTCCTTGTCCTCCCCAGGCGGCAGCAGGTAGATCTCGTATGTCTCCACCTCCTCCCTCGACTGCTCGCCTACAACCACCGCTTTCACGCGCTCCTCCCACCCCTCGCCCTCTGCAGGAGACTGCAGGCCCCAGTCCCGTGCAGAGGGGAAAGAAAGGACAGAGAGGAAGGGAAAGACTTTTGAGTCAACTCAAAAGGACAGAGCGGAAGGGAATGGGAAAGCACAGGATGATTAAAGTGCATGTGAATAGGACACATATCAGGGGTGCAGCATTTGACTGCTGTAGATGATGTAGATCTTTCCGCTTTGGGGTAGCAGGCATGTGCCAAAGGGACAGGAAGAGAGCGCGGATTGAGATGCTGGCATGCAAGGCAGACACGGAGAAGTGCCCAGCTAGGTCACCTCGAGCAGGTAGGTGGCATCCTGGAAGCTGGAGAAAAGGTTGAAGTTGTTGACCGCCATGCATAATGTGTCTGCTTTTGAGGCGCCTCAAAAGAAGGGGTGAACCCGGCAAGCTCACCTTGAGCAGGTAGGTGGCGTCCTGGAAGCCGGAAAAAGGGTTGAAGTTGTTGACCATGCGGATGTGCGCCGTCTTCAGCTCCGGCTCTATGAACGCCTTGTACATCGGGTACACCTGTGCACAGCCAATAGGGGAGGAAACGGCAAATTTAGAGGCACCTCAAGGTTAAGCTGCGGCTCTTTGAACGCCCTGCACATGGGGTACACCTGCCCACAGCGAGCTAGCACAGAAGTGTGAACTATAGAGGCACCCCTACGCTCAGTTCTGCCTCACTTGAAGCCTTGTACATCGGGCACACCTGGCCGCATCATGCGCGTGGGTGCTCCTCAAGGAAACCACAGATGCACATGTGGAGTGAAGCTCATTGACTCAATCTCCCCGCCTCTCACCGTCTCTGATATCTGCTGGATGATGCTCTCAGGCGCCTGCCCCGACCGGTCGATGTCTCGCAGCACGCGCTTGACAAGGTCGAAGTGCACGCCGCCTGTGATGGACACGCGCAGGTCCAGCAGCGGGCGCAGCCGCTCGTTCAGCGCGTGGATGCCCTCGATGATGATCACCCGCGACTTGGGCACCGGCTGCTCCCTTGGGGAAGACCATCGTATGAAAGGTCCGAAGGGGGTTAGGAAAGAGATATGACAGGCAACAAGAAGTGACGAACACGATCTATCGATCTTGAATGACAGGTTACAGAGGGCAGAGCTTGTGCCTTGCATTGACATGCGGAACCAAGAAACTAGAACGAATCATCACCTTATCAACAAAAATCTAATCGAGCCAGGCATTCTTTTAATCCATAGAGCATGACTCGGAACGCATCTCAGTTGGCACGTATTTGGGCCCCACATGCACGAACCCGCAGCCTACATACCTGAATCCGACGCGCTGGCTGGTCTTGAAGTCGTACATGGGCACCTGCACTGCCTCCCCTCGCCTGAGCCCCTCAATGTTCTCCAGAAGCAACTCATAATCGGTGATGCGCGGATCTGGTTGAAGCCACACACGCGCACACGTCACACATGGATGCACCACAAATGAGAGCTGATAGGCTATGTAGCATCGAACACGCCTGACACTACACAATTCACCAGAAAAACACCCAGTGCAGGCAAGGACGCGGCCTAAGAAACGGAGGAGGCAGGCTGAAGAGCATCGAAGCAGCACGAGAGAATGACCGTCGAGATTGCCGTCGATGACGTCATCGGCGACGTTGTACGTTGTTGGGTCGACTTTTGAGTCAACTCAAAAGCAACACGAGTGAGCGACTGACCGTCGAAGTTGCCGTCGATGACGCGGCTGGCGACGTTGTAGTTGTCCATGGAGATGACCGCGATGGATGGCATGAACCCCGCCACCTTGCACGTGAACGCCGTCTTCCCCGCGCCCGACGGGCCCGCCAGCCCCACCAGGATCACGCCCGGGTTGTTCTGCACGACACGGCCCGTCGCAAGAGACGAAAGTGAGACGGCATTAGTAAGTCAATGATCGGAGTCAGATATCCATTGACGCTGAGGCGAGACAGCCGTCGTGGTTGGATGTCAGATAGTTGTCGAAGCCGAATCACACATATTTATTGAAGTCGAGTGTCAAAAAGTAATTGACGCTGAGTGTCAGATAGTCATTGAGATTGCAAGGTTGATAGCCATTGTCGCCGAATTTCAGATAGTCAATGGAACAGAAAGAGTCATATTCTCTAAAACCGAATATCAGATGGGATTCTCAATAGAGCCAGATGTGAGATAACCATCGCCTTCAGCTGATGCTGAACGACCGCGTTGCTGTCAGGTTGCCACTAATGGTGACTCTGAAATCGTCAGCAAAGCTGGAAGCCGGAGCCATAATGTGTCAAATAGTCCTTCAGGCATAACATGCTTGTCAAGATTAATGAAGTCTCATACATCAGCAGCCAGACACTGCAGCAAGACACAACAGCTGGGCACACCTGTGTGAGCAGCTGGACGGCCCGGATGAAGAGGAAGAAGCCCTTCTCAAACGACAGCTTCTCCTCCACTGGAGCGATCTCCTTCCTCGCCTTGCCGTCCGGCATGACTCTCCGCACCAGCCGCAGCTGGTTCTTCAGCAATCCAGGCCGGCGCGAGCTCGGCTTTTCACCATACTCCGCAAACGAGTTTCCCTTAGACGGAATCATTGTCGCGGTGCTGATTATAGTCCTAAGCGCTGTGTAAAATGCCAAGCGGAGATGGTGCTAAGATGGTTGGATGGGGGAACTTTCAAAGCTGCTGGGAGGATAACTTGTAGCTAAAAGATTTTTGAATGAGCGGCGGCTTGAGCGAGAGCTACTACAAGAATGATAATGAAGATGCTGCCTGATTAATAACGAATTGGGGTATCGCACTAGCGCAGAGAAACAGAGACGACCCTAAAAGACGGTCTTGCATGCTCCATGCGCGAAAACAAGGCGACTATTAGAAGGGACAAAGCACAAGCGAGGGCTTGGAACTACTCAACACCTAAAACACCTTCGCCTTTCTTAGCCTCACTCACATATCCTGCTGCAGCCAAGAAAGAACTAGGACCATGAAGTGCATGGGTGTGAGCAGTGATGGCATGGCTTCCGCCAGGATGTGAGTGGAGAAGAAAGCTGCTTAGTAGGACCTGCTGCTGGTGGTTTTGCTGCCGCTGCTAGTTCACTGCTGGGAGTTCCTGGGCAACTCCAGCAGAGTGGCCTGATGTGCTGTTGAGGTTAGCGCGTGTTTTGTTCAGCTCAAAATGTTGGATGGATGGAGGAGTAGATGCCTATGGACTATAGTAGCGTACACTTTGTTTCCTATCTAGTTTCATGTTTTTTGCACGCGGCTTAAGCCTGTAAGCAGGAAATGGTAAAACAAGGGCAAACGGGACCTTGAAGGGGAATACCCAAAGTAAGCACTGACACATGGTTATTAAAATCTCGCTCATGCACTGGATTAGTTGCTTGCGCGACGTCCAAGCTCGGAAACTCGCAATTGTCGAAATATGACTTGGTTGTTCGCTGTCGTTCAGACTGCAGCCAATCAGGTTCACTGTCAACGAGAGTCATGCTGAGAACGAAGTAGTGGGATTGCGATTTAGACTGTTCCAGGTAAAATAATAGAGGAGAAAAGGTGTACTGTACTGTAGTCTGACTTTCCATCCATTGGCTCTGCCGACACAACGGGCACTGACGACACAGGAGATGTAAGGTTTGATTGGGCGTTATGCCCTTGAAGCGGGCAGATTCGAAAAGCGCACTGGCACATTCACTTTGCTCGGGGATAGATATTTAGCAGGTCGAGCTGGATGATATTTCCTAACCAGGGACATCGCTATAGAAGCGCGCGACTGCAAACAACGACACTAAGAATTCTCACCACTACAAGCACATACAGACAACGACTACGAAATTCCCGAAGCGGAGAGAACTTGGGAGCCTGCTTTTTGGGGTTCGCGAAAGCCCATGCTAACATCAGTGGTATCATGTGGCACGCGCTGAGCAGTCCGCATGTGCGTCATCGAATGGAACCAAACCATCCCATGATTCTCCCATCCCACCCCATCCCATCCCATCCATGCCATCAGGCTGCTCGAAAGCAGTGTACCCATGGCCACCATCCACCAACCAGCTTGCCTTGCCTCACCTTCCTCAACCACCCGTTGATACACCCCACTTCCAAATGTGCAGACAGCCGAAACACAAGCAAATCTGGCAGTTTCGAAGCCAGGATCTATTCCAGTTTCCAACTGCTCAAGGTACTCGACGCTGAGCAGGAATCACCTCGGTCTGTTCTGTTGTAAGTCGTCTCTACTTGTCCCGTAGATTATTTCACGCCGCACTTCAGGCCGTGAAAATGTCTGGGGAGGAGGAGAAGATCGAGAATCCCGCTCACCAGGAGGAGGATGACGATGCTCCCAAGGCTGACGATGAGGACACTGGAGCTCACATCGCTCCCATTGTGAAGCTGGAGGAGGTTACCGTCTCCACCGGTGAAGAAGATGAGAACACCCTCTTTGAGATGTAAGCTGTCGACCACGCTAGAACTTCTGCCGATTCGCTGCAGTTTTGATGGACGTTAGACGCTCGTCTCGAGTATTTGAAGCGAACTCGATTTCTTATCCTTTTAGTTCCGTTTGCTCTGCTAGTCTTATTTGGTCCATCTCGAAGCTACCTGTGTAATACTGTAGGTCTGGCAACCCTAATTTTTGTGCGTCGTTTCCATGCCTGGAATTCATTCGAGCTATCGAGTCCGCGTAGGGTTCCTTATTGAACCCTTCCTTGGGTGCTTGACTTGACTGGTGGCTATGTTTCCAGCAAATCCAAGCTTTACCGGTTTGATAAGGACGGAAACCAATGGAAAGAGCGGGGTGTAGGCCAAGTGAAGCTCCTGGAGCACAAGGAGACGAAGAAGATCCGGCTGTTGATGCGGCAGCAGAAAACGCTGAAGATCTGCGCCAACCACACAGGTAGGGCAACCTGAGCAATGAGGAATACGGAAATTCATCGTTCACTATCCTCTTCCCTATTTTTCACGAATTCATTGCCCAGTACTCCTTCCCACGACAAAAGTTGACAGTAAGTCGAAGTAATGGTCAACGTTATCCCTCCGTTTCACTTGTCATTTCGGGCTTCTGATCCCGGCTTGTCGCCTTGTGATTCTTCGAGTGTTAGCTTTTAGAATTGCATTCCAAATTTATGGTCTAGAGCATCGGAGGCCAAGTTGTGGCTGGTATGGAGCATCGGAGGCCAAGTTCTACGACCTCCAACCTTTCCTTCAATTCCTGGCATCTCGTGCTCTCTTCCCTCTGCAGTACTACCGACCATGTCGCTTCAGGAGCACGCAGGGAGCGACAAGTCATGGGTGTGGCACGCGCAGGACTTCGCTGATGGAGAGCTGAAGAAGGAGCTCTTCACCATGCGGTTCGGCTCGCCAGAAAGTGAGTGTTGTCAGGCTCCTTCACGGAGGCAGATGGGTTGGTTGTGTGAAGAGCCCTTTGTGGAAACGGACTGGATCCGTGTTGAAACTCTCTTGTTAGAAATGCTAGGAAAGTGGATCCTTAATGTGTGTGCATCTGGCACTAAACATATATGTTCACATATGAATGTATATATACACACACCCCTCTCACATTCTGTTCCTGAGTCATGTACTCTCCTCATTCCCTCTCTAGTATACGTCCCTGATGTCCTGAGGTTGTTTCTGTCTCCTATCGTCCACCCTATCCATTCCAGGCGCTCAGAAGTTCAAGAGCGCATTTGAGGAGGCACAGGAGAAGATGGCGGCGATTCTGGGAACCAAGGACACAGATGCAGCCAAGGAGGTGGCGAAGGAGGCAGAGAAAACAGCAGAGGAGCTTGAGAAGCTGGCTGTCAAGAAGGATGAGGACAAGCCTGCAGAGTCCTAAGTGGAACGTCTGTTTTGTAGAACTTTATATTGTAGGTTCTTTGCAGCCTCCTAGTCCGGTCGTCTTGCCTGTATCTGTCTTGTAGGTTTCTCATTGTTATGAGTCACCACTATACCTAGTTCGAGTCTGTTTGCCCGCACCATTTGTTCTGGACATTCTTCGGGTTGTAGGAGACCCGCTTGTAACGGTTCATAGGGTTTTGTTTGACAGGCTACTAGGGTTTGAGAAGCCAATTTGTCACGGGTGAATTCCCGTTGTCCAGCATGCCTGCAACACGCCGTCCAGTGTGCCCGAGGATGCAGAACGCCTACTTCAGATGCCACGTGTCTCGTAATAAGCAACGCCACGCAGCGCAAGGGCAATGAGTTTGGGAAGGGACCATTCCGAGTCAGATTATTGGCAGGCCAATGTGTTGGAGGGACATGCAAGCGGAGGGATTCACAGCACTGTAGCAAGAATAGGTGTATGTGGGAAGGAGCCAGCGACTTGTAGTCTTCTACCTTCATTCCACGAGACTCTGAGCCTTGATCGACTTTCCTCCTGCTAGCGCTAGCTCCGGGACGGACACATGAGAATTCGCGACGCGCCTACCCCACGACCGCTATCTGTTGCGAGAAGAATCTCGCACCCTCCGCCGCTTCCTCGTCGATCTCCTCACTCTCGTCGAATCTTCTTTCTCCTCCGGTTGCTGGCCATCCTCCTTCGTACCAGTGCGACACTCGTCCAGGGAACGTCGCTCGAAGGTAGCGTGGACTGCGGACTCAAGGAAAGGCAAAGCACGGCCAGTGGTCAGTTCTCTGAAAGCCAAGCGACTTCTGAGCAATTTGAGAATTCTGTCAACCAAGCCGCTTCCGAGGAGTCTGGAACCTGCACGGCGGGTCTCGACATGTCGAATCCCGCGGCTCATGCGGGGGACGCAGGCTCCATGAAGATTGCGTCCGCGTTAAAGGACGTCCCGGTTGAGCGTATAGTGGGGCCTGGAAGCGACGAGGTGGTGAAGATAGGGTCGTTTTGGCAGACGCAGGTGAGAAACGGATGGCAGGGTGGCTCCGGTAGTGGATGGTTGAGATGGTGTGGATGGTTGAGATGGTGTGGATGCTTGGGTGGCTCCAGCAGTGGATGCCTGCATGCTGAAATTGGCTCCAGCAGCTCACCTCTTTTCTTTCTGTTTTGATTTTCGCCCATCATTTTTTCCTCCGGCGTTTTCCCCGTCCTCCTTTATTCGCCGAATCTCCTTATGCCTCATCTTTTCCTCCCCGTCCCCATTCCTTCCCTCCTCCTCCTCCTCTTTCTCCCCTTCCTTCCTGCCCCCTCCCCTTCCCCTCTCTCCCCCACCAGCCCGTGCTGATTCATTTTCTCCGCCGCTTCGGCTGCCGCATCTGCCGCGGAGGAGCCATGGACATGTCTCGCGCCATCCCGCACCTGCAGAAAGCGGGCGTGCGGGTCGTTGCCATTGGTGAGTGAATTCCTGGCCGGCTTACTGCTTAGAGCCATCGTGCAGTTGCGGCGGAGGAGCCATGGACATGTCATGTCACGGGCCATCCCTCACCAGCTATGCCTCTTGGGCTGACGGCCGTTGCAAACGCTGGGTCGTAGATGGGCCTCCACAGTCTTTTTCTTCAAGTGCCTTCAAATTCGCCTCCAGAATGAACTATGCTGGAAACTTCACGGTTTGCTTAGAAGGGTGTCTCAGAAGGGTGTCTCTGGGAACAAATCTAAACTCCCCTCCCTTTCTCGTCACTTCGTTTCTCTCCCTTCTTCCCATGCTTGGACCATCTGGGCGCAGACGAATTCGTGGAGTTCTCCCATCCGTGTTCCTGCATTCCGTATTTCCTCCCTCCCTCCCTCGACCCCCGTTCTTCCCATGGCTGGACCATCTGGGCGTGGGCGAGTTCGTGGATGGGGGCTACTGGAAGGGCGCCTCCTCTTCCGCTCACTCTCCCTCCCTGCCTGCCTGCCATGCTCCCTCTGCCACTCCCCCAACTCTCTCGTTTCCCCCAGGGCTGGACCATCTGGGATTGGACGAGTTCGTGGATGGGGGCTACTGGAAGGGCGAGCTGTACATTGATGATGGAAAGAGGGCGTACCAGGCGCTCGAGCTCAAGTCCATCTCCTACTGGCAGGTGAGGGTAAACTTCTTTGGTGCACCCTGGTTGCGTTGCTGCATGCTGCGTGCTGCATGCCGTCCTATGATCTCTACTGGAGGGGCGAGCTGTGCATAGACGATGGGAAGCAGGCCTACCGGGCGCTGGAACTCAAATCCAACTCCTTTTGGCAGGTGAGGGCGTGCTGCATGCTGCACTGGCAGGTAAGGGTGTGCTGCACGCTTTATGCTGGCCTTCAGCATCCTCACTCCTCGTTCCCGTCATCCCTTCTTCGTCTTCACCACCCATCAGGTGGCCTACCAGCTGCTCTTTGATAAGACGGTGAAGAAGTCTCTTGGAGACACGGCCAATGTGAAGGGCGATCTGGCTGGAGACGGCCTGTGAGTACACGTATTCCTCAACAAATTTGCTGTATGAATTTGTCTATAGATGGTTTGGGCTCTGTTCTCTTGAACTGTGTAACATCCCATTGTGAAATGCTTCTGTGCATCTGTTCGTGCAATGGCTGCAGGCAACTTGGGGCGACGTTGGCACTAGATAAAGGTGGCAAGTTGCTTCATGAATTTAGACAGGTGACAGTAGCAGACCATCCGTCTCCCGAGGAGCTTTTGCAGCGTTTTGGGATTGACCCAAGTGTGCTAAGGGGAGGAGTGAAGGGGGCTAGAGGAGCTGAGGAAGGGGGCAAGGAAGACACGTGTGAAGGAAAAGAGTGCTTGTGATATGTAGCTTCTCTAGTTTGATTTTGATTGTTGTATTGAGTGTACATGTACTATTCGAATTATTCACAACCTAATGCCCGACCTTCGCCCACCAATGCGGTTACGCCACGACTACCGCAACTCCACCCAAATTTTGACGGGCAGGCATCCAGCGTGGCTGGTTGCGTCACGAAGCGCTTGAACCCAGCAATCAACGGTAACCACTCTGCCAAAGGAGCGCGTCAGTCGCTAGTTTGAGTTGCAGTCAGCTTGTGCGATTTGACACATCAGCTTTGTTCCATGGTCGGCTTGGCTTGGCATTGGCAATGCCCTTGGGAATGTCGGCCTTGTGAGTGCATCTCCAAGTATGAGGGAACGTAAAATTTCCTAACCATACCTAGGAGGCTAGGACTCACGCCGTCAGTAGTACAAGTCTGACCAGTATCCGTCGCCCAGCGTTATCAGAGGAAACAGAGGCAAGGCAGCCCCTCCCAGCTTGAGTCTGGCAATAAAGCTGGTCTGTGCCTTTTCGGAGGCAAGCATCCCAACCAAGCATTGCGAGAAACTTGCTCCGTTTGCGCTAGCTTTGTTGTCTGTCGGAGCGGCAGTCGGTTGCGAACCTGTGGCTTCGAAAGAGACTTTGAAAATCGCGCAAGGCGTACGATAGTCCCTGGCCAGGTGCCTAGTTGTACGTTAGCCATGGCGTTTGCGGCTCGCGCGACCAGCTGCCAGCTCCGCCTGGCCACAAATCTTCCCCAGTATTCCGCTTCGAAGGTAGATTCTTTCTTTATGCAACGGCCCGTGCACATAACTCTTGCTTCCCCATCCATGACGTACTTCCAGATCCATACTGCGATACGACATTCGATTGGTAAAACATTCTTACGTGGCACTAGCAAGGTTTCACCAGAACACCGTTTCACAACCGCGAACATGTGCCGTTAGGGTGGTGCTAACTACAACACTGCTACCTACAACTTCCACCTGTGTCAGTCTTCTGGCTGCTGCATTAGCAGCAGGCACCTGCGTCACCAAAGGAGGTGTCAGTGACGCCTCAGGCTGCTGCTTTGGCATCGCTCACAGGCTTACTGCCTCGCGCCACTCCCAGTGCCTCAAGCGTACTCGCCGTTCCTTTCTGAGGCGAATGAAGCCTAGAGGTGTCATTTCTTACACTCCTAGGAAACGTACACGAGTTCTGCATCTTATAATTCATCCTCTTTCCTCCCTCCTCCCCCCCCTCTCTTCCCACCCCGTGCCAAATTCCCCCTTCAGGGCCCCGTCTCGGTCCGTCTCCCAGCCGTGCGCGCGGCGGCCGGCGATGCGGAGAGCAGCGCGGAGAAGCCGCGCGTGGGGGATCCGCAGGGGGAGCGCGCGAAGGGGATCTTCGAGTTCGTGACGGACAACCCGTCGAGCAAATCCGCCATTCAGCTGAAGAATGCACCCGCCATGGACGGCAACGTCGGCCAGATGATCTCGGTGAGTGCGTGCGACAGTGTGCGATAGCGTGCGACAGATTGTATGGGTGCGTGCGACAGTGTGCGAAGGGGATCTTCGAGTACGTGACGGACAACCCGTCCAGCTGGTCAGTCTTCTTGTCAAGAATTAACCCGCCAAGGACGGCAAAGTCGGCCAGATAACCTCGGTGAGTGGAGGCTCGGAAGATGTGGCTGGAAGGAGGGAGGGTTTGAAAGCACAGATGCTCGAATCGGAGCTGCGAATCAAAGTTTAAAGGTCTAGAGTCTGGGTAAAAGGCGGGCGAGAAGTGAGCCTGGCGAGTAGAGAGCTAGTGCTGGAGTCTTGGCGTGCGCTGGGCAGAGGAGTAGAGGTAGCAGCAGTAGCGGAATAGTCTTTGAGTGGGCACAAAAAAGGTCCACTTCAAAATCCGAGTAGACAGCAGGCCGAGCAGAGGAGTAGAGGTAGCAGTACCGGGATAGTTCCATGAAAACGACACAGCCTCTTCGCCTTTTCCCGTCCCCTCTCCCTCTGCCGCCCCTCTGCCGCCCCTCTGCTGCCTTTCTGCCGCCCGTCCAGGGCGTTGGAGTGGTGGCAGAGGAAGGGCGGGCGGGAGGGACAGAGGAAACGGCGGAAAGCATTGAGGCGTTTCAGTGGAAGGCGGGGGTGGGGCACGGGGGAGGGGAGGGAAGGGGACGTAGAAAGGAAGTGGGGAGGTGGTGGGGAGGGCAAAGGCAACGTGGGCAGTTTCAGAGGGTGGAGGAGGCTAGGGGAGACTAGGGACGCTACGTCTACAGGTGCCTTTTGAGTCGACTCAAATATCACCCACGGGAGGGCACGGGAGGGCACGGGAGGGCACGGGAGGGCACGGGAGGGCACGGGAGGGCACGGGAGGGCAGAGGGAATGGGAGGTGCTAGAAGGTGGAGACTAGGGACGCTACGTCAGCCTAGGCTGGCTCTGACGTTATGTCTTTTGTGCCTAGACGCCCTTTCGCTTCCAGCCAACCCTCCTTGCTTGCTCGGGTCCTTCCCCCAAAGGACGGACATGCCACGTGTCCGTTGCAACCAAATGCATGATCCAATGCACGGCTCTACCGGTATTCTGCACGGTCAATTCCAACGCATACCTGTTTCATGGCCACCTGGCCGCGTTGTGCTGTCTATTCCACCTTGGCCCGCCTCTTACCGTTATGGCCGTCGACCATCTCGTACCATCATCCCTCTCGACCCATCTCATGCGTTGCGGATTATCTCGGACCGTTCGGACCGTTCGCTCCATTCACAACCGTTGACGTGCCCGCGCCCTGAAAACCGCTCCCCTCCCCGTGCAGGCCATCGAGGACAAGGGCAAGGACATGGGGTCGTACGTGCTGTCGGGCGAGTTCCAGTACTTCGTCCGACAAATAGGTGCGAGGGCATGGGCATGGGCAAGGGCACGGGCAAGGGCATGGGCAAGGGCACGGGCAAGGGCACGGGCAAGGGCATGGGCATGGGCATGGGCAAGGGCACGGGCAAGGGCATGGGCATGGGCATGGGCAAGGGCAGGTTCCAATACTCTGTCAGGCAGAGAGGTGCGCCATTCTTTGGCCTATCCTCCTTGTGCTTGCAAAGCGAAGAAGATTGCAAACGAAACAGCGAGCGGCCCTCCACTCCACCCCACCATCCCAGCACCAGCACCAGCACCAGCACCAGCAGCACCAGCATCAGCAGCAGCAGCAGCAGCAGCAGCGCAGAGTGGAGTGGAGTGAATGAGACTCTTTGCCCCCTTTCAACCCTCCTCCCCCCAATGCACTCCATCAGGCCAGCCAAGCGACCCTCTAGTGGTGTACCTGCACGGAGCTCCTGCGCAGTCATGGGGCTTCAGAGAAGTGATGCAGCAGGTTCGTGTGGGTGGGTGTGGGAGAGTATGTGCGCGTGTGTGTGATTGTGTGAGGGGGGGGGGGGTGGGAGGGGTGGGGACTGGGTGAGTGAGTGAATGAGTGCGCATGACCCCACCAGGTCAGTGTGTGCACCTGCTCGGTCGGAGCACCCGCACAGCCGTGGGGCTTCAGAGAAGTTATGCAGCAGGTGGGTGTGCAATTTATCTAACACTCGCACGCACAGACGAAGACACACACGCACAGACGAAGACACACACACACTCCCGTGCAAACACACAAACACACCAACTTGCGCGCACACATACGCGCACACAGAGACACAAACACCAACACACACAGACGTGCACACACACAGACGTGCACGCACACAGACGTGCACACACACAGGCACGCACACTCACACAGGCAGCCAGGCACGCTGCCTTGCGCCTCCATCCCCCCTCCCTTGCGCCACCATCCCCCCTCCCTTGCGCCTCCATCCCCCCTCCCTCGCGCCTCCATCCCCCCTCCCGTGCGCCTCCATTCCCCCCTCCCTTGCGCCTTGGCGCCGCTGCCCAGATGGCGGAGAAGGGCTACAGGGGCATTGCGCCTGACTGGATCGGATATGGCTTCTCAGAAAAGCCTCAGCCGGGGTACTACTTTGCTTACACGGGTGAGGGCGGATGGGGGCGATGGGAAGAGTGGAATGAAGAAGAGAGAAGAGGAAATGGAGGAAGGAAACGCTGGGAGGGCAAGAGTTAAGGGTTTAGGGACAAATACTTGTCTCGCAGAAGTTTCCCCTCGTTCATCTCGTCTTACTCTCTTGCATCGCCATGTCCTCCCCCTCCCCCTCCTCTTCCTCCCCCTCCTCTTTCTCCCCCCCCTCCTCCTCCCCCCCCCTTTTTTTTCTTTCCCCGCCCCCTTCTTCTTTCCCGTCCCACCTTCCAATACAATGCAACCAGAGGAGGCGTATCACCAAGAGTTGGATCGTCTCTTGGAAACCCTGAGCGTGACAGAGCCCTTCTACCTTGTAGTGCATGTGAGTGAAAGGGCCTTATATCGAGCCATCTTGACACCACATTGGAGTCTTATATCAAGCCGTCTTGACGCCACGTTGGAGCCTTGTACCGAGCCGTCTTGACACAGCGTTGGAGCCTGTCGACACAGCCATGCAAATGAGTTTCAGACCCCATGATGTTAATTTTTTTGTTTTTGTTGTTGCACGGCCTCATCACAGCACTGTCGCCCTCCTCCTCCCTCCCTGGGCCTTGTCCCCTCTCCTTCCTCCACCAGGGCTACCTTGTAGGAAGCTACGGCCTCACGTGGGCTCTCAAGAAACATGGGGCTGGCCATTCTCAACAACACCGCTCTCGCCCTCCTCACCTCTTCCTTGCCCTCTTCGCCCCTCTCCCTTTTCCCCTGCAGGGCTATCCCGTAGGCAGCTACGGCCTGACGTGGGCTCTCAAGAACGCTGGGAGGCTCAAGGGGCTGGCCATCCTCAACACATCGCTTTCTCGCTTCAAAGTTACACTCCCTCCTCCTCTTCATCTCCCCTCTCCATTGCCTCTGCAGGGCTATCTCGTAGGCAGCTACGGCCTCACATGGGCTCTCAAGAACGCTGAGAGGCTCAAGGGGCTGGCCATCCTCAACACGCCGCTGTCGGGGTCCTCTCCCCTGCCCCAAATATTCCAACAGCTCAGGTGCTCGCAACAGACCAGGTGGGGTCAGGTTGACTCAGTTGCTTGTAGGAAAGGGACGCGAAGGATGCGAATAAAGCACCAGGGGCGAAAAGGGATCATAAAATCGTGAAGAGTGGAAAGGGAGGGGAGTATCAAACACATGGAGGCCAACCAGGTGGTTTGGTGGAGTGATGTTGCTGGTACCAGCGGTGTGCTTAGACCTAGACGTCAGGCTGTACCGCAAATATCAAGTTCACGCGTCGTGTCCCCTCAAGCCCTCGCCAGTTCTGCCCCCCCCGGCCCTTATACCCCGGCACACCAGGCTGATATTCGTGGGCGAGTTGCAGTGCCAGAACGCCGAGCTGGTCCAGTGCCACACCCGTGTCTCACACACGTATCTCCCCTCGCCCTTTCCGCCCCCCCCCATCCCTCTTACATTCCCCCCCCAGAATGCCGTTCGTGGGCGAGTTCCAGTGCCAGAACGCCGTGCTGGCAGAGCGGTTCATTGAGAAGGGCAGCCCGTGAGTAGGCTGGGCGGGAGGTTTGAGAGTGTGGGGGGTTGGGCGGGTGGGAGGATGAAATGCAGAGTGGCTTTTTGAAAAGTACAGACGGTGAGTAACCTTCAGCTGATAGGGAAGGCTTTGACTTGTCCATCCACTCATCCTCCCACCCATCCATCCATCCACCCATCCATCCATCCACCCATCCACCCACCCACCCATCCATCCACCTATCCATCCATCCACCCATCCACCCACCCATCTTTCCATCCACCCATCCATCCATCGACCAAATGCTTTCCCTTCCCTCTCTCAAACCCCTGCCTCCTGCGTCAGCGACTCCCTCAGCTGCACAATGCTCATGGCTCACTTCCTTCCCTCCTCACTTTCCCCCTCTCTCCCTCCCTTCCCTTACTTTCCTCCCCTCCCTCCCCTCCCTTCCTCCCTTCCCTTCCTTCCATTCCCTCCCGTTCTCCCCTGCCCATCCCCCCACCGCAGCTACTCCCTAGAGCTCGGCAATGCTGACGTGTACCTCCCTTTCTCCCTCTCTCTCATCATTATGCCTTTCCCTCCCCTCCCCTCCTTCCTCTGTCCTCCTCTCCCCACTGCAGCTACTCCCTAGAGCTCGACAACGCTGATGTGTACCGCCTGCCATACCTCGACAGCGGTGAACCTGGTTTCGGTAAGAGAGAAAGAGAGCATTCAATAAAGAGTACAGCGCTTTTGGCATCCAGCTCAGCGCATGGAGGAGAGATCCTTGTGGGATCCTGTCCGGGCATATCCCGGCAGTGGCGACCCCCGATTCGGTAACACTGCCCTGAAATACGATTTTTAGTGCTAATGCCCTGCCCATGGTGCGGGTAGGGAGAGGGGGAAAACAGCTGTCTGCCCTTCTGGGCACAGCTCGCAAGGCCAACTCCAAGCAGCTTTTCCACTCCGCCCTGCTACATGCCCCGTCTGTTTTACTTTCCCCCTCTCCCTCCTCCTCCTAGTCCTCCTGGAGATGGCCCGCAAGGCCAAACCCAAGCAGCTTTTCCGCCCTTCCCTGCTGCATGTCTCGTTGACTTGACACCCTCCTCATGTCTCCCCCTCTCCCTGCTCCCCCCAGCCCTCCTGGAGACGGCCCGCAAGGCCAACCCCAAGCAGGTCGGGGAGAGGATCCAGAGCGCCCTCTCGTCCCCCAGGTAGCGCAGCCCTTCACGCCCCCCACTCCGCTCCCTGCTTTCATCTCCGCTCACTGCTTTCATCTCCGCTCACTGCTTTCATCTCCACTCACTGCTTTCATCTCCACTCACTGCTTTCATCTCCACTCACTACTTCTGTCAACACTCCGCATTCCCCCTCTGTGCTCCTCTGTGTGTCTTCATACCCTCCACCGCACTGCACCGCTCTGCACAGCTGGACGGTACCCACAGTGATTGCATGGGGCAAGGACGACCCCTACATTCCCATGAGCGAGGCCCAGGCTGTAGCCAAAGCCAACTCGTCCTCTGTGACGCTGAGAGTGCTAGAGGGAGCCGGGCACACCCCCCAGGAGGACTGGTGAGTTGGAGATTGTAGGAGGGTAGAGCCGTGAGGGCATGGGGCAAGCCACATCCCCATGCATGAGCCGTAAGGACAGCCCCCACATCCCCATGCATGAGCCGTAAGGACAACCCCCACATCCCCATCAGCGCGGCTCAAGCCATGGATGTGGACTCGTCTACTGCCACGCTGTCAAGCTGAGAGTGTTGCAAGGAGCTGGGCACACCCTGCAGGAGGACTGGTGATT
This sequence comes from Closterium sp. NIES-67, assembly GCA_027943415.1. Lineage (NCBI taxonomy): Eukaryota > Viridiplantae > Streptophyta > Zygnematophyceae > Desmidiales > Closteriaceae > Closterium > Closterium sp. NIES-67. The sequence goes on along the minus strand of BQMB01001373.1, from coordinate 92,445 downwards.
GTGGAAGAGTGGCGCAGCGATGCGGTTCGGGAAAGATTGACCCCTACATACTCATGAGCGAGGCAGAGGCCGTAGCCGAAGCCAACTCGTCCACTGTGACGCTGAGAGCGCTAGAGGGAGCCGGCCACACGGCCCAGGAGGGCTGGTGAGTTGGCGGAGGGCTGTAGCTCGGAAAAGGTTGACTCCTACATTCCCATGACAGAGGCACAGGCCACATTTAAGGCTAAATCCTCGTCTGTCACGCTAAGGGTGTTGGAAGGAGGCGAACACACCCCCCAGTAGGACTGGTGAGCATTGCATAGTGGTAGAGGGACGTGGCCTGAGAAAGGTCGATGCGACCGATGGCCATGCTAGCGTTTCCAAGAGCGATGCCCAGGCCATAGCCAAGGCCAACGAGGCTGCTGTTACGGTGACAGTGCTGGAAAGAGCCTGGCACACACCCCAGGAGGGCTGGTGAGGTGAGCTGGTGGATGGGTGGAGGGACGTGCTTTGAGGCGCCTCAGGAGCAGTGGGACGTGGTTGACAGTGTACTGCTCCATGAGCGCGGCTCAGACTCCCAGTCCCTACTTGGCACTCCTGTAGGACTAAAGTGCAGCTCTCTCTCAGACATCTCAAAACTATGCTTCTATCTGCACAGCACGTATTCGGCACACCTGTGGGATTGTCTTGTCCTGCTGCGGCACAGATCATGTTTGGAGTCTAAGTGAGAGATCTGTTCAAAGTCTCTAGATCCAACCTCTCATTCTGAACGTTTGATCTGATACCGTGGCGTGCAGGTCTGAGAAGGTGGTGGACAGCCTGCGAGTCTCCTTCAACTGATTCGTCCAGAAGCGATAAGAGGATTGTTAGAACCCTCACTTGCGGACGTCTCCTGTTTTCCCTGGAGTGGCTATAACGGCGGAGTTTTGCCCCCTGTAGAGGAGAAGAAACGTGTGCCGTGCCAGGCACACAAGGGCCAACAATGTAGCAATGTGTTCTATTCAATTTATACAACAGCAGCTACGTTGCACTGCACTGGTGACTTGTGCTCCCTTTCTTGCACCAGCCAATCTAGAAATACTATAGCCAAACCAAACATGTGTCATCCTTTAAATGGCCAGGGATTAAACAGCTCAGCACATGCTAAAGCCTGTTACCAATAGTGGTCTGCATTCTGTCACAGTTTCAATTGTGGGTGTCCTGTGCCCACACCAAATGAGAAGCTACGTGGCCTTTCATGTGTTGTTTGCCAGATTCCATGTGTTGTTTGCCAAATTCCATGTGTTGTTTGCCAAATTCCATGTGTTGTTTGCTAAATTCCATGTGTTGTTTGCCAAATTCCATGTGTTGTTTGCCAAATTCCATGTGTTGTTTGCCCCGAGCAACAACTCTTCCAGGGGCAGTGACATGAGAAGGCTCCTTCGTATGGTCGATCAGTGGTGTCAGCCCAATAGCTGCAGCCAGCAGCTGTTGCGCCACCACATCTGCACGGTCATGGGGAGACAAGGTGAGAGGAGGGGAGAGGAGGGGAGAGGAGGGGAGAGGAGGGGAGAGGAGGAGAGAGGAGGAGAGAGAGGAGAGGAGGGGAGATGGGAGAAGTGGGGAGAGTAGGGGAGAGGGGAGAGGAGGGGAGAGGGGAGAGGAGGGGAGAGTAGGGTAAAGGAGGGGAGAGGGAGAGGAGGGGAGAGGAGGGGAGAGTAGGGGAGAGTAGGGGAGAGGAGGGGAGAGGAGGGGAGAGGAGGGGAGAGGAGGGGAGGGGAGGGGAGGGGAGAGGAGGGGAGAGGAGGGGAGAGGAGGGGAGGGGAGGGGAGGGGAGGGGATTGGAGAGGAGGGGGGGGAGGGGAGAGGAGGGGAGAGGAGGGGAGTGGAGGGGAGAGGAGAGGAGGGGAGGGGAGGGGAAGGGAGGGGAGGGGAGGAGAGGGGAGAAGAGGGAAGAGGAGGGGAGAGGAGAGGAGGGGCGAGGCAGGGCGAGGAGGGGAGAGGAGGGGAAAGGAGGGGGGGGGAGGGGAGGGGAGGGGAGGGGAGGGGAGGGGAGGGGAGGGGAGAGTACGGGAGAGGACGGGAGAGGATGGCAGAGGAGGGGAGAGGAGGGTCTGCACAGCACTGCTTGACGCTTGCCAGGTGTGAGGCTTGGCGGGTGTGAGGCTTGGCTGGTGTGAGGCCCTCAGAAGATGGGGAGGGGATTTCACTTCACGGGCAGTCAAACTGGTGTCTTGCTGGACACTGCCTTGGGTTTCTGGTGCGTGGCTCTGGTGCGTGGCTCAGGTGTTTTAGTAGTTTGCTAGGTGTTAATGTGTGTGAGTGCTTGTGGATTGCGTTGCATGCAACTTTGTGTGAGTCTGTTTATGTATGGCTGGGGTTTTTAAGTGTGTATCTCGAATACATAGAACAATGCAAACAAGGAGTCAAAGCCATGCCATGCGCCCTGCCATGCCATCTGCAGGGCTTGATTCAGCAAGCACTCCTCCCTCCCCTTTAGCACAAGAGCAGCAATTAGTATTCCCTCTCCCCCACCTCAGCGCGAGAGCGGCTGCACCACGAGGGGGGACCGCACGCTGTGGCCCTGGTCATCCGCCCACACTATATACCCGTACTTGAAGTCCTTGCTGGGTGTATCCACGGTGAGCGTCAGAGTATAACTCGCCTTCTGCCCGGCACCAACCGTGAGGCTCTTAGGCGCCACTGTCACCTTCACCCCTGCTGGCGCCTTCCCAGATACACTGTATGTGGACTGGGCCCCTCCCACATTGGTGACCGTGCGAGTCACCTGAATCGAGCCCTGCAGGCGCGGCAGAGTGATGGTGGGAAGGTTGAGATTGCGCACAGCCAGGGGGGAGAGCGACACCCCTGGGAACTCCTTTTTCGCCCGGGTCAGATCCTGCCCGGCCAGGAAATTCTGGTAGTCTTTGTCTCGGGCGTCGTAGGTGAGGCCGGGGTTGAGCATGGCAGGGGGGAACACATGGCCTGCCCCCATCTCCCAGGGGGTGGCATCCCCGCCAGTGGAGCTCTTGATGGGGCTGCTGCTCGTGTCAGTCACCCGCGCCGTCGTCATCATCGCTGACATCACCTGCGCCGGGCTCCAGATGGGGTATTTCTGGATGATTAAAGCGGCCAGCCCTGCCAAATGAGGGGTGGCCATGGAAGTACCCGAGAGGCGGGCGAGGGCGCCGGGGTCGCCGATTTTCTTCCCGGGAGCAGCGGCTAGGAGGTCCACGCCCGGGCCGATGATGTCGGGCTTGAGGATGGCGTTGCCTGGCTGGGGGGGCTGGGCCGTGGCAGAGGGCGGTATGAGGGGGCCACGGGACGAGAAGTCAGCAACCACCGGGGCAGAGGAGGAGGAGGTGGCGAAGGTGATACCTCCGTCAGCAGTGAAAGTGGTGCCGCTGCCATCACCTGTCATGGTGCCGTTGCCTGTGCTGTTGCCGCCGCCAGTGCCGTTGCAGTTGACAGTGCTGTTGGTGCTGGCGGCGCCGGCAATGGCGTTGAGGGGGAGCGACTGAGTGCTGGCTGCTGCTGCTGCCGAAGCTAGGGACGCTCCCCGTGCGATGGTGCTGGCGCCCACAGTCAGAAAGAAGGGTGCGAAGTTGTCCACCGTGCGGTAACCACCCCCCTGCGACTGGCCCGGAGCGCCAGCATTACCAGCAGCAAAGGCAATGAACACCCCGGCAGCGTTGGCCCGCATAAAAGCCAGGTCGTTGAAATAGTTGTCGTTGGGATCCATGCCCCCCAGGGACAGCGACAGCACATCCACGCCGTCCGCCACGCCCTGATTGACGGCTGCGATGATGTCTGACTCGTCCGCATACATTTCCCCGCTGCTGCGGTCCGTCCAGAACACCTTGTACGCCGCGATCCGCGCGGCCGGCGCCATGCCGCTCACCTGCCCGCCGCCCTGCAGCCCCACCGGGCTCCCCGCCGCCGCGCCCGCGCACCACGTGCCATGCCCGTCCGCGTCTCGTGGCGTGAGCCAGTCGTTCGCCAGCGCGGGCTTGCCGCTGGCCCGCTGAAACCCGGTGTAGAACGCCTTGGCGCCGATCACCTTGTTGTTGCATCGGAACGAGTTGGACTGCTCGCATTTACCCTTCCACCCAGAGGGGAAGTTCGAACTAAACCCCTTGTCGGAGAACGAGGGGTGTTCGGGCCAGATGCCCGTGTCGATGATCCCCACCACCGTGCCGTCGCCCGCCTTGCTCTGTCCGCCCACGGCGGGCCACACCTTCCCGGGGAGCCCCAGGAACTTGGGTGAGTCGCTGGTCCGCCGCTGGAACACGCGGCTGCGGCGCACGGACGCCACGGCGGGATGGCGCTGCAGGCGCCACGCCTGGCGCGGGGTGAGGCGCGCGGCGAAGCCGTTGGACGTGTGCTTGAAGCTGTACAGCAGGTCGCCGTCGTCCACGCCCGCCTCAGATGCCACCTGCGCCTGCTGCCGCTGCAGCAGCGACGCGAACGCTGCCACCTGGGGGCGGTCCATGCTCAGATGCAGCCGGTGCCGCGCGCACCCGCCGCTGCCGCTGCTGCTACCACCACCATTCCCACGACCACCGCGTGCGCTGGAAGTCGAACTGGTTTCAGGCGCCGCATCTGCTGGCGCTGGCGCAGTTGCGTTGGGGAAGTGCTGATCGGCGTTGGTGTCGTCCAAGTCGACGGACTCGGGCTCTGACTCGGATTCGCCGCCAGCTGCGCCGGAATCTTCGGCCGCGAGAAGCATCTCCGGCACGCGGTCGTCGTCGTTCTCCTCCTCGTCGCTGCCGTCGTCCCACGTGGCAGTGGCGGGGTACCCCGCAATTCCGCCGCGGTATTCGGAGAGGGGGGGCGCCGTGCTCAGGCGCACGATGTACACGGCAGAACCGGCGGTGTCTGGCGCCTGGAATTTGCCCGCGTTGCCTCTGGCGGGCGCCGCAAAAGGCTGGGACTCGGCACCGTTACGCCGCCACTGGCGTGGTGCGCCGCTGGATGGCTGCGCTGCTAGCAGAAACGCGCCGAAGATCAGCAGCAACGCGATTGTGGGGCCGCCGTTCCTCATGGTGGGACTCAACTAATCACGTCTGGGTATTAATCGCGGTACCTTCTCTTAGCAGTTGTTTGCAGTAGTTGTCCTAACAAAAGGCCAGCCAATGGCTGCGTGGATTGTCTGAAGTGGATGCAAGTTTGTTTGGAATTGCCGATGCTGGTTTATTGTGAGCCGATGTTAGAGTGGGTTGTCTGGGTTTGTATGCAACCCACTCCCAAATGTGGCGCGCCACATTTGGAAGATCAGGTCGCATCGCGATGCTGTGGGATGTGGCTCAGGTCCGAGGGGCTGCAGAGAGAGGGGAGGGGAGCGTGCAGCGGACGGGACGCGAAGGAGCAACTGCAGCTGCGGACCAGTCCATAGCTTGCGAATTTCGAAATCATGCTGGTAACCCCATATAACTAGCTGCGCAGGGGATCCAGTTTCTCGTCAATGACTAGCTGGGGTGGTGTGCCATTGGTCTGAGCGAAAGGCGCGGAGGAAGTCATCCGTCGGCCATTGCCCTAGCTAGCGAAGCCAGGCTCGACCAAAGTTTGCGAACAGGCTGGTTACCGATCTATTTTATACTCATTCTGATGGCTACATTAAGTACATCATCACATAAGTAGCTTACGATGATGCGACGAAGTTGGCTTGCGAAAGGAGCTGACCTTTGCGCTTCTCCGAGTCTATCGTGAATTCTTCTTCAATGATGTAGCTCTACAGGAAATCCTCGTCCAGCTCTTCACGTATCCCAGAAAGCTTTACCATGCGTCGCAACAGATTGTAACGTTGCGGAAGTCGCTTCATGACGTGTGTGATGTAGGACGGCATAGCGTAGTCGACGCCGACCATCTGCAACTGTGCTACGCTGAATGAAACTGCGAGAATTTCTCAACGTCGTCTTCAGGCGACGCATCCAGCGATCCGTAGACGAACTTCTTTAGTTGCGCGATTTCCAGTGGGGACTCGATTGCTTCGACCCACGTTGTATGGTCGTGGCAGACTTCAAGTGGTTTCGGAACCACAATCTTGTCTGAAAAATATTTGAAGTATCTGTACTCCGGAGCGATGCCTCCATCATGCGCGGTCAAAGGGTATGACGTCCTCGGAGGATCGGTGGTCCTTCAACCAGTCGATGTGCGGCGAGTGTCAGCATCAGCACGTGCACCTGTTGCAGCCGCCGCTTGCAAGACCTGCGCCTGCATCCCACTAACACTCGTTGTGCTGGTCCTTGCGGGTCCTCGCAGAACTCCACGGATAACCCTTGCGCCTCCGTCACCAGCATGTGTGCCGTTGTTGTCATCAGGTTGGGGAGAGGTGGACTCATTGTCCTCTGCAGAACAAGGAGGTGGGTGATCACTCGCCCACCTTGCCTGGGTGCCGTCCAGCATGAGCTCCAAGGCGTTGTCGCCGATTTCGCTACCGCGGTAGCGCTCCCTCACGGCGGCCTCCTACACTTGTAGGGTGTTCGTGCCTAACGCCCATAAGGGCTCGAACGGGCTACTGGCTCTAGTCAAGAAACGGTGGTAGAACATTGGTGTAACTGAAGGTTGCGTGTTTGACCCACATTTACTACACCATGCATAAAAAAACAACCACGGTGAGAGATGCTGCGCAAGAGGTGCTTGGGTACATTCCTAATATTGCAACGTACACTATGTTCAAAAAGTGCAAGCAAGAGTTTCAATAGGGAAGAAATTGTGTGTACGGTACAAAGATGCATTGGCAAGCATATAATACCTAATGTGAGAGTACGACCCCATTACACTTTTTTCTTATTTCCATATTTCTCCTCTATCTCATTCTTCTTTTTCTCTTGATTCATTTTGTCTTTATCTCGTCTTATTTGGTTTCATATTCCTCATTTTCCCTTATCCTTTGGTATCTTATGAATTATAATTATATCACTCACCAGGCTTGGGAATCGGGATGTACTGGCGCGCTATATCTAGTGTAATCCTGTTGTAATCACTTAAAGCCAATAGCCGCACGTGGCTATACGCAAGGTGATTCTATTTCTAGAAGGGTCTATTCCCCTTTGGATAAGATAAACCTGGTTAGTTGATGTACATTGAAAGTATAAAAGCGCTTTGTATCAATCAATAGTAAAACTTTTCCTCGATCAATTCGATCCTATAACACTTGGTAATTAGAGACTTTTCTCACTGGGCCGCACATAGCTAAGCAGCAGCAGCGGGAAAACCTGCCTAAAAAAAGCGCCGGGGGCGACTAATTTGATGCCGATTCTGGTAAGCACCAGCTCTGCACTTTTTTTAATTAACCCCTCCGCGCGTGTTTTGAACACGATGACGAACTTCGACAATACCGAAGTTACCCAGCAGCTCTTCGCGCACATCGCTGCCCTACAGGAGGAGGTGTGAGCAGACCGCGAAGCTTGGCGAAACGAATTCAAGCAAGTAGCGCGACTCGTCGGCGCGCAGCACGAAACGACAACGGCGACGACGCAGCAGTCGTACCAGTTTCTCGAGGCTCCGAAGCTGCGCCCACCTGAGCCGTTCGATCCGAGCGATCGAAACTTTGACGTCCGTAGATGGATCGCCAGCATCGAGATCTACTTCGCAGCCGTCGGATGGAGCTCGCTAGTCTGGGACGGTCAGTGCGTGCGACTCGCGGCGACATTGATGCGAGGGCCGGCACTCGAGTGGATTAGCGGCAAAAGTACTTTCATCCACAGTAAAGCCACGTGGCAGCAGTTCCACACCGACGTGCTGATATGTTTCCAGCCGATAAATTCCGGTTTCCTTGCCTGGGAAAAAAAAATCGCCATCGACAGTTCGGGAGTCTAGCGCAGTACACGCAAGAGATGGAAGAAATTTACAACCGAATTCCCGACAAGACCGAATGAGAAAAAGTACAATCGTGTCTCGCCAGGCTGAAGACCGAAGTTAAACTACAGGTAGCAGCGACAAATTACTCGAGCTACAGCGACATCGTTTCAGCAGCGGAGCGGTTTGACATGGTCAACGCCGGAACACAACGGGCGCACATCGGCAGTACGCGACAGGGCGACCTCTCGGCACACTTGACAGATTCGACGGGCGGCCACGTGCGAAAAACACCAACTTTACGTGCGATTTTTGGGGACTGCCGGGCCATCGAATTTTCGACTGTAATGAAATGAAAGCCGCGCGTGCAGAGTATCGGGCATGCAATAGTGGCGGAAATTCTTCGGCTAATCATAAATAAAAAAATGGGAACCGCCAGTGATTGTGGATCTACTGTAGCTGGGGAAAAAAGAAAAGATCCGAAAGCGACCATAGGATTCCAGAAAAATCAATTTCGATGAAGCTGATTCGACGTGAGAATGAGGAAATGATGGGGGGAAATCTCCACCCCACGACCAGTGTTCGCTAGGGAAAATCGCCGAGAAAAAAATTGACTCCGCGAAATCAAAGCCTCTGCCAAGACGGAGAAACTCCTTGAAGACCCAATAAATCATATGGTTCGTTAAAGTTATCTTATAAATATGTTTTAATGAAAATTTATGATTCTCGAGGGGTTAAAGCCTTGCAGAAATTTTGGGGGGGGACTCCAAAAAAAGCAGAAAATTGTGGAGATCGTACCGGTACCAGAAAACATGGGGAAAAAATTAAGGAGTGTGGAAAGAATTTGACCTTTCCAAGGAGTCAACGTCCTCTCCCGACACCAGCCCACAACGATTACCCGTTCCACAGGGAAGACATCGATGGAGCTGAAGCAGCTGAAGAGGAAGCTAGGGGTCTACAAGAAGCTACAAAAGCCCCGAAATTCTCCTTCGGATGCATCCAGCTCAACAACTTCGGCATTAGTGACACACACAACCGTCAAGAAAACTCTGGGCTTTGGAGAAGAGCCTTTCTCCAAGCAGCCTCGGTCAGCTGCCAGCTCAGGAGTAGATAGCAATGAAAGTTGTGTATGGAATATTGAGATGTAACCTATGGTCTTATTGATGAAACTATCTTTTGGTACTCCAAGCAACGCCTTCCCTCGTGCTCGAGGTCATCTGCAAAGAACAACGCCTCCATGCACACGTGGACAGTGGAGCGTCACACACCGTATATGACAAGGCAGCAATCAACTGACTTCAGGAAAAGTATAAGCCTTCAGCATTCCATGCAACGATGGTGGACGACAGCAAGTTACCAGTCTACGACGAACCAGTATTACACCTACAAATTGGTCCATTGCGCTGGAAACCCGCACTCCCCATCATGAATACAAAAGGGCTTCCTCGAGACGCACTTCCACTACGACATCGTGTACAATCCCGACCACAAAAACAAAGCAGTCGCTCTCAGCCGGCCTGGACATGTTGCCACTATCCAGGTCGAACGGATGAACGCGCTACTCAAGGAAATCTTCACACACGGGTACACCATTGACCCCGAAATTCCCTTGGCAGAGAAGTCACATCTGCTACAGTGGGACAGTGACATCACGTACTGGGCACCCAACTACCCACCTTTGCGCCAGTTACTACTCGAAGAATACCACGATCCCCAATACGCGGGACACATCTGTAGCAACAAGACGCTCACCGGAATTGCAAAACACTACTACTGGTCCCACATGGCAGATGACGCACAAAATTCATCACCTCGTAGGATACATGTCGGCGGATGAAGAGCAGCAAGCAGAAAACGCAGGACTGCTACAGTCTCTTCCTGTCCCAGAACAGCCATGGCAAGTGGTTAGCCTGGAATTCATAACCGGGTTACCAACTTCCAGAAGCGGTCATAACGCAATCCTTGTCGTCATCGACAAGTTTTCCAAAATGGGGCACTTCATCCCGACATACTCGACATCACGCACCGAGGAGACAGCACAACTGTTCGTTCGCTACATCATCTCGTAGCATGGCATTCTAACCACACTGATCTCTGACCGAGACCTAAGTTCACCAGTAAGTTCCGGAAGGAACTGATGTTTCTGCTTAAGACCAAACTCGCCATGTCATCCGCATACCATCCCCAGATAGATGGACAGACCGAGCGTCTTAACCGAATTGTAGAGCAACTCCTCCGTGCAGCATGCAAGGACGAAATCTCTAAATGGAACTTGCATCTGCCTGTCCTGGAGTTTGCCTACAACAACGCCACTCACGCCACTACTGGACAGACGCCGTTCTTCCTCTGTTACAGACGCAACCAACTCACCCCACAGAAATTGACAGCACCAACCACAGTCCAACCTGCACACGACTTCATCACCACCATGCATCAGCTTTGGGATCGGACCCACAAACGCCTCCTCGGCATTCAGCAGCAGCAGGAGTGCCACACCGATCGCCACCTCAATGACCACACCATGACTCCCGCAATCTCGACATCAGCCATATCTCATCCAAACTACGACGTCGCTTTTGCGGGCCCTTCCTCGTTGAAGCACAGGTCTCCCCTGTTAGATTCGGCGTATGCCTGCCAGCTACCTAGAATATTCACAACGCCTTAAATGTCCAACTTCTGAAGCCCTACAGAGATCCCAACATGATCTTCACAGGACGCCAACCGCCGCCGCCCCCCCCGCCCGTCCTCGTCCATGATGAACCCGAGTGCGAGGTCGAGTTTGTGCTTGCACACTCTCGTCGTCGGAATGACCCCTTTGAGCTTCTCATCCGTTGGAAGGGTTATGATCCTTCTAAGGATAGCTGGGTCCCTGAATCTGCTATGGGTAACGCCCGTCGTCCTCTTCGCGACTACCTTGTCAAGCACCAGCTTTGAGGGGGGGGGAGTGTGAGAGTACGACCCCGTTACACTTCTTTCTCATTTCCATATTTCTCCGCTATCTCGTTCTTCTTTTTCTCCTGATTAATTCGGTCTTCATCTTGTCTGATTTGGTTACCAATTCCTCATTTTCCATTATCCTTTGGGTTATCCTGCTATTATAATTATTTTATCTGGCAGGCTCGGGATGTACCGGTGCGCTATATCTAGTGCAATCCTGTCATAATCCCTTTGGATATGATAAACATGGTTACCTGATATACCTTGGAAGTATTATTGCGCCTTGAATCAATTGATAGGGAAAATTTTCGTCGATCAATTCGATACTGTGACACCTAAGATCCCTAGAACAACCAGTCACAATGCGCTGCGTCACAACGCTGCGCGGTGCCATTCTTGGAAAAGATAGAAGGACTTAAGCACATTTCAGGAGTATCGCGTAACTGTAACGAATACGCGATTGACACAACATCGAAGATTACCGAGTCAAGACCGCTACAGTATCCCTGACGGTTGACGTAGTCTGACGACACCTCGCAGAGGTTGCGAAAGGGCAACGGTCGCAGACCATTGACCTCGCAACTCAACAGTCAAAAGTACAAGATTCAAGTCAGCACGACAGCAAGCACAAATAACCGTCCCGGTATTACAGTACGGGTGGTTACCCGAGTCGCTCTTATCGAGACGTAAAGGGAATGTACCCCTCGAAGTGCATAATCAGTTAGACTCTTCGTATTCTCCTGTATTATTAAATAAACCCTTGTATCCCTTTGCTATAATCAATCACTTGTTCTTACATACTGTACCAGTACAACCGTGTTATCAAGCATTCTGTTACAAGGACTTTCGTTTTCTGAAAAGATCCTTGGGCTTTTCTCAGCCCAACAGCCATAATGTTGCGCTGTCCCAAACCGTGGCAAAGCTACGCTTTGCGAAGTCAATGATGGCAGGAGGAAAAGCTGTCCCTGCGCACATGTCTAGGTTTCCTAACTACGCATGTGACAATGGTAGGTGCTCAGGGTCTAACAAGTTCGTTGCGTACACATTTGCACTGCTACACAAATGTGGTCAGGTAGCTCCAATGTCTCAATCGCATGCGTTTTCCGTAGTGGAGAAATTCGTGCACTTTTGTTTCGCAACGAATGTGCTCAGCTGCGCAATTGTTCCGCAACACCGGCGTTAGATGCAGTATTGCGGTTTTGCCGCTTTGCAGTTTCGACGCCTTTGCAGTTCGCCGCGCAGAACTTCGCTGCTCAGATTTTCGCGAACCTGAACTTCGCCGACTTGAGCTTCGCCAACTTGGACTTTGCCGTTGTACTGCAAGTTTGCCGATCACACCTGCTGCTTGAACTGCGTTGCAATGCGACGCTCCCCAGTTCGTCATGCCAACCAGAACCAGGTGCGCACGGGTGTTGTGCACGACGAGGTGCCCACTCATGCGAGGGCGGGGCTTTCTCGTCAACACCGTAGGTGTACTAGGCGTTAAGGCAACAGCATGAGCAGCAGGAGCAGAAGGAGGCACAGGAGCCGCAGGAGAAACAGGAGCTGCAGGAGCTCCAGGAGAGGCAAGAGGAGCAGGAACGGCTGGAGGCACAGGAGCTACAGGAGTAGCAGGGAAGGATGTAGCAGCAATGCCAGCCCTGCCTGTGCCCATAGACGTGCTTGTCCCGCCTGGCATTGCAGTGGTGGTCATCTCAAGCCCCAATGCGGGCGGCAAGACCGCCGCCCGCAAGACCCTTGGGATTGCCACACTCATGGCTAAAGTCAGGCTTTTCCTGCCACTGACAAGGGGGCGAGGCAGAGGAGGGGAGCAGGGCGGGGAGGGAGGAATGGAGGGGATGCAGGGAATAGGAGCAGAGGGGGGGAGGGAGGAGGGAGGAGAGGAAGAATAAGCAGACCAGAGTGGAGGCAGACAGGGTGAGGGGGCAGTGGATCCGAGCGGAAAGAGCGGTGTGAATGGGTGTGTGGCGGTGCTACCATGGTTTGACCGGGTGGTGGATGACATCGGTGACGAGCAGTCGTTGGAGCAGAGCTTGTCCACCTTCAGCGCCCACATGCACCGCGTCTCACACATCCTTCTTGCTCCTTCCCCCTCATCCCCTTCTTCCTCCTCTTCTTCCTCCTCCTCTCTCATGCTCCTGGACGAGGTGGGCAGTGGCACGGATCCCTCAGAGGGTGCAGCGCTCGCATCTGCCCTCTTGAAACACCTGGCTGGTGCTGAAGGACTCACACTCACCACTACTCACTATGCCGACCTCAAGAAGCTCAAGGTGAGTCTCTGAGCAGCTTCAAGAAATGGATATATTCCCCATATAAAATCTGCGTGAACTGAGATTACTTTTGAAGCTCCTCAAAATTATGCCGACCTCAAGAAGCCCAGAGTGAGTGTTTGAGCATGTGGAAGTGGCAGAGACCAAGGTCTGAGGGGTCGTCACAGGTCTACGACCCCATCAACAACCCCCAACCAAGGTATGTGCCTCAAGAAGCTCAAGGTGAGTCTTTGAGTACAGTGTGTGGCTTCATGAACAGAGGTGGGCAGTGGCACGGACCCCTGAGAGGGTGCTGCATTCACAGCTGCCTTTTTGAAACATCTGGTGGGATGTGAAGTCCTCACATTCGCCACCACTCACTACGCCGACCTCAAGAAGCTCAAGATATGATAAACTGCGGCTGAATGACCGATTGGAGGGTCGCACTGTGACACCAGGCGCATACCAATGGTGGCTCACACTGGCTTCCACCCAGCAACACCCCCTTCCCACCCCTTGTCTTCTTTCCTTGCAGCCCACTGATTCCTGTTTTGAGAACGCAAGTGTGGCGTTCGACCGAGTCTCCCTACCCCCGTCATTCAACGTACTCTGGGGACTTCATGGCACCTCCCATCCCAACTCCCTCATGCCCCTCTCCCTCTCACCACCCTCCCAGCACCCCCTTCCCACCCCTTCTCTTCTTCCGTTGCAGTCCACCGACCCCCGCTTTGAGAATGCGAGCGTGGTGTTCGACCGAGTCTCCCTGCCCCCGTCATTCAACATACTCTGCGGTCTCCCTGGCACCTCCCATCCCCCCTCCCTCATGCCCCTCTCCCTCTCACCACCCTCCCAACACCCCCTTCCCACCCCTTCTCTTCTTCCCTTGCAGTCCTCCGACCCCCGCCTTTGAGAATGCAAGTGCGGCGTTTGACCGAGTCCCCCTGCGCCCCTCCGTCAACATCCTCTGGGGTCGCCCCGGCACCTCCCACGCTCTCTCCCTCGCTGCTTCCCACGGTCTTCCCCCCCCCCTCCTCACCAGAGCCGCCAGGCTGGCTCGTGAGACAAGTAAGAAGGAGGAGCGGGAGGAGGGAGGGGAGGGAGAGTGAGAAGGAGTATGCCGCCATGGGAGGGGGGAGGGGAGAGGGTGAGGAGCTGGGAATACTGGCGTCCCTGCAGCAGCAATGGCAGTCGAATGTGGAGGCTGCAGGGGAAGCAGCAGAGGCCAGGCGAGACTCAGAGAGGCTTCTCAACGACTTCCCAGCCCAACATACCACGAAGGACCAGAAAAACAGGCAGAAAGAGCAGTCTTTGGCGCTTCGAGAGCTGCAGTGGTAGCGGCGGTACCAGAGAGACAGGAGGAGGAGGTGCTAGCAGCGAGGGAGGAGATCTCTAGTGTCGTTGCCTCCTTCCAGGAGGTTTCCCTTGCTGGTGTGCCGGAGCGAGCAGCAACCGACCGGGCCTGTGCTGACCTGGCAGCAGCGGCAGGACTGACCGTGATCTTTCCTGAACCTGATTCTGCCCCAGGTTCGGGTGCTCCAGTTGGTGGTCTGGAGGCTCGGCAGATACAAGAGGAGCGGATTGGGTCCCTGCTGTGGGGGAGGGGGTGTATGTGAGGGTTTGGCAGCAGTATGCGTGGTACAGTGGTGGCAATGGGCTGTGGTCCAGAGAAGGCTCGGGAGAGGGTTCAGGCTCGGCACCAGCGGCTCGGCTGGTGACTGTACAGCTAGGGAATCTGAGATTGCGAGTGCAGAGAGGAGACCTGCTTCCTGCAGAAGCTGATAATAATGCTGGTGGTGGTGCTGGGCCACAGACCATGGCTGATGGAGAGGCAGCAGGAAGGAGAGGGGCACAGGATGTTTGATGGCCGTTGGGAGCAAGACGACGATGGCATCGATGGTAGCAGTAACACGAATGGCAACAGCGCCTCAAAGCGAGGGGGTCGATTCCCATCCCCATCTTCCCTCTCCTCAACTTTATCGTCTTCGTCTCTGCCAGCAGTGAGGGAAGCAGCAGTGCAGACAGCATGCAACACAGTGGACGTTAGGGGCAGTGCAGTCTAGGCTGCCTGGTGTTGCAAATCCCGCTAGGGCAGGAGTGTTGAGGATGCCCTAGCGGAAGTGGACCTGCAGTGCAGTCTAGGCCGCCTGGTGCCGTGCTGTTCATTGACCATGGACTCGGGACGGGCGTGCTTCGGGCAGCTGTGCTGAAATATCTCTCGGGCAGCCCGCTGGTTTTGCGGCACGGGCCTGAGAGTAGGCTGAATATCGGGTGTACTATCGCCTATATCGGGGGATAGGGTTACATTGTCAAAGCTATTGTAGCAGTGATGGGGGAAGATAGCAAGAGTATCTGTGCAGTTTCTCCTGTATGGCACTCTTGGTCTAGAGAAATGGACATGCAGAGGCAGAGATGCCAACAAAACCTGGAATAAATAATGGCACCATGTATACAGGTGGTACGGTCACATCCTGACATGCTCCTAAACGCTGTAGAGTTGAGGCAATAGCCTTAACCGGCTGGAGCCTAAAAGCAGGGTCTTCACGTGGCCAGGGACAGAGGTCATCCCTGTAACATGTGAGGCTGCCAGGACGAACCAAACCTTGCCCTTGCCTGGCTGAACCCCCGTGTCCATCCATCACATTTCGACCAATGACCCACTACACGCTCCCAGCCGTAGCATCAGCCGCACCACTAGCAGCCAGGACAGCACCGCACAGCACCCATGCCCTTACTGCAAGAGCAGCAAGCACTCACCCTCTCCCCCTTTAGCGCGAGAGCGGCTGCACCACGAGGGGGGACCGCACGCTGTGGCCCTGGTCATCCGCCCACACTATATACCCGTACTTGAAGTCCTTGCTGGGTGTATCCACGGTGAGCGTCAGAGTATAACTCGCCTTCTGCCCGGCACCAACCGTGAGGCTCTTAGGCGCCACTGTCACCTTCACCCCTGCTGGCGCCTTCCCAGATACACTGTATGTGGACTGGGCCCCTCCCACATTGGTGACCGTGCGAGTCACCTGAATCGAGCCCTGCAGGCGCGGCAGAGTGATGGTGGGAAGGTTGAGATTGCGCACAGCCAGGGGGGAGAGCGACACCCCTGGGAACTCCTTTTTCGCCCGGGTCAGATCCTGCCCGGCCAGGAAATTCTGGTAGTCTTTGTCTCGGGCGTCGTAGGTGAGGCCGGGGTTGAGCATGGCAGGGGGGAACACATGGCCTGCCCCCATCTCCCAGGGGGTGGCATCCCCGCCAGTGGAGCTCTTGATGGGGCTGCTGCTCGTGTCAGTCACCCGCGCCGTCGTCATCATCGCCGACATCACCTGCGCCGGGCTCCAGTTGGGGAATTTCTGGATAATTAACGCGGCCAGCCCCGCCAAATGAGGGGTGGCCATGGAAGTACCCGAGAGGCGGGCGAGGGCGCCGGGGTCGCCGACTTTCTTCCCAGGAGCAGCGGCTAGGAGGTCCACGCCGGGGCCGATGATGTCGGGCTTGAGGATGGCGTTGCCTGGTTGGGGGGGCTGGGCCGTGGCAGAGGGCGGTATGAGGGGGCCGCGGGACGAGAAGTCAGCAACCACCGGGGCGGAGGAGGAGGAGGTGGCGAAGGTGATACCTCCGTCGGCAGTGAAAGTGGTGCCGCTGCCATCACCTGGCATGGTGCCGTTGCCTGTGCTGTTGCCGCTGCCAGTGCCGTTGCAGTTGACAGTGCTGTTGGTGCTGGCGGCGCCGGCAATGGCGTTGAGGGGGAGCGACTGAGTGCCGGCTGCTGCTGCGGCCGAAGCTAGGGACGCTCCCCGTGCGATGGTGCTGGCGCCCACAGTCAGAAAGAAGGGTGCGAAGTTGTCCACCGTGCGGTAACCACCCCCCTGCGACTGGCCCGGAGCGCCAGAATTACCAGCAGCAAAGGCAACGAACACCCCGGCAGCGTTGGCCCGCATAAAAGCCAGGTCGTTGAAATAGTTGTCGTTGGGATCCATGCCCCCCAGGGACAGCGACAGCACATCCACGCCGTCCGCCACGCCCTGATTGACGGCTGCGATGATGTCTGACTCGTCCGCATACATTTCCCCGCTGCTGCGGTCCGTCCAGAACACCTTGTACGCCGCGATCCGCGCGGCCGGCGCCATGCCGCTCACCTGCCCGCCGCCCTGCAGCCCCACCGGGCTCCCCGCCGCCGCGCCCGCGCACCACGTGCCATGCCCGTCCGCGTCTCGTGGCGTGAGCCAGTCGTTCGCCAGCGCGGGCTTGCCGCTGGCCCGCTGAAACCCGGTGTAGAACGCCTTGGCGCCGATCACCTTGTTGTTGCATCGGAACGAGTTGGACTGCTCGCATTTACCCTTCCACCCAGAGGGGAAGTTCGAACTAAACCCCTTGTCGGAGAACGAGGGGTGTTCGGGCCAGATGCCCGTGTCGATGATCCCCACCACCGTGCCGTCGCCCGCCTTGCTCTGTCCGCCCACGGCGGGCCACACCTTTCCGGGGAGCCCCAGGAACTTGGGCGAGTCGCTGGTCCGCCGCTGGAACACGCGGCTGCGGCGCACGGACGCCACGGCGGGATGGCGCTGCAGGCGCCACGCCTGGCGCGGGGTGAGGCGCGCGGCGAAGCCGTTGGACGTGTGCTTGAAGCTGTACAGCAGGTCGCCGTCGCCCACGCCCGCCTCAGATGCCACCTGCGCCTGCTGCCGCTGCAGCAGCGACGCGAACGCTGCCACCTGGGGGCGGTCCATGCTCAGATGCAGCCTGTGCCGCGCGCAACCTCCGCTGCCGCTGCTGCTACCACCATTCCCACGACCACCGCGTGCGCTGGAAGTCGAACTGGTTTCAGGCGCCGCATCTGCTGGCGCTGGCGCAGTTGCGTTGGGGAAGTGCTGATCGGCGTTGTCGTCCAAGTCGACGGACTCGGGCTCTGACTCGGATTCGCCGCCTGCTGCGCCGGAATCGTCGGCCGCGAGAAGCATCTCCGGCACGCGGTCGTCGTCGTTCTCCTCCTCGTCGCTGCCGTCTTCCCACGTGGCAGTGGCGGGGTACCCCGCGATTCCGCCGCGGTACTCGGAGAGGGGAGGCGCCGTGCTCAGGCGCACGATGTACACGGCTGAATCCGCGGCAGTTGGAGTCTGGAATTTTCCCGCGTTTCCTCTAGCGGGCGCCGCGAAATTCTGGGAATTGACACCATTGCGCCACTGGCGTGGTGCGCCTCTGGATGGCTGCGCTGCTAACAGAAACGCGCCGAGGATCAGCAGCAACGCGATTACGGGGCTGTGCCTCATGGTGGGACGCGACTGGGTATGGCTCGCGGTACCTTCTATCAGTGGCGGTTGTCTCGCGTGGATGTGTGGCTTGTCTCGTGTAGGTGCAGTGCAAGTCGCGGTGAATTGCCTTTGCTAGTTTGTGAGCTGAGCTGATGTTGGGCAATTTGCGGATAGCTGCGTTTATGTGCAGCCCACTTCCAGATGTGCCGCCCCACATTTGGAAGGTGGCATGTGTCGCACCGCGATGCAGGTGCGGGGATGCTCAGAAATGCGGCGCGTGTCCGAGGGGCAAAAGGGTGAGAGGGGAGCGTAGCGTACACGGGACGGGACGCGACGAAGCGACGGCGGTTACGGACCAGTCCATTGGTAGCGAAGGGATACTGGTTACCGTATCGAGCTAACTACAAAACCAATCCCTCTTTTCGTCAATGCCTTATGGGGGTGGTGTAGTGGGCCAAGCCAAGGGGATCTCGCGAAAGTCGCGGAAGTCAACCCTGGGTCCAGATTCTTGCTGACGAAGATTTCCTGACTTGAACATAGTCGCGAGGTTAAAGCCGTTGACCCAAATTGCAGAAATTTCGTTTCAAGATTATTAATCTTGAACCCTCCCGATTGGTAACCTTGTTTCCCAAAGCGAGAGCAGAAACCTTCGTCGCACACCAAAAGGGGGCTGAAAATTTTAACGCGTGCGCCACCCCCTGCCGATTCCGCCCCCGCCCCCGACACACAGGGCATTTGCACGCAATGAAACTTGAAACTGCGCGCATACATTTTGGGACTTTCTGTTGTGCACAACCCAGCCCAGCGTCACCACGCCCAAGGCAGCGCACGCAGCACACACAGCTTACCACCTCTGTGCACCACCGAGTGCCCAAGACACGCGAAGGGCCTCGACGATACGCCAAAGATAGACTACCTTCCACCAAGAGTCAGACCCATCACCACTAGCCCCGCCTTAGCATTCCCGTGAATGCCATGTAAGGACCGTCAAATCGCACCGTCGCTAACACCCGCAGTACCCTGCGATTTCTACCCTCATACCATAAAAAATGGTCGCCGAAATCCGCGCCACTAACAGCCCGAGACCCTGCAGCAGAAACGCGTGCGACAAGCTCGAGCAGTGCGACGAGGGAGTTAGGGTTAGTGACATGCATGAAAGGTACCCACAGCCCATGTGGTTTCATTACTCATTCTCCCTCGTGCTTTTCAGTCTGCCTAGGAGCGGAGGAGCAGAGGAGCGGAGGAGGAGAGGAGCGGAGGAGCAGAGGAGCGGAGTAGCAGAGGAGCGGCGGAGGAGAGGAGCGGAGTAGCAGAGGAGCGGAGGAGAAGAGGAGGGGCGGAGCAGAGGAGCGGAGGAGGAGAGGAGCGGCGGAGCAGAGGAGCGTCGGAGCAGAGGCGCGGGGGAAGAGAGGAGCGGAGGAGGCGAGGAGTGTCGGAGGAGATGAGCAGAGGGGCAGAGGAGCGGAGGAACAGAGGAGCGGAGGAGTATGGTGAGCAGAGGGGCAGAGGAGCGGAGGAGCATAGGAGCGGAGGAGCAGAGGAGCTGCGGAGCGGAGGAGCGGAAGTGGAGAGGAGCGGGAGGAGCAGAGGAGCGGAGTAGCAGAGGAGCGGAGGAGGAGAGGAGCGGCGGAGGAGCAGAGGAGCGGAGGAGGAGAGGAGGGGCGGAGCAGAGGAACAGAGGGGCAGAGGAGCGGGAGGAAGAGAGGAGCGGAGTAGCAGAGGAGCGGAGGAGGTGAGGAGCGGCGGAGAAGTAGAGGCGCGGGGGAGCAGAGGAGCGGAGGAGTGGAGGGGCAGAGGAGCGGAGGAGGAGAGGAGCGGAGGAGAGGAGGAGCAGAGGGGGAGAGGAGCGGAGGAGGAGAGGAGCGGCGGAGCAGAGGAGCGGCAGAGCAGAGAAGCGGAGGAGGAGAGGAGCAGAGGAGGAGAGGAGCGTCGGAGGAGAGGAGCAGAGGGGCAGAGGAGCGGCGGAGGAGAGGAGCGGCGGAAGAGAGGGGCGGAGGAGGAGAGGAGCGGCGAAGCAGAGGAGCGGCGGAGCAGACAAGCGGAGGAGGAGAGGAGTGGAGGAGGAGAGGAGCGTCGGAGAAGAGGAGCAGAGGGGTAGAGGAGCGGAGGAGCAGAGGAGCGGAGGAGCAGAGGAGCGTAGGAGGAGAGGAGCGGAGGAGCAGAGGAGCGGCGGAGGAGAGGAGCGGAGGAGGAGAGGAGCCGAGGAGCAGAGGAGCGGCGGAGGAGAGGAGCGGAGGAGGAGAGGAGCAGAGGGGCAGAGGAGTGGAGGAGCAGCGGAGCGGAGGAGTAGAGGATCGGAGGAGGAGAGGAGCGGAGGAACTTGGGCTGACTGCATGGGAGGATGGAGGGTGCCTAGACATTGGAATTTGAGCAGTCTGCAGGGTGAACATAGGGTGGCTGGAGGGGGGATGTGGGGAGAATGGTCAAGGGAGAATGACAGGGGGTAGGCAAGTTGGGGGAAGGTGGGAGACACGGGGAGGACGAACGCACAATGTACGGGAGGAGCCATGGCTTCCTACGGGTGTGTTTGGGGCTTCCCCTCTTGACTGCACTAAGAGCCGTGTTTGTTATTCTATAATTCGGCTGCCGACAACATATTACAAGTACCAGGGTCAATGGACCTTGCACATTGTTGGCACACCATGCCAGGTTCAGTAGGTTTGGAGAAGGCACAACCAGGAACACAAGACTCATATGCATAAATACTCTAGGCAGAAGGGGGCTAGCTGAAACCATCAGCCACAAGAGTGGCCATTGGACATACGTGTTGCACGGCCTCATGGCCATGTTTACTGATTGATTACCCAACAAGCATCCTAAAACCATGTTTATTGTAACACTCAACAACTCAAGACCCATATGGCTAGCGGATACCGTCCCCAACCACCGATGACCCCAGCTGTGTCACCTCCGCCTACGATCTTGAGTCGCCCAACCGTTACCACGCGCAAGTTGGGGGCGCAACCTGCCGCAAGAAAACCAAACAAAGACCCCTTGAATGAACCTCAATCCCATAAAGCATAGTCGACTGCACTAGCGTTGTACGTGACGAGGCGGTCAATGGTATCGGATTCCGAAAATTAAATCAATGAGTTGTTTTACACCACGTAACCCAGGGTCAGGCAGCTACTGTAATAAAAGTGATCACAATTCGTGATATGATACGGCAGACTCTGGCAGGCCGTCCGACACTCAGACCCCCCCACCTAGCTCCTCCCCTCAAAGCTGTCCCCCTCACGTCCATCCCCTTCGGTGTTTTCCCCATTGTTGCTCTACCCTTCCCAACGTTGCCCCACCCAGCTCTCCCCTTCTTAGCACACCCCCTCTCAGCAATACCCCTGCTGTGCTTCTCCCAAAGCAGTCTTCACCATCTCTTAGCTCTCCCCTGCCCATCTATGCTCCACCACTCAGCACTCCCCCTCCTAGCTCTCACCCTCCTAGCTCCCCCCCTCCTAGCTCACCCCCTCGCAGCTTACCCCCTCGCAGCTTTCACCCTCTCAGCTCTCCCACTCTCGGCTCACCCACTCTCTGTTGTCCCCCTCTCATCTTTCCCCCTCTCATCTTTCCCCCTCTCATCTTTCCCCCTCTCATCTTTCCCCCTCTCATCTTTCCCCCTCTCATCTTTCCCTCTCTCTTCTTTCCCCCTCTCATCTTTCCCCCTCTCATTTGCAGAGTTTCCTGCTATAACGGGAGCTTCTGCGGAAGTGCCTGACGCACACAAATTTACTAGAATCAAGATTACAAAGTATGGTACACAAGGCAAACACTAGTACTACCCTATTGAACCTCATTGAACACGGCGAGAACGTTCGCACGAGAACGTTTACATAACTACTTGAAGCTGCGCTTAGCCAAGTCAGCAATGGCAGGTGAAAATTACAGCACATGCTTAGTCGGTAATTTTTACCCACTTAGAAGTAGTTGTTTTAACAGTTTCAGATATGAAACTGTCAGATGTTACGCACATTTCCGCAATTACGAAATGTGCGTCACGTGTTCAATTTCTCAATGTCGCAGGTAGATTTTGCCGTTTTGGTCCAGATCGGTTCTGAGGTTAACTTACGAAATCGCGAATTTCTCGCGATTTCGGAACCTACCTTCGCAGAAAAAATAATTCCTTGTTATTTCTGTCGAAGGGTCGCTCGCAGAAGTGAAGTCCGAGATGACTCTCTTGCTGCACTTCTGCCGATTTTCATTTCTGCCGAGGGGGTCGTCACAGAAGAGATACTGTAGCCGTATTGCATTTCTCCCGAACTCCCGCAGAACGTAATTTTGCACGAACAGGTTCTTACGCCACTCTGCCCGAGGTCCTGCCGGAACGCATTTCTGTAGAGTCGCTTCTGCCGAAAGGGTCGCCCGCAGAAATGTCTTCTGCGCGATACTTCTGCAGAGGACAAACCTTCTGCGAATGGCCCCTGGTGCCAATTCCGCAGAGGGTCTTGTACACTCTCGATTCTGCTGCGACCGCTTCTACAGAAGCCCAGAAATCCGTAGAAGCCATCCGTAGAAAAAACTCTTCTGCCACTTCCCGCAGAGCCTCGCCTTGTCGACAAATCTGCTCTTCGTCGATGGGCCTTTCTGCAGGGCTCGTGTCCGCAGACTTCGTTGATACGCTGCTTCCGCAGACTTCTGCAACCTTCGCAGGATCAGGGCTATTCTTTCTCCCTCTCATCTTTCCCCCTCTCATCTTTCCCCCTCTCATCTTTCCCCCTCTCATCTTTCCCCCTCTCATCTTTCCCTCTCTCATCTTTCGCCCTCTCATCTTTCACCCTCTTAGCGTTCCCCCTCTTAGCTTTCCGCCTCTCAGCTTTCACCCACTTAGCTTTCCCCCTCTCAGCAATACCCTCTCAGCTCTCCCGCTCTCAGCTCCCCCCCTCGCAGCTTACCCCCTCGCATCTTTCACCCTCTCAGCTCTCCCACTCTCGGCTCACCCACTCTCTGTTGTCCCCCTCTCATCTTTCCCCCTCTCATCTTTCCCCCTCTCATCTTTCCCCCTCTCATCTTTTGCGCTCTCATCTTTCACCCTCTTAGCTTTCCCCCTCTTAGCTCTCCGCCTCTCAGCTTTCACCCACTTAGCTTTCCCCCTCTCAGCAATACCCTCTCAGCTCTCCCACTCTCAGCTCCCCCCCTCGCAGCTTACCCCCTCGCAGCTTTCACCCTCTCAGATCTCCCACTCTCGGCTCACCCACTCTCTGTTGTCCCCCTCTCATCTTTCCCCCTCTCATCTTTCCCCCTCTCATCTTTCCCCCTCTCATCTTTCCCCCTCTCATCTTTCCCCCTCTCATCTTTCCCCCTCTCATCTTTCGCCCTCTCATCTTTCACCCTCTTAGCTTTCCCCCTCTTAGCTTTCCGCCTCTCAGCTTTCACCCACTTAGCTTTCCCCCTCTCAGCAATACCCTCTCAGCTCTCCCACTCTCAGCTCCCCCCCTCGCAGCTTACCCCCTCGCAGATTTCACCCTCTCAGCTCTCCCACTCTCGGCTCACCCACTCTCTGTTGTCCCCCTCTCATCTTTCCCCCTCTCATCTTTCCCCCTCTCATCTTTCCCCCTCTCATCTTTCCCCCTCTCATCTTTCCCTCTCTCATCTTTCACCCTCTCATCTTTCACCCTCTTAGCATTCCCCCTCTTAGCTTTCCGCCTCTCAGCTTTCACCCACTTAGCTTTCCCCCTCTCAGCAATACCCTCTCAGCTCTCCCGCTCTCAGCTCCCCCCCTCGCAGCTTACCCCCTCGCATCTTTCACCCTCTCAGCTCTCCCACTCTCGGCTCACCCACTCTCTGTTGTCCCCCTCTCATCTTTCCCCCTCTCATCTTTCCCCCTCTCATCTTTCCCCCTCATCTTTCCCCCTCTCATCTTTCCCCCTCTCATCTTTCACCCTCTTAGCTTTTCCCCAACTTAGCTTTCCGCCTCTCAGCTTTCACCCACTTAGCTTTCCCCCTCTCAGCAATACCCTCTCAGCTCTCCCACTCTCAGCTCCCCCCCTCGCAGCTTCCCCCCTCTCAGCTACCCCCCTCTCAGCTTCCCCCCTCTCAGCTTTCCCCCTCTCTGCTCTCCCCCTCTCAGCTCACCCCCTCTCTACTTTCCTCCTCTCAGTTCTCCCTTTCCCATCTTTGCCCCACTCAGCTTTCCCCCTCTTAGCTCAACCTCTCCCAACTTTCTTCTCCCCAGCTTTCCCACCCCCCCACTTGGCATTCCACCCGTCAGTTGTCCCGCCCTTTCCTTTTCCCGTCTGTGCTACACCCCGCCCTCCATCTAGGCAAGCGCATTTGGTAGCAAGGCTACTACTTACCGGTGGCAACCACTGCAGGGGTTGAATCAGCCATGGTGGCGCAACGGTGACCCGGTGGCATCGCACCATTCAGCGCACTTTGGCAATCCCTTTGCATGGGAGCGGGGAGGGGTGGGGCATGTGGAAGTGGGCATTGTGCCTTAGGTGTAGCAGTTTGGAGAACAATCCTAGACTCTCGAATGGTTGGGCGCAATGGTGGCAAATGTGCGGACGTGCATGGGAGGAAGTGTGATGGTGCGGCAAAATGCATGGCAAACAGAATACGATTAAGGTACACTCGACCAACCAATGAGGAGTCGTCGGGCTGGCGCATCTCTTCGGATGGGCGTAGGGGTGCCAACCCCTGTCATACCACTGCCGCATCCGAGGGAGTCAATGCAGCCGGGGTTGAAATGCAGCGTGAGATCTCTCATAGGCGTCGAGTCACCGGAGGCGGCTGGTCCAGCAACGGTGCATGGGCGCACCACCCGGATGTTCTCGGTGAGACAGTTATCCCCGGCTGCCTCATCTCCGCCCTCCTCCACCCCGTCATCAGCCTCCTCAGGGTCCTCCTCAGGGTCCTCCTCACCCGCCCGCAACCACTGCTGCATGATCTCTTCTACCCAAGACCAATCCATGGGCCCCAAGATACGAACTGCCGAGCCCCGTTGAACCCGTGTCGCCCGCCTCACCCGTATGCGATACCCCTTCACGAGGCGGTCCACACAACTGTTCCAGTGCAAAACTGCTAATGCAACTCGTGCCACCATACTACCACGAAACCGCAACCGTTACGGAGCATACTTGCACACCAACGAATGAAATGATTCATTGAGTGAGCTGTTCGCTCCTCGGATGAAAGGCGCCACCTGTGCTGGCCCTAGCCTCTTCTCGAACCACGCGGACACTGCCTTGTGTGCTGCTGACCCCTTTGCATAAATAGCACTCTCCTCTCCCCACCCCTCGGAAATACAGCGGGGCGGAGTCGTTCCCGGGCGCTGGCAGTGGGAATGATCCCCCACCCAATGATCCGCTGCACAACCCAACTCCCCTAACACCTCCTCCTGGGTCATGGGCGTACCATTGGACACACTTGCAGCACACCACAGAATGACATGCCTGAAATGCGTTCGAAGTCGCTGCGCGACGGTGAACTCGAGGAATTTTGTACTGACCCTTTTCTCGGGCTGACCCGCCCCGCGCTCCAAATTGGATGTACGTTTTTTCGCACTGCACGCTGACCATTGCCGTTTCTTTGTGCTCAAGGTGGTAGCAGGGCCTGCACAACCATAGTATATGTAAAGTGTAAAAAAGATGCTAGAAACATACATGCCAAAATACGACATGTGGGGGTTACCAGAACTATGCAAGCTCGGCTACCTGTTGAGGGGGTTGATTCCGGTGCCGGATTGAAGCAATGACCCATGAAATCACGCTCTTCTCGACCGCCACTGCATGCGACAGCAACCACGAGTGATGCTTCCGAGGACGGGCGAAAACCGTGCCGGGGGTGGATGTCATAGCTCCACAACTCAGCCACGTCTGCCCAGCACACATCCATCGACATCGAACCCTTGGCTGACCCCTCCACACACTCCCCCTCCGCCTGCGGTCCATCTCGTGATACGGGATCAGTGCTGTCCTGTATGGAGTGTATCACCAAGAACAGCACTGGCACATCCACCATCTCTGTGTCCGCGCCGTCCTCTCCTTCGATCTCCTGTGTTGCCCCTCCCCCCCACCCCCCTGCGCTCACCACTTGGCGCAACTCCGGGTGCATGTATTTTGCATCTGCGGGCTTCACTACACGATACTCGACATGGAGCACCGTGCACACCGCTGCAATCAGCCCTTCTTTCCAAATCATCCCACAGACCTGTTCAGGTGCATTGTCAAGCAGCCATGCGCGGAGTTTGGACACCGTGTGCGCATGTAGATCTTCCACGACCTTGGCGTCAGCGATTGCAACCACTGGCCTGAGCAAGTCCTGCACTTCGACCTCAAAACACCTCGACACCGAACGCCGCTTATGCCACCAATCGACTTGGTGCGGAACCCCTCTCTCTGCTGTGGCGGTCCGGAAAGTCCCGATACCCTCCATCTCAAACCCGGTCTTGGCTAGGAAGTCCATGCCGTTATTGAAGGCGATACCCTCCAACTTGGGAGAGGAAGGGTCGTGCTCCCACTTTTTAGTGTTTTCAACATGGAGAATCTTCCGACACTCTGGATGCAGAAATGACACGGTGCACCACTCCGCTTCCCGTGCCTGGGACCATCTCCCATCAACACTGATGAATCCCACGCCACCCAAGCGCTGCGACAGGCTTTCACGCACGCTGGCCATCGACCTGCTAGCAGCTGTGGTGATGGCATTCCATAAGCCCCCCTTCCCCCGTAATAGACGATAGAAGGTACTCTTCACTGGGTTGCATAACCCAAGGTTTCGACAGACTTCCCACATGACTTGATACCCTTGTCCAGCAAGGGCAAATGCCCCAACAAACTTGTACATGAGCGAGGATGTTCGTGGTCCCGGCTTTCTCAAGCTGGACAAGTGTTCCTTTTTTGGACTGGACCACATTTCCTTGCTTTTTGTACACTTATCGCAGTGCCAGTACCAACCGATGCATGCCCATGCGTCATTCCATGAGATCAAAGTCATAGTTCCCGTGCACGCCTTATCCGGGCAACACATTCGCAGGGTGGCAAGCTCAGTGAGCACGTGTTTTGCCTCCATTAGACATACCCGGTTTTCCGGGACATCATCAAGGGAGGGGCTTGCTGACCATCCCCTGGGAACTGGCACAGCCCGCGCTCGCTTTGCGCGTTTGGTTGAGCCCGACCTGCACAACGGGGGCATCGCGACATGTTGGTCGCAGCTCTCAGAAAGCACACTTATAGCCATGACATACAGCAGCCGGAGGAGCATAGCTCTTACAGTTCGGTCGGTGGCGTTGCATCATCAACAGTCCTGGTTGCATGGCTTGCCGGGCTGGCTTTCTTCGACGGTGGGGGCTGTGCTCCAGTGATGGGAGCATCCCTGGCTTGAGGGGGCCTGCTCTGCTCTCCATGGCCTGCTACCCTCAAAGGCAAAGCACCGCATGCACAAGGGGTCACAGACTCCAAAGGCTGGTGTAGGGAAGCATGGGAGCATGTGAGCGTGGGAGCATGGGAGCACGGGAGCATGGGAGCATGCGAGCAGGGGAGCACGGGAACGTGTGAGCATGGGAGCAGGGGAGCATGGGTGCACGAGAGCATTGGCAGCATGTGAGCATGGGAACATGGGAGCATGCTGAGCATGCGAGCATGGGGAGCACGAGAGCATCGGAGCATGGGAGCATGGGAACAGGGGAGCATGGGAGCAGGGGAGTATGGGAGCAAGGGAGCATGAGAGCATGGGAGCATGGGCCCATGGGATGGGAGCATGGGAGAAGTGGAGCATGGGAGCATGGGAGCATGGGAGCATGGGATGATGGGATCATTGGAGCACAGGCTCATGGGAGCATGGTGAGCTTGGGAGCATGGGAGCACAAGAGCATGGGAGCATGGGAGCACGGGCCCGTGGGAGCATGCTGGGCATGCGAGCATGGGGAGCACGAGAGCACTGGAGCATGGGAGCATGGTGAGCATGGGTGCTCGGCTGAATGGGAGTATGGGAGCACGGGAGCATGGTGAGCATGGGAGCTTTCCAGCACCGCAGCATGGGAGCTTGGGAGGACAGGAGCATGGGAGCATGGGGGCAATGGGTGGAGTAAGGGGAGCATGTGAGAAGGGGAGCAGGGGAGTATGGGAGCTGGGGAGCATGGGAGCAGGGGAGCATGGGAGCAGGGGAGCAGGGGAGCATGGGAGCATGGGAGCAGGGGAGCACGGAAGGATCCAAGTATGGGAGGATGGGAGCAAGCTCCCCTTTGAGCATGGGTGTAAGGGGAGCATGGATGCTTGGGAGGATGGGACCACGGGCCCATGGGAGCTTGGGAGTAAGGGGAGCACGGGAGCATAGGAGTATGGGAGGATGGGAGCACCGGAGCATGGGAGCATGGGAGCATGGGAGGAGCAGCGAGCTTGCACGACAGCCCATGCGCTGGTCTGCAGCCCCCCACCCCTAGCTCACCTCTTGAACGCTGACTCTCATACTTCTTCCCTCTCCGGGCCCCGCCCCACCCACATCCCTGCACGGGCCGTAGTTTCCCCTTCGTGCCCACTTCGTAGGAGGGAAAGTTGTAGGTGAGCCCTGTCAATTGGCGGTCTGCTTGCTCAATGATTTTGGATGCTGAGTCCGGTCCATGCTTGGCCCTTGCGTCAAACAGCTTTCCGTAAGCCTCGAGGTGCTGCTCCGCCCTAGCTCTAGCATCACCCCCATTCACACCTTAGTGGGTCAAGGGGCGCACAAGGGGTTGAAGAAGGGTTATGGCAGTGCAACGGCGAGCAAGTTTGACCGCTCATCACTCATGTCATGACAACCCCCGCTTACCAGCTTTAGAGCCAGCACGCATTAGCCGTTGGTGTGCCTTATAGGAGTTCATTATGTAGAAGTATAGCAAGTCCGCCATTGTCGCCTTCTTTGCTCCACCCATGAGCGCAGACAGTCCGCCTAGCTGGACACAGACTGCTGGCCTCAAGTGTTTTGAAACACCATGCATGGCTTTGTCATGCGCCTGGCCCAACGCTGCCGCCAGATGGTCCTTGTTTGGGTCTGCGGCTGCCTGACCCCTGCTGGGTTGCGTTTGATGGAGAGGTGGTTAGGGCGGGGGTTTGGGGCAGGCCTTGATAGGGGTGACACGGGGTGGTCATGTGGGAGATGCTTTCACACGCCACACCTCTCTTAACTCTTACCTCCCTGCCCCACCTTGACATACAAAAAGGCTAGCCTCAAACACATCTCGATGCCCATGCCTTGACTCCCCCCTCGGTTCCCACCCAGCCCACCTCCCTGCAGCACCTTGCCGCTCCTCTCGGCTGTACCCTTGCTCACCTCCATGCCCTGCCTAGGAGCTTCTCTCGGCTTCCACCTTGCTCACCTCCTTGGCCCACCTTGACACTCCTCTCAGCTCCCCCCTTACTCACCTCCCTGCCTCACCTTGACACTCCTACCTGCTTCCCCCCTGCTCCCCCCTCCGGCATCACCTTGACACTCGTCTATGCTCCCCCATTTCCCACCTCCCTGCCGCACCTTGACACTCCTCTCTGCTTTCACCCTGCTCCCCCCTCCTGCATCACCTTGACACTCTACTCTGCCTTCCCCCTTACTCCCCCCTCCTGCCTCACCTTGATGCTCCTCTCTGCTTCCCCCCTGCTCCCCCCTCCTGCACCACATTGACACTCGTCTATGCTCCCCCCTTGCCTGTCTCCATGCCTCATCTTAACACTCCTCTCTGCTTCCCCCCTGCTTCCCCATCCTGCATCACCTTGACACTCCTCTCAGCTACCTCCTTGCCAGCCTTCCTGCATCACTATGACACTCCTCTCTGCTTCCCCCCTGATCATCAGCCAAGCTTGCAAACCTTCAGCCAAACTCCCAAACCTTCAGCCAAACTTCCAAACCTTCAGCCAGACTTCCAAACTTTTAGCCAGACTTCCAAACCTTCAGCCAAACTTCCAAACCTTCAGTGAAGCTTCCAAACCTTCAGCCAAATTTCCAAACCTTCAGCCAAACTTCCAAACCTTCAGCCAAACTCCCAAACCTTCAGCCAAACTTCCAAACCTTCAGCCAGACTTCCAAACCTTCAGCCAAACTTCCAAACATTCAGCCAAACTTCCAAACCTTCAGCCAAACTCACAAACCTTCATCCAACGTTCCAAACCTACAGCCGAACTTCCAAAACGTCAGCCAAACTCCCAAACCTTCTGCCAGACTTCCAAAACTTCAGCCGAACTTCCAAAACTTCAGCCATACTCCCAAACCTTCAGCCAAACTCCCAAACCTTCAGCCAGACTTCCAAACCTTCAGCCAAACTCCCAAACCTTCAGCCAGACTCCCAAACCTTCAGCCAAACTTCCAAACCTTCAGCCAAAGTTCCAAACCTTCAGCCAAACTTCCAAACCTTCAGCCAAACTTCCAAACCTTCAGCCAAACTCCCAAACCTTCTGCCAGACTTCCAAAACTTCAGCCGAACTTCCAAAACTTCAGCCAGACTCCCAAAACTTCAGCCAAACCTCCAAACCTTCAGCCAAACTTCCAAACCATCAGGCAAACTTCCAAACCTTCAGCCAAACTTCCAAACCTTTAGCCAAACTTCCAAACCTTCAGCCAATCTTCCAAACCTTCAGCCAATCTTCCAAACCTTCAGCCAAACCCCCAAACCTTCACCCAAACTTCCAAACCTTCAGCCAAACTCCCAAACTTTCAGCCAGACTTCCAAACCTTCAGCCAAACTCCCAAACCTTTAGCCAGACTCCCAAACCTTCAGCCAAACTTCCAAACCTTCAGCCAAACTCGCAAACCTTCAGCCGAACTTCCAAACCTTCAGCCAAACTCCCAAACGTTCAGCCAGACTTCCAAACCTTCAGCCAAACTTCCAAACCTTCAGCCAAACTCCCAATCCTTCAGCCAGACTTCCAAACCCTCAGCCAAATTTCCAAGCCTTCAGCCAGATTTCCAAACCTTCAGCCAAACTTCCAAACCATCCGCCAGACTTCCAAACCTTCAGCCAAACTTCCAAACCCTCAGCCAAACTCACAAACCTTCAGCCGAACTTCCAAACCTTCAGCCAGACTTGCAAACCTTCAGCCAAACTTCCAAATCTTCAGCCAAACTTCCCAACCTTCACCCAAACTTCCAAACCTTCAGCCAAACTCCCAAACCTTCAGCCAGACGTCCAAACCTTCAGCCAAACTTCCAAACCTTCAGCCAAACTTCCCAACCTTCAGGCAAACTTCCAAACCTTCAGCCAAACTTCCAAACCTTTAGCCAAACTTCCAAACCTTCAGCCAATCTTCCAAACCTTCAGCCAAACCCCCAAACCTTCAGCCAAACTTCCAAACCTTCAGCCAAACTCCCAAACTTTCAGCCAGACTTCCAAACCATCAGCCAAACTCCCAAACCTTTAGCCAGACTCCCAAACCTTCAGCCAAACTTCCAAATCTTCAGCCAAACTCCCAAACCTTCAGCCGAACTTCCAAACCTTCAGAGAAACTCCCAAACCTTCAGCCGAACTTCCAAACCTTCAGCCAAACTCTCAAAACATCAGCCAGACTTGCAAACCTTCAGCCAAACTTCCAAACCTTCAGCCAAACTTCCAAACCTTCTGGCAAACTTCCAAACCTTCAGCCAAACTTCCAAACCTTTAGCCAAACTTCCAAACCTTCAGCCAATCTTCCAAACCTTCAGCCAAACCGCCAAACCTTCAGCCAAACTTCCAAACCTTCAGCCAAACTCCCAAACTTTCAGCCAGACTTCCAAACCTTCAGCCAAACTCCCAAACCTTTAGCCAGACTCCCAAACCTTCAGCCAAACTTCCAAACCATCAGCCAAACTCGCAAACCTTCAGCCGAACTTCCAAACCTTCTGCCAAACTCCCAAACCTTCAGCCAGACTTCCAAACCTTCAGCCAAACTTCCAAACCTTCAGCCAAACTCCCAATCCTTCAGCCAGACTTCCAAACCCTCAGCCAAATTTCCAAACCTTCAGCCAAACTCCCAAACCTACAGCCAAACTTCCAAACCTTCAGCCAAACTTCCAAACCTTCAGCCAAACTCCCAAACCTACAGCCAAACTTCCAAACCTTCAGCCAAAATTCCAAACCTTCAGCCAATCTCCCAAACCTTCAGCCAAACTCCCAAACGTTCAGCCGAATTTCCAAACCTTCAGCCAAACTCGCAAACCTTCAGCCGAAATTCCAAACCTTCAGCCAAACTCCCGAACCTTCAGCCAGACTTGCAAACCTTCAGCCGTACTTCCAAACCTTCAGCCGTACTTCCAAACCTTCAGCCAATCTTCCAAACCATCAGCCAAACTTCCAAACCTTCAGCCAAACTTCCAAACATTCAGCCAAACTCCCAAACCTTCAGCCAGACTTGCAAACGTTCAGCCAAACTTCCAAACCTTCAGCCAAACTTCCAAACCTTCAACCAAAGTCCCACACCTTCAGCCAGACTTCCAAACCTTCTGCCAAACTTCCAAACCTTCAGCCAAACACCCAAACCTTCAGCTAGACTTGCAAACCTTCAACCAGACTTGCAAACCTTCAGCCAAACTTCCAAACCTTCAGCCAATCTCCCAAACCTTCAGCCAAGCTTCCAAAACTTCAGCCAGACTTCCACACCTTCAGGCAAACTTCCAAACCTTCAGCGAAACTTCCAAACCATCAGCCAAATTTCCAAACCTTCAGCCAAACTCCCAAACCTTCAGCCGAACTTCCAAAACTTCAGCCAAACTCCCAAACCTTCTGCCAGACTTCCAAAACTTCAGCCGAACTTCCAAAACTTCAGCCATACTCCCAATCCTTCAGCCAAACTCACAAACCTTCAGCCAACGTTCCAAACCTTCAGCCGAACTTCCAAACCTTCAAACAAACTCCCAAACCTTCAGCCAAACGTCCAAACCTTCAGCCAAACTTCCAAACCTTCAGCCAAACTTCCAAACCTTCAGCCAAACTCCCAAACCTTCAGCCAGACTTGGAAACCTTCAGCCAAACTTCCAAACCTTCAGCCAAACTTCCAAACCTTCAGCCAAACTCCCAAACCTTCAGCCAGACTTGCAAACCTTCAGCCAAAGTTCCAAACCTTCAGCCAAACTTCCAAACCTTCAGCCAAACTTCCAAACCTTCAGCCAAACTCCCAAACCTTCAGCCAGACTTCCAAACCTTCTGCCAAACTTCCAAACCTTCAGCCAAACTCCCAAACCTTCAGCCAAACTTCCGAACCTTCAGCCAAACTCCCAAACCTTCAGCTAGACTTGCAAACCTTCAGCCAGACAGGCAAAACTTCAGCCAAACTTCCAAACCTTCAGCCAATCTCCCAAACCTTCAGCCAAGCTTCCAAAACTTCAGCCAGACTTCCACACCTTCAGGCAAACCTCCAAACCTTCAGCGAAACTTCCAAACCTACAGCCAAATTTCCAAACCTTCAGCCAAACTCCCAAACCTTCAGCCGAACTTCCAAACCTTCAGCCAAACTCCCAAACGTTCAGCCGAACTTCCAAACCTTCAGCCAAACTCCCAAGCCTTCAGCCAGACTTGCAAACCTTCATCCAAACTTCCAAATCTTCAGCCAAACTTCCAAACCTTCAGCCAAACTTCCAAACCTGCACCCAAACTTCCAAACCTTCAGCCAGACTTCCAAACCTTCAGCCAAACTTCCAAACCTTCAGCCAAACTTCCAAACCTTCAGCCAGACTTCCAAGCCTTCGCCCAGACTTTAAAACCTTCAGCCAAACTTCCAAACCTTCAGCCAAACTTCCAAACCTTCAGCCAAACTTCCAAGCCTTCAGCAAAACTCCCAAACCTTCAGCCGAACTTGAAAACCTTCAGCCAAACTCCCAAACCTTCAGCCGAACTTCCAAACCTTCAGCCAAACTCCCAAACCTTCAGCCAGACTTGCAAACCTTAAGCCAAACTTCCAAACCTTTAGCCAAACTTCCAAACCTTCAGGCAAACTTCCAAACCTTCAGCCAAACTCCCAAACTTTCAGCCAGACTTCCAAACCTTCAGCCAAACTCCCAAACCTTTAGCCAGACTCCCAAACCTTCAGCCAAACTTCCAAACCTTCAGCCAAACTCGCAAACCTTCAGCCGAACTTCCAAACCTTCAGCCAAACTCCCAAACCTTCAGCCAGACTTCCAAACCTTCAGCCAAACTTCCAAACCTTCAGCCAAACTCCCAAACCTACAGCCAAACTTCCAAACCTTCAGCCAAAATTCCAAACCTTCAGCCAATCTCCCAAACCTTCAGCCAAACTCCCAAACGTTCAGCCGAATTTCCAAACCTTCAGCCAAACTCGCAAACCTTCAGCCGAAATTCCAAACCTTCAGCCAAACTCCCGAACCTTCAGCCAGACTTGCAAACCTTCAGCCGTACTTCCAAACCTTCAGCCGTACTTCCAAACCTTCAGCCAATCTTCCAAACCATCAGCCAAACTTCCAAACCTTCAGCCAAACTTCCAAACATTCAGCCAAACTCCCAAACCTTCAGCCAGACTTGCAAACGTTCAGCCAAACTTCCAAACCTTCAGCCAAACTTCCAAACCTTCAACCAAAGTCCCACACCTTCAGCCAGACTTCCAAACCTTCTGCCAAACTTCCAAACCTTCAGCCAAACTCCCAAACCTTCAGCAAGACTTGCAAACCTTCAACCAGACTTGCAAACCTTCAGCCAAACTTCCAAACCTTCAGCCAATCTCCCAAACCTTCAGCCAAGCTTCCAAAACTTCAGCCAGACTTCCACACCTTCAGGCAAACTTCCAAACCTTCAGCGAAACTTCCAAACCATCAGCCAAATTTCCAAACCTTCAGCCAAACTCCCAAACCTTCAGCCGAACTTCCAAAACTTCAGCCAAACTCCCAAACCTTCTGCCAGACTTCCAAAACTTCAGCCGAACTTCCAAAACTTCAGCCATACTCCCAATCCTTCAGCCAAACTCACAAACCTTCAGCCAACGTTCCAAACCTTCAGCCGAAGTTCCAAACCTTCAAACAAACTCCCAAACCTTCAGCCAAACTTCCAAACCTTCAGCCAAACTTCCAAACCTTCAGCCAAACTTCCAAACCTTCAGCCAAACTCCCAAACCTTCAGCCAGACTTGGAAACCTTCAGCCAAACTTCCAAACCTTCAGCCAAAATTCCAAACCTTCAGCCAAACTCCCAAACCTTCAGCCAGACTTGCAAACCTTCAGCCAAAGTTCCAAACCTTCAGCCAAACTTCCAAACCTTCAGCCAAACTTCCAAACCTTCAGCCAAACTCCCAAACCTTCAGCCAGACTTCCAAACCTTCTGCCAAACTTCCAAACCTTCAGCCAAACTCCCAAACCTTCAGCCAAACTTCCGAACCTTCAGCCAAACTCCCAAACCTTCAGCTAGACTTGCAAACCTTCAGCCAGACAGGCAAAACTTCAGCCAAACTTCCAAACCTTCAGCCAATCTCCCAAACCTTCAGCCAAGCTTCCAAAACTTCAGCCAGACTTCCACACCTTCAGGCAAACTTCCAAACCTTCAGCGAAACTTCCAAACCTACAGCCAAATTTCCAAACCTTCAGCCAAACTCCCAAACCTTCAGCCTAACTTCCAAACCTTCAGCCAAACTCCCAAACGTTCAGCCGAACTTCCAAACCTTCAGCCAAACTCCCAAGCCTTCAGCCAGACTTGCAAACCTTCATCCAAACTTCCAAATCTTCAGCCAAACTTCCAAACCTTCAGCCAAACTTCCAAACCTGCACCCAAACTTCCAAACCTTCAGCCAGACTTCCAAACCTTCAGCCAAACTTCCAAACCTTCAGCCAAACTTGCAAACCTTCAGCCAGACTTCCAAGCCTTCACCCAGACTTTAAAACCTTCAGCCAAACTTCCAAACCTTCAGCCAAACTTCCAAACCTTCAGCCAAACTTCCAAGCCTTCAGCAAAACTCCCAAACCTTCAGCCGAACTTCCAAACCTTCAGCCAAA
The DNA here is from genome assembly GCA_027943415.1 of Closterium sp. NIES-67. Classification (NCBI taxonomy): domain Eukaryota; kingdom Viridiplantae; phylum Streptophyta; class Zygnematophyceae; order Desmidiales; family Closteriaceae; genus Closterium; species Closterium sp. NIES-67. Next base: position 56,400 of record BQMB01001373.1, on the reverse strand, counting down.
CTCCCAAACCTTCAGCCGAACTTCCAAACCTTCAGCCAAACTCCCAAACCTTCAGCCAGACTTGCAAACCTTAAGCCAAACTTCCAAACCTTTAGCCAAACTTCCAAACCTTCAGGCAAACTTCCAAACCTTCAGCCAAACTCCCAAACCTTCAGCCAGACTTCCAAACCTTCAGCCAAACTTCCAAACCTTCAGCCAAACATCCAAACCTTCAGCCAAACTTCCAAACCTTCAGCCAAACTCCCAAACCTTCAGCCAGACTTCCAAACCTTCAGCCAAACTTCCAAACCTTCAGCCAAACTTCCAAACCTTCAGCCAAACTTCCAAACCTTAAGCCAAATTTCCAAACCTTCAGCCAAACTCACAAACCTTCAGCCAACGTTCCAAACCTTCAGCCAAACTTCCAAACCTTCAGCCAAACTCACAAACCTTCAGCCAACGTTCCAAACCTTCAGCCGAACTTCCAAACCTTCAGCCAAACTCCCAAACCTTCAGCCGGACTTCCAAACCTTCAGCCAAACTCCCAAACCTTCAGCCTAACTTCCAAACCTTCAGCCAAACTCCCAAACCTTCAGCCGAACTTCCAAACCTTCATCCAAACTTCCAAATCTTCAGCCAAACTTCCAAACCTTCAGCCAAACTTCCAAACCTTCAGCCAAACTCCCAAACCTTCAGCCAGAATTGCAAACCTTCAGCCAAACTTCCAAACCTTCAGCCAAACTTCCAAACCTTCAGCCAAACTTCCAAACCTTCAGCCAAACTTCCAAACCTTCAGCCAAACTCCCAAACCTTCAGCCAGACTTGCAAACCTTAAGCCAAACTTCCAAACCTTTAGCCAAACTTCCAAACCTTCAGGCAAACTTCCAAACCTTTAGCCAAACTTCCAAACCTTTAGCCAAACTTCCAAACCTTCAGCCAAACTCCCAAACCTTCAGCCAGACTTCCAAACCTTCAGCCAAATTTCCAAACCTACAGCCAAACTCACAAACCTTCAGCCAACGTTCCAAACCTTCAGCCGAACTTCCAAACCTTCAGCCAAACTCCCAAACCTTCAGCCAGACTTTCAAACCTTCAGCCAAACTTCCAAACCTTCAGCCAAACTCCCAAACCTTCAGCCAGACTTCCAAACCCTCAGCCATACTTCCAAGCCTTCAGCCAAACTTCCAAACCTTCAGCCAGACTTGCAAACCTTCATCCAAACTTCCAAATCTTCAGTCAAACTTCCAAATCTTCAGCCAAACTCCCAAACCTTCAGCCAGACTTGCAAACCTTCATCCAAACTTCCAAATCTTCAGCCAAACTTCCAAACCTTCAGCCAACCTTCCAAACCTTCAGCAAAACTCCCAAACCTTCAGCCAGACTTGCAAACCTTCAGCCAAACTTCCAAACCTTCAGCCAAACTTCCAAACCTTCAGCCAAACTTCCAAACCTTCAGCCAAACTTCCAAGCCTTCAGCAAAACTCCCAAACCTTCAGCCGAACTTCCAAACCTTCAGCCAAACTCCCAAACCTTCAGCCAGACTTGCAAACCTTCAGCCAAACTTCCAAACCTTCAGCCAAACTTCCAAACCTTCAGCCAAACTTCCAAACCTTCAGCCAAACTTCCAAACCTTCAGCCCAGCTTCCAAACCTTCAGCCAATCCCCCAAACCTTCAGCCAAACTTCCAAACCTTCAGCCAAACTCCCAAACCTTCAGCCAGACTTCCAAACCTTCAGCCAAACTCCCAAACCTTCAGCCAGACTCCCAAACCTTCAGCCAAACTTCCAAACCTTAAGCCAAACTTCCAAACCTTCAGCCAAACTTCCAAGCCTTCAGCAAAACTCCCAAACCTTCAGCCAAACTCCCAAACCTTCAGCCAGACTCCCAAACCTTCAGCCAAACTTCCAAACCTTAAGCCAAACTTCCAAACCTTCAGCCAAACTTCCAAGCCTTCAGCCAAACTTCCAAACCTTCAGCCAAACTTCCAAACCTTCAGCCAAACTCCCAAACCTTCTGCCAGACTGCCAAAACTTCAGCCGAACTTCCAAAACTTCAGTCATACTCCCAAAACTTCAGCCAGACTTCCAAACCTTCAGCCAAACTTCCAAACCTTCAGCCGAACTTCCAAACCTTTAGCCAAACTCCCAAACCTTCAGCCAGACTTCCAAACCTTCTGCCAAACTTCCAAACCTTCAGCCAAACTCCCAAACCTTCAGCCAAACTTCCGAACCTTCAGCCAAACTCCCAAACCTTCAGCTAGACTTGCAAACCTTCAGCCAGACAGGCAAAACTTCAGCCAAACTTCCAAACCTTCAGCCAATTTCCCAAACCTTCAGCCAAGCTTCCAAAACTTCAGCCAGACTTCCACACCTTCAGGCAAACTTCCAAACCTTCAGCGAAACTTCCAAACCTACAGCCAAGTCTCCAAACCTTCAGCCAAACTCCCAAACCTTCAGCCGAACTTCCAAACCTTCAGCCAAACTCCCAAACCTTCAGCCAAACTTCCAAACCTTCAGCCAAACTCACAAACCTTCAGCCAACGTTCCAAACCTTCAGCCGAACTTCCAAACCTTCAAACAAACTCCCAAACCTTCAGCCGAACTTCCAAACCTTCAGCCAAACTCCCAAACCTTCAGCCAGACTTCCAAACCTTCAGCCAAACTTCCAAACCTTCAGCCAAACTTCCAAACCTTCAGCCAAACTTCCAAGCCTTCAGCCAGACTTTCAAACCTTCAGCCAAACTTCCAAACCTTCAGCCAAACTTCCAAACCTTCAGCCAAACTCACAAACCTTCAGCCAACGTTCCAAACCTTCAGCCGAACTTCCAAACCTTCAAACAAACTCCCAAACCTTCAGCCGAATTTCCAAACCTTCAGCCAAACTCCCAAACCTTCAGCCAAACTTCCAAACCTTCAGCCAAACTTCCAAACCTTCAGCCAAACTCCCAAACCTTCAGCCAGACCTGCAAACCTTCAGCCAACCTTCCAAACCTTCAGCCAAACTTCCAAACCTTCAGCCAAACTTCCAAACCTTCAGCCAAACTTCCAAACCTTCAGCCAAACTTCCAAGCCTTCAGCAAAACTCCCAAACCTTCAGCCGAACTTCCAAACCTTCAGCCAAACTCCCAAACCTTCAGCCAGACTTGCAAACCTTCAGCCAAACTTCCAAACCTTCAGCCAAGCTCCCAAACCTTCAGCCAGACTTCCAAACCTTCAGCCAAACTTCCAAACCTTCAGCCAAACTCACAAACCTTCAGCCAACGTTCCAAACCTTCAGCCGAACTTCCAAACCTTCAGCCAAACTCCCAAACCTTCAGCCGAACTTCCAAACCTTCAGCCAAACTCCCAAACCTTCAGCCGAACTTCCAAACCTTCAGCCAAACTCCCAAACCTTCAGCCAGACTTGCAAACCTTCAGCCAGACTTCCAAACCGTCAGCCAAACTTCCAAACCTTCAGCCAAACTTCCAAACCTTCAGCCAAACTCCCAAACCTTTAGCCAGACTTCCAAACCTTCAGCCAAACTTCCAAACCTTCAGCCAAACTTCCAAACCTTCAGCCAAACTTCCAAACCTTCAGCCAAACTCCCAAACCTTCAGCCAGACTTGAAAACCTTAAGCCAAACTTCCAAACCTTTAGCCATACTTCCAAACCTTCAGGCAAACTTCCAAACCTTCAGCCAAACTCCCAAACCTTCAGCCAGACTTCCAAACCTTCAGCCAAACTTCCAAACCTTCAGCCAAACTTCCAAACCTTCAGCCAAACTTCCAAACCTTCAGCCAAACTCCCAAACCTTCAGCCAGACTTGCAAACCTTCAGCCAAACTTCCAAACCTTCAGCCAAACTTCCAAACCTTCAGCCAAACTTCCAAACCTTCAGCCAAACTCCCAAACCTTTAGCCAGACTTCCAAACCTTCAGCCAAACTTCCAAACCTTCAGCCAAACTTCCAAACCTTCAGCCAAACTTCCAAACCTTCAGCCAAACTTCCAAACCTTCAGCCAGACTTGCAAACCTTAAGCCAAACTTCCAAACCTTTAGCCAAACTTCCAAACCTTCAGGAAAACTTCCAAACCTTCAGCCAAACTTCCAAACCTTCAGCCAAACTTCCAAACCTTCAGCCAGACTTCCAAACCTTCAGCCAAACTTCCAAACCTTCAGCCAAACTTCCAAACCTTCAGCCAAACTCGCAAACCTTCAGCCAGACTTGCAAACCTTCATCCAAACTTCCAAATATTCAGCCAAACTTCCAAACCTTCAGGCAAACTTCCAAACCTTCAGCCAAACTCCCAAACCTTCAGCCAGACTTCCAAACCTTCAGCCAAACTTCCAAACCTTCAGCCAAACTCCCAAACCTTCAGCCGAACTTCCAAACCTTCAGCCAAACTCCCAAACCTTCAGCCGAACTTCCAAACCTTCAGCCAAACTCCCAAACCTTCAGCCAGACTTGCAAACCTTCATCCAAACTTCCAAATCTTCAGACAAACTTCCAAACCTTCAGCCAAACTTCCAAACCTTCAGCCAAACTCCCAAACCTTCAGCCAGACTTGCAAACCTTCAGCCAGACTTCCAAACCTTCAGCCAAACTTCCAAACCTTCAGCCAAACTTCCAAACCTTCAGCCAAACTTCCAAACCTTCAGCCAAACTCCCAAACCTTCAGCCAGACTTGCAAACCTTAAGCCAAACTTCCAAACCTTTAGCCAAACTTCCAAACCTTCAGGCAAACTTCCAAACCTTCAGCCAAACTCCCAAACCTTCGGCCAGACTTCCAAACCTTCAGCCAAACTTCCAAACCTTCAGCCAAACTTCCAAACCTTCAGGCAAACTTCCAAACCTTCAGCCAAATTTCCAAACCTTCAGCCAAACTCACAAACCTTCAGCCAACGTTCCAAACCTTCAGCCGAACTTCCAAACCTTCAGCCAAACTCCCAAACCTTCAGCCAGACTTCCAAACCCTCAGCCATACTTCCAAGCCTTCAGCCAAACTTCCAAACCTTCAGCCAAACTCCCAAACCTTTAGCCAACGTTCCAAACCCTCAGCCAAACTTCCAAACCTTCAGCCAAACTCGCAAACCTTCAGCCGAACTTCCAAACCTTCAGCCAAACTCGCAAACCTTCAGCCAGACTTGCAAACCTTCATCCAAACTTCCAAATATTCAGCCAAACTTCCAAACCTTCAGGCAAACTTCCAAACCTTCAGCCAAACTCCCAAACCTTCAGCCAGACTTCCAAACCTTCAGCCAAACTTCCAAACCTTCAGCCAAACTCCCAAACCTTCAGCCAGACTTCCAAACCTTCAGCCAAACTTCCAAACCTTCAGCCAAACTTCCAAACCTTCAGCCAAACTTCCAAACCTTCAGCCAAATTTCCAAACCTTCAGCCAAACTCACAAACCTTCAGCCAACGTTCCAAACCTTCAGCCGAACTTCCAAACCTTCAGCCAGACTTTCAAACCTTCAGCCAAACTCCCAAACCTTCAGCCAGACTTCCAAACCCTCAGCCATACTTCCAAGCCTTCAGCCAAACTTCCAAACCTTCAGCCAAACTCCCAAACCTTCAGCCGAACTTCCAAACCTTCAGCCAAACTCCCAAACCTTCAGCCAGACTTGCAAACCTTCATCCAAACTTCCAAATCTTCAGCCAAACTTGCAAACCTTCAGCCAAACTTCCAAACCTTCAGCCAAACTCCCAAACCTTCAGCCAGACTTGCAAACCTTCAGCCAAACTTCCAAACCTTCAGCCAAACTTCCAAACCTTCAGCCAAACTTCCAAACCTTCAGCCAAACTCCCAAACCTTTATCCAGACTTCCAAACCTTCAGTCAAACTTCCAAACCTTCGGCCAAACTTCCAAACCTTCAGCCAAACTTCCAAACCTTCAGCCAAACTCCCAAACCTTCAGCCAGACTTCCAAACCTTCAGCCAAACTTCCAAACCTTCAGCCAAACTTCCAAACCTTCAGCCAAACTTCCAAACCTTCAGCCAAATTTCCAAACCTTCAGCCAACACAACCTTCAGCCAACGTTCCAAACCTTCAGCCGAACTTCCAACCTTCAGCCAACTCCCAAACCTTCAGCCAGACTTTCAAACCTTCAGCCAAAACTCCCAAACCTTCAGCCAGACTTCCAAACCCTCAGCCATACTTCCAAGCCTTCAGCCAAACTTCCAAACCTTCAGCCAAACTCCCAAACCTTCAGCCAACTTCAAACCCTCAGCCAAACTCCAAACCTTCAGCCAAAGCGCAAACCTTCAGCACTTCCAAACCTTCAGCCAAACTCCCAAACCTTCATTGCAACCTCCAAACTCCATTCAGCCAAACTTCCAAACCTTCAGGCCAAACTTCCAAACCTTCAGCCAAACTCCCAAACCTTCAGCCAGACTTCCAAACCTTCAGCCAAACTTCCAAACCTTCAGCCAAACTTCCAAACCTTCAGCCGAACTTCCAAACCTTCAGCCAAACTCCCATACCTTCAGCCGAACTTCCAAACCTTCAGCCAAACTCCCAAACCTTCAGCCAGACTTGCAACCTTCATCCAAACTTCCAAATCTTCAGACAAACTTCCAAACCTTCAGCCAAACTTCCAAACCTTCAGCCAAACTCCCAAACCTTCAGCCAGACTTGCAAAACTTCAGCCAGACTTCCAACCTTCAGCCAAACTTCCAAACCTTCAGCCAAACTTCCAAACCTTCAGCCAAACTTCCAAACCTTCAGCCAAACTCCCAAACCTTCAGCCAGACTTGCAAACCTTACAGCCAAACTTCCAAACCTTTCAGACCAACTCAAACTTCCAAACCTTCAGCCAAACTTCCAAACCTTCAGCCAAACTTCCAAACCTTCAGCCAAACTTCCAAACCTTCAGCCAAACTTCCAACCTTCGCCAAACTCCAACCAGCAAAACTTCCCAAACCTTCAGCCGAACTTCCAAACCTTCAGCCAAACTCCCAAACCTTCAGCCAGACTTGCCAAACCTTCAGCCAAACTTCCAAACCTTCAGCCAAGCTCCCAAACCTTCAGCCAGACTTCCAAACCTTCAGCCAAACTTCCAAACCTTCAGCCAAACTCACAAACCTTCAGCCAACGTTCCAAACCTTCAGCCGAACTTCCAAACCTTCAGGCCAAACTCCCAAACCTTCAGCCGAACTTCCAAACCTTCAGCCAAACTCCCAAACCTTCAGCCGAACTTCCAAACCTTCAGCCAAACTCCCAAACCTTCAGCCAGACTTGCAAACCTTCAGCCAGACTTCCAAACCGTCAGCCAAACTTCAAACCTTCAGCCAAACTTCCAAACCTTCAGCCAAACTCCCAAACCTTTAGCCAGACTTCCAAACCTTCAGCCAAACTTCCAAACCTTCAGCCAAACTTCCAAACCTTCAGCCAAACTTCCAAACCTTCAGCCAAACTCCCAAACCTTCAGCCAGACTTGAAAACCTTAGCCAAACTTCCAAACCTTTAGCCATACTTCCAAACCTTCAGGCAAACTTCCAAACCTTCAGCCAAACTCCCAAACCTTCAGCCAGACTTCCAAACCTTCAGCCAAAACTCCAAACCTTCAGCCAAACTTCCAAACCTTCAGCCAAACTTCCAAACCTTCAGCCAAACTCCCAAACCTTCAGCCAGACTTGCAAACCTTCAGCCAAACTTCCAAACCTTCAGCCAAACTTCCAAACCTTCAGCCAAACTTCCAAACCTTCAGCCAAACTCCCAAACCTTTAGCCAGACTTCCAAACCTTCAGCCAAACTTCCAAACCTTCAGCCAAACTTCCAAACCTTCAGCCAAACTTCCAAACCTTCAGCCAAACTTCCAAACCTTCAGCCAGACTTGCAAACCTTAAGCCAAACTTCCAAACCTTTAGCCAAACTTCCAAACCTTCAGGAAAACTTCCAAACCTTCAGCCAAACTTCCAAACCTTCAGCCAAACTTCCAAACCTTCAGCCAGACTTCCAAACCTTCAGCCAAACTTCCAAACCTTCAGCCAAACTTCCAAACCTTCAGCCAAACTCGCAAACCTTCAGCCAGACTTGCAAACCTTCATCCAAACTTCCAAATATTCAGCCAAACTTCCAAACCTTCAGGCAAACTTCCAAACCTTCAGCCAAACTCCCAAACCTTCAGCCAGACTTCCAAACCTTCAGCCAAACTTCCAAACCTTAAGCCAAACTCCCAAACCTTCAGCCGAACTTCCAAACCTTCAGCCAAACTCCCAAACCTTCAGCCGAACTTCCAAACCTTCAGCCAAACTCCCAAACCTTCAGCCAGACTTGCAAACCTTCATCCAAACTTCCAAATCTTCAGACAAACTTCCAAAACCTTCAGCCAAACTTCCAAACCTTCAGCCAAACTCCCAAACCTTCAGCCAGACTTGCAAACCTTCAGCCAGACTTCCAAACCTTCAGCCAAACTTCCAAACCTTCAGCCAAACTTCCAAACCTTCAGCCAAACTTCCAAACCTTCAGCCAAACTCCCAAACCTTCAGCCAGACTTGCAAACCTTAAGCCAAACTTCCAAACCTTTAGCCAAACTTCCAAACCTTCAGGCAAACTTCCAAACCTTCAGCCAAACTCCCAAACCTTCAGCCAGACTTCCAAACCTTCAGCCAAACTTCCAAACCTTCAGCCAAACTTCCAAACCTTCAGCCAAACTTTCAAACCTTCAGCCAAATTTCCAAACCTTCAGCCAAACTCACAAACCTTCAGCCAACGTTCCAAACCTTCAGCCGAACTTCCAAACCTTCAGCCAAACTCCCAAACCTTCAGCCAGACTTCCAAACCCTCAGCCATACTTCCAAGCCTTCAGCCAAACTTCCAAACCTTCAGCCAAACTCCCAAACCTTTAGCCAACGTTCCAAACCCTCAGCCAAACTTCCAAACCTTCAGCCAAACTCGCAAACCTTCAGCCGAACTTCCAAACCTTCAGCCAAACTCGCAAACCTTCAGCCAGACTTGCAAACCTTCATCCAAACTTCCAAATATTCAGCCAAACTTCCAAACCTTCAGGCAAACTTCCAAACCTTCAGCCAAACTCCCAAACCTTCAGCCAGACTTCCAAACCTTCAGCCAAACTTCCAAACCTTCAGCCAAACTCCCAAACCTTCAGCCAGACTTCCAAACCTTCAGCCAAACTTCCAAACCTTCAGCCAAACTTCCAAACCTTCAGCCAAACTTCCAAACCTTCAGCCAAATTTCCAAACCTTCAGCCAAACTCACAAACCTTCAGCCAACGTTCCAAACCTTCAGCCGAACTTCCAAACCTTCAGCCAAACTCCCAAACCTTCAGCCAGACTTTCAAACCTTCAGCCAAACTCCCAAACCTTCAGCCAGACTTCCAAACCCTCAGCCATACTTCCAAGCCTTCAGCCAAACTTCCAAACCTTCAGCCAAACTCCCAAACCTTCAGCCGAACTTCCAAACCTTCAGCCAAACTCCCAAACCTTCAGCCAGACTTGCAAACCTTCATCCAAACTTCCAAATCTTCAGCCAAACTTGCAAACCTTCAGCCAAACTTCGAAACCTTCAGCCAAACTCCCAAACCTTCAGCCAGACTTGCAAACCTTCAGCCAAACTTCCAAACCTTCAGCCAAACTTCCAAACCTTCAGCCAAACTTCCAAACCTTCAGCCAAACTCCCAAACCTTTATCCAGACTTCCAAACCTTCAGTCAAACTTCCAAACCTTCGGCCAAACTTCCAAACCTTCAGCCAAACTTCCAAACCTTCAGCCAAACTCCCAAACCTTCAGCCAGACTTCCAAACCTTCAGCCCAAACTTCCAAACCTTCAGCCAAACTTTCCAAACCTTCAGCCAAACTTCCAAACCTTCAGCCAAATTTCCAAACCTTCAGCCAAACTCACAAACCTTCAGCCAACGTTCCAAACCTTCAGCCGAACTTCCAAACCTTCAGCCAAACTCCCAAACCTTCAGCCAGACTTTCAAACCTTCAGCCAAACTCCCAAACCTTCAGCCAGACTTCCAAACCCTCAGCCATACTTCCAAGCCTTCAGCCAAACTTCCAAACCTTCAGCCAAACTCCCAAACCTTCAGCCAACGTTCCAAACCCTCAGCCAAACTTCCAAACCTTCAGCCAAACTCGCAAACCTTCAGCCGAACTTCCAAACCTTCAGCCAAACTCGCAAACCTTCAGCCAGACTTGCAAACCTTCATCCAAACTTCCAAATATTCAGCCAAACTTCCAAACCTTCAGGCAAACTTCCAAACCTTCAGCCAAACTCCCAAACCTTCAGCCAGACTTCCAAACCTTCAGCCAAACTTCCAAACCTTCAGCCAAACTCCCAAACCTTCAGCCGAACTTCCAAACCTTCAGCCAAACTCCCAAACCTTCAGCCGAACTTCCAAACCTTCAGCCAAACTCCCAAACCTTCAGCCAGACTTGCAAACCTTCATCCAAACTTCCAAATCTTCAGACAAACTTCCAAACCTTCAGCCAAACTTCCAAACCTTCAGCCAAACTCCCAAACCTTCAGCCAGACTTGCAAACCTTCAGCCAGACTTCCAAACCTTCAGCCAAACTTCCAAACCTTCAGCCAAACTTCCAAACCTTCAGCCAAACTTCCAAACCTTCAGCCAAACTCCCAAACCTTCAGCCAGACTTGCAAACCTTAAGCCAAACTTCCAAACCTTTAGCCAAACTTCCAAACCTTCAGGCAAACTCCCAAACCTTCAGCCAGACTTTCAAACCTTCAGCCAAACTCCCAAACCTTCAGCCAGACTTCCAAACCCTCAGCCATACTTCCAAGCCTTCTGCCAAACTTCCAAACCTTCAGCCAAACTCCCAAACCTTCAGCCGAACTTCCAAACCTTCAGCCAAACTTCCAAACCTTCAGCCAAACTCCCAAACCTTCAGCCAGACTTCCAAACCTTCAGTCAAACTTCCAAACCTTCGGCCAAACTTCCAAACCTTCAGCCAAACTTCCAAACCTTCAGCCAAACTCCCAAACCTTCAGCCAGACTTCCAAACCTTCAGCCAAACTTCCAAACCTTCAGCCAAACTTCCAAACCTTCAGCCAGACTTCCAAACCTTCAGCCAAATTTCCAAACCTTCAGCCAAACTCACAAACCCTCAGCCAACGTTCCAAACCTTCAGCCGAACTTCCAAACCTTCAGCCAAACTCCCAAACCTTCAGCCAGACTTTCAAACCTTCAGCCAAACTTCCAAACCTTCAGCCAAACTCCCAAACCTTCAGCCAGACTTCCAAACCCTCAGCCATACTTCCAAGCCTTCAGCCAAACTTCCAAACCTTCAGCCAAACTCCCAAACCTTCAGCCGAACTTCCAAACCTTCAGCCAAACTTCCAAACCTTCAGCCAAACTTCCAAACCTTCAGCCAAACTTCCAAACCTTCAGCCAACCTTCCAAACCTTCAGCCAAACTTCCAAACCTTCAGCCAACCTTCCACACCTTCAGCCAAACTTCCAAACCTTCAGCCAAACTTCCAAGCCTTCAGCCAGACTTCCAAACCTTCAGCCAAACTTCCAAACCTTAAGTAAAACTTCCAAACCTTCAGCCAGACTTCCAAACCTTCAGCCAAATTTCCAAACCTTCAGCCAAACTCACAAACCTTCAGCCAACGTTCCAAACCTTCAGCCGAACTTCCAAACCTTCAGCCAAACTCCCAAACCTTCAGCCAGACTTTCAAACCTTCAGCCAAACTTCCAAACCTTCAGCCAAACTCCCAAACCTTCAGCCAGACTTGCAAACCTTCAGCCAAACTTCCAAACCTTCAGCCAAACTTCCAAACCTTCAGCGAAACTCCCAAACCTTTAGCCAGACTTGCTAACCTTCAGCCAGACTTGCTAACCTTCAGCCAGACTTGCTAACCTTCAGCCAGACTTGCAAACCTTCAGCCAAACTTCCAAACCTTCAGCCAATCTCCCAAACCTTTAGCCAAGCTTCCAAAACTTCAGGCAGACTTCCAAACCTTCAGGCAAACTTCCAAACCTTCAGCCAAACTTCCAAACCTTCAGCGAAACTTCCAAACCTACAGCCAAACTTCCAAACCTTCAGCCAAACTCCCAAACCTTCAGCCAAATTTCCAAACCTTCAGCCAAACTCCCAAACCTTCAGCCAGACTTCCAAACCTTCAGCCGAACTTCCAAACCTTCAGCCAAACTCCCAAACCTTCAGCCAGACTTGCAAACCTTTAGCCAGACTTGCAAACCTTCAGCCAAACTTCCAAACCTTCAGCCAATCTCCCAAACCTTCACCCAAGCTTCCAGAACTTCAGCCAGACTTCCAAACCTTCAGCCGAACTTCCAAACCTTCAGCCAAACTCCCAAAACTTCAGCCAGACCTTCAAAGCCTTCAGCCAGACTTCCAAACCTTCATCCAAACTTCCTACCCTTCAGCCAAACTCCAAAACCTACAGCCAAACGTCCAAACCTTCATCCAAACTTCCAAACCTTCAGCCAATCTCCCAGACCTTCTTCCAAACTCCCAATCCTTCAGCCAAATTTCCAAACCTTCAGCCAAACTCGCAAACCTTCAGCCGGACTTCCAAACCTTCTGCCATACTCCCGAACCTTCAGCCAGACTTGCAAACCTTCAGCCAAACTTCCAAACCTGCAGCCAAACTTCCAAACCTTCAGCCAAACTTCCAAACCTTCAGCCAAACTTCCAAACCTTCAGCCAAACTTCCAAACCTTCAGCCAGAGTTCCAAACCTTCTGCCAAACTTCAAAACCTTCAGCCAAACTTCCAAACCTGCAGCCAAACTCCCAAACCTTCAGCCGAACTTCCAAACCTTCAGCCAAACTCCCAAACCTTCAGCCAGACTTGCAAATCTTCAGCCAGACTTGCAAACCTTCAGCCAAACTTCCAAACCTTCAGCCAAACTTCCAAACCTTCAGCCAGAGTTCCAAACCTTCAGCCAAACTTCCAAACCTTCAGCCAAACTTCCAAACCTTCAGCCAAACTCCCAAACCTTCAGCCGAACTTCCAAACCTTCAGCCAAACTCCCAAACCTTCAGCCAGAACTTGCAAACTTCAGCCAACTTCCAAACCTTCAGCCAAACTTCCAAACCTTCAGCCAAACTCCAAACCTTCAGCCACTTCCAAACCTTCAGCCAGACTTCCAAACCTTCAGCCAAACTTCCAAACCTTCAGCCAAACTTCCAAACCTTCAGCCAAACTTCCAAACCTTCAGCCAACTCCAAACCTTCAGCCAAACTCCCAAACCTTCAGCCGAACTTCCAAACCTTCAGCCAAACTTCCAAACCTTCAGCCAGACTTGCAAACCTTCAGCCAAACTTCCAAACCTTCAGCCAACTTCCAAACCTTCAGCCAACTTCCAAACCTTCAGCCAAACTTCCAAACTTCAGCCAAACTTCCAAACCTTCAGCAAACTTCCAAACTTCAGCAAACTCCAAACCTTCAGCAAACTTCCAAACCTTCAGCCAAACTCCAAACCTTCAGCCAAACTCCAAACAGCAAACTCCAAACCCAGCCAAACTTCCAAACCTTCAGCCGAACTTCCAAACCTTCAGCCAAACTCCCAAACCTTCAGCCAGACTTCCAAACCTTCAGCCAAACTTCCAAACCTTCAGCCAAACTTCCAAACCTTCAGCCAGACTTCCAAACCTTCAGCCAAACTTCCAAACCTTCGGCCAAACTTCCAAACCTTCAGCCAAACTCCCAAACCTTCAGCCAACGTTCCAAACCCTCAGCCAAACTTCCAAACCTTCAGCCAAACTTCCAAACCCTCAGCCAAACTTCCAAACGTTCAAACTTTCCAAGCCTCTCTTCTTTCACCCTGCTCCCCCCTCCTGCATCACCTTGACACTCCTCTCTGCCTTCCCCCTTGCTCCCCCCTCCTGCATCACCTTGACACTCGTCTATGCTCCCCCCTTGCCCGTCTCCCTGCCTCATCTTAACACTCCTCTCTGCTTCCCCCCTGCTCCCCCATCCTGCATCACCTTGACACTCCTCTCAGCTCCCCCCTTGCCCGCCTTCCTGCATCACTATGACACTCCTCTCTGCTTCCCCCCTGCTCCCCACTCCTGCCTCACCTTGACACTCATCTCTGCCCGCCCCCTGCTCCCCCTCCTGCATCAGCTTGACACTCGTCTTTGCTCCCTTCTTGCTCACCTCTCAGCCTCCACTTGACACTCCCCACGGCTCCCCCCTTGTTCATCTCCCTGCCCCACCTTGACAGTCCTCTCAGCTCCCCCCTTGTTCATCTCCCTGCCCCACCTTGACAGTCCTCTCAGCTCCCCCCTTGTTCATCTCCCTGCCCCACCTTGACACTTCTCCCTGCCCCTCCATAGCTCATCTCCTTGCCTCGCTTTGACACTTCTCCCTGCTCCCCACTTGCTCATCTCCCTGCCTCACCTTGGGAACGTGTGAGGGGGTACAAGGCACTGCGCGTTAATCCGTGCGGGCCCCCATCGCGTGTGGTGGTATGCAGCGCCCTCGCATGTATGGTTCGTGCCTATGGCCGGTGGCGCTTAGTGATTTTTGCGTCGCGCTTTGGGCGGCCGTCCCGTGGTGTTTTTTTTACCCCTTCTATCATTTCAGCCTGGCTCTCATTTCTGTCTCCCTCGCGGGCTTGCAAACGCTCTCCCGGTCTAGACGCTCCCCTGTGTCCCTGTGGTTTCTGCCGTTTGCGGGCCATGTGCGCTTCACGACCGTTTCCGCGATCAGCGCTAGTCTTTGCGACGCGCTGCCTTCATGCGTTAGGCGGGGCCGCGACTATCCTGTCTCCTGCGCCGTCACAGCCGTTTGAGCTCTTTGTATGCCGCTCGTTCCTTACATGAGCTTCCCAATGCCTAGTTTATATGCTGTGTGCTGCTGCGGGCAGAGTGGTGTGGCGGCTGGTGGTATTGTTCTCTCACTCACAGCCTTTTTCGTTGCTCACCAAATTCATTTTGCATTGCCAACATACCCACCGCTTGCTACCCTGCTTGACCCCGCAGTTTGTAGTTTGTCGTGCTCGTTGTTTTCGGTGTTCTCCTCCTCCCCCCCTCTACACCTTGCGCGCCCCTCCTGTCCCTTTTCTGCCATCAGGTTTCCCCCTTCATCCTTTTACTTTGGGGCGGGTTTGATAGCACATTTTTTCACGCGTGCTGATTGGTGTTTGCTATTCGTGCAATGGGTTGGTTTTCACGTAGGGTGTTGCGATGTTCGCTCCTTGGCGAACCACACTTGCCACCTCGCACCACTGCTCCCCGCCCCTGCTCGCTGCCGTGCCCAACTTTGAGCCCTATCATGATTATTAATCTTGCACGTTTTGGGTCAACGGCTTTAAAGCGCGTGACCCAAGAACGATCAAGACTCAAAGTCTTTGATCCTTGGTCTCTCGCAAAACCCAACCTGCGTTCACAGGGTTACCCTGAAACTGAGCGACTGGATGGAAACCCCGAACGACGAGGTTGGATTGGTTGCTTTCCCATCCACGTTGGCTGCGACAGCGAGCGACCGCACCTGCAAATAACCCGTTCCCTGAGGGAGGATCAAGACTCAGAGCATCAAGTTTATTGGGACTCCCAACTATGGCGGCCGCTGCGTAGGAGAAAAACCGAGCTAGGAAGGACTAACTAGCGTGTACATCCTAAAATTTTAGGGGATCGTCGAGGCTTAGCGATGCACGCAGGTACGCGGTGGAAAAAAAAAGGCCGACATACTTTAGGTTACTGTTGCCTCACGCAATAGCACGCGGCTACGTTTCGCGAACACGACGGCATTAGCCACGGAAACAAGCAGACTCACGGGAATTTGAAGCGCGACCCGGACCATTCGCGTCGCAACTAACAACCAGTGAGCCACTCCGCGCTCTTCTCCTTGCAAAACAGCCAATATTGTGCTCGAAGGTCGATCACCCATCCCCTCGTCGCACATGCAACTCCCCCTTCGCCGTCCCCCTCGTCGCACGTGCAGCCCTCCCCCAGGACTCTCTTCCCCTCGTCCCACATATCCCAACCCCTCGTCGCACATGCAAACCTTCCCCGTTGTCGCTGTTGGTGCAACCCTATGGCTTGCACTCGGCTTGTCGTCCTTGTTTGTGTGTGTGCATGCATGGCATGGAATGAATTGTGAGTCTATGTCATTGCTATCCAGTGCTTGTGTGTGTGTTTGAATGGTGTATCACAATGTGGTTTGTGTCGGTCAAGACATTAGCGAGTTTTTACAACTCGCATGTCAAGTCGTCGTTTGAATGTCGCATGTGTTTTTTCTATTTTGTCGAGTGTGAAGTGTCCATCGTGTCGCAGGTGTGTGCAGCAAGCCCCCATCAACTCAAGAAGAATTTATCTTGCAGATCCAAGAACAAGAGCTCAAGATTTCAAGCCCAAGGGACGCGGATAAATATTAAATAGTGAAAATAGTAACGTTACTTCGTGTAGTGTTACATTTCACTTGGTGTAGCCCCTTGGAGGGTTGGTTTCGAGACTCTTCATGGTTGGGGACTCTGTGGTGGTGTACCACCAACCTGGACCTAGGCTCTTGGGGTATGTAGAGGCTGGGAACCATCTCCCTCTCGAACTCTTCTTGCTAAGTTTTGTACTTCCAAGACTATAGTGGCTGCTATACCTCCTGCCAGTCAAACCACCATAGCGTCGTCAAATCTTCATGGAATTTCATGATTCAACTTGCTGCTGATAGACGACAGCAACGCGCTCTAGATAAAACTTACAGATCACAGTTTGATTCATTGACCAGATCGTTATCAATATTTGAAGCCGTCTGACGGAAATCCGACTGTGCTCTCTATCTCTCATTATAGGCACATCTAAGCCTATTGTGATTATAACAGTCGCCCTTCCCTGCTGTTGCCCTTCCTTGCTGTCGCCCTTCCCTGCATCGCCCTTCCCCGCTGTCGCCCTTCCCCGCTGTCGCCCTTCCCCGCTGTCGCCCTTCCCCGCTGTCGCCCTTCCCCGCTGTCGCCCTTCCCCGCTGTCGCCCTTCCCCGCGTCACCCTTCCCCGCGTCGCCCTTCCCCGCTTCGCCCTTCCTGGTGTCGCCCTTATCCGCGTCATCCAGCAAGATTCCCCTCGCCGCCATTTCTCCCTGCCCCTCGCCGTTAATCTCCCTTCTCTGTGTCATCCTACTCCCTTCCACTCGCCCTCATTTCCCCCCACCCCTCTGCTCCCCTTCTCACTCCATTTTCAATTGGAGAAGGCAAGGGATAGCCGGCGTTGAATGCAAGGGAGCTAGGTGTGGGGTTAACCAGGGATAGCCGTAGGGTAGCAAGGGGAACAGGGGCGGATAAGGGGGGAACAGGGGGGGGATAGCAGGGGAACAGGGGGGGGATGGCAGGGGAACAGGGCGCGGATAGCGGGGGAACAGGGCGCGGATAGCAGGGGAACAGGGCGCGGAAGGCAAGGGACCAGCGGGGGAAGACGGCTAGCTATACTGCCAGGGAATGCAGAGGGCTAGGGAGAGGCTCGGGGGTAGGGGGGATAGGCACGATGTTTTCCGGCTATTTCCCCCCACTTATGCTTCCTCTCTCCCTGTTGATTCCGCTCATTCCCTACTCAGTCACACTCCCGTACCCCCAATCTTGCCCTTGCTATCTCCCCCCACTCATGCTCCCTCCCCCCCTGTTGTGCCTGCTCATTCCCCATTCTCATCCCATACTCCCACACAGACCCCCTGATTTCATCCCCCCCCCCCCCTGCTCCCGTGCCCTTCCCCTGTTCCAATTCCGACAGTAAGAGGAGAGGGTGGGGCTGAATTTCCCATGCTACCCCCTCTCTTCCTCCCCATTTCCCACGCTGCCCACACCCCTTTTCCCCTCCTCCTCTCTGTCTTCCCCTCCTTTCCCCCTCTCATCCCCCTCCTTCCCCCTCTCATCCCCCTCCTTCCCCCTCTCATCCCTCTCATTCCCCTCAGTTCCTCCCTCTTTCCCCTCTGTTCCCCCCTCTTTCCCCTCAGTTCCCCCCTCTTTCCTCTCAGTTCCCCCCTCTTTCCCTCAGTTCCCCCCTCTTTCCCCTCAGTTCCCCCCTCTTTCCCCTCAGTTCCCCCCTCTTTCCCCTCAGTTCCTCCTCTCCTTCCCTTCAGCTCCCCCTCTTTCCCCACACTCCCCCCCTCTTTCCCCCCCCATCTCCATCTCCGTTTCCCCTCGGATCCCCTCTGCATCCCCTAACTTTCTCTTCTGCATCCCCTCTCTTTCCTCATAGCTCCGCCTCCCTTTCCCCTCATCTCCCCTCTTCATTTCCCCCCTCCTCCACTCCGGTTCTCTCCCTTTCCCCCTATCCTCCCCTCCCTTTCCCCCTATCCTCCTCTCCCTTTCCCCCTATCCTCCTCTCCCTTTCCCCCTGTCCTCCTCTTCCTCTCCCCCTATCCGCCTCTCCCTTTCCCCTTATTCTCCTCTCCCTTTCCCCCTATCCTCTTCTCCCTTTCCCCCCATCCTCCTCTCCCTTTCCCCTTATCCTTCTCTCCCTCTCCCCCTATCCTCCTCTCCCTTTCCCCCTATCCTCTTTTCCCTCTCCACCTATCATCCTCTCACTTTCCCCCTGTCCTCCTATCCCATCCGCGCCCCCCCCCCTTCCCTCTCATTCCTTTCCGCTGCTCCCATCGTCTCCCCCTGTTTTTATTCCACCCCCTTGCTCCGTTTCCCCCCCTGCTCCCCTGCTCCCTGTCACCCTTTTTTGTCGCCTACAAGGTGGGAGTGAGGTTGTGATGGTGGGGCCTGACTCTTGCCTTTCATCTCCCGCTCTCTTGCCTCTCAGCTCCCCCTCTCTTGCCTCTCAGCTCCCGCTCTCTTGCCTCTCAGCTCCCGCTTTCTCACCTCTCAGCTCCCGCTCTCTTGCCTCTCAGCTCCCGCTCTCTTGCCTCTCAGCTCCCGCTCTCTTGCCTCTCATCCCCCACTCTCTTACCTCTCAGCTCCCCCTCTCTTGCCTCTCAGCTCCCGCTCTCTTGCCTCTCAGCTCCCGCTCTCTTGTCTCTCAGCTCCTGCTCTCTTGCCTCTCAGCTCACCCGCTCCTTGGCCTCAGCTCACCCGCTCCTTGGCCTCAGATCACTGGCTCCTTGGCCTCAGCTCACCAGTGCCTTGGCCTTAGCTCATCCTCCTGGTCCCCTCTGCTCACACCTCATTCACTCACTACCCCCTTTCTTTGCAATCTGCCTCCCCCTCTCCTTGCTCTCCCAACAGTGGGTCATGACACACGCAGGACATTGCACGCATCAACTTGCACTCTCCCCACCTCTTCCGCGCTCTCCCTCGCACCACCACACCCTTTAAGCTCGTGTAAATAAAAAAACGTTATTATAAGATACTCTGTTAGAAAAGAAATAAACGACTGGGCGTAACAGCTAGAATGCATCTATCCTAGGTACTAAATTCCTGTTGTTACGCATGGCCTTCGAGTGAGCTCATTGTTTGTTTTTGCAGATTTAGTTATACAGTTACATACCGTTCATTGTTTAAATTTGGTGCTATAATATCGTTACCGTGGGCTCGGTTGGGGGAACTGGGCGTGTTTCCGCAATATTTTGTTTCGTGTTTCGGGTAACTGGCGTGTGCTATTGCCTGATCGTTTTGGGCCCGACAGTCCTATTTACACATTGGGGTCGATATATTTTCGTCATTGTACGCGCCCCACTTCTGGTCCACTCTCCCTGTTTCAACTCGTCGCCTAAACGTCGCCCATCTCCCGCAGGCGAGGTCCGTGACTTTCGCGCTTCCCCAACCCCATTTTTCGTTTCGCAACACCCCTGCGAATTTCGCCTCTCAGACCAAGAATGAAAGACTTTGAGTCTTGATCGTTCTTGGGTCACGCGCTTTAATGGTCAACAATATTCTTCGTATGAAGGCTACCCTTTCTAATACATGATCATATACAGTAATAGTCACATAGCAAACTCAATAGAACTATGTTCCACATGGCCACCCAAAGCTATCCTATATAAATGCTTGGTGACAAAACCTCATAAGTGGGTCATATGAGCTGGCCAAACGACAGCAAGGCATCACGAAACAAAGCAGGAAACTCGTCAGCCGCTGCTGCTGCTCCCTTCACTTTGCCACTAGCTGTGCCGGCACTCGTGTTCCCCTGGAGCTCCACTAAGAACATGCCACCAGGTGCAACGTCTGGCTTTTGCGCGTAAAAGAAGAAGGGGAAAGCGGGTCGTTGGCCACCTGATGCCCTTCCTTGGATGTTGTTATGCACCATGTGCCATAACAAGGGGGCTGGCGCTGTCAGCGTAGTGATGAAGGTTCCAGGCAACTTCTCCTCCTGCAAACCTCCCCCCCTGTCCCCCACACCCCCAACCACACACAACTCCCTTGCACGCACAGATGTGACGATCGAGGCGCCGCCGTCCATGTACCCCGCTAAGAAGTTCTGCGATATAACGGGGCTGGAGGCGCCCTACACGGATCCGCACACCAAGCTGCGCTACGCCAACCCACGCGCACGCGCAGGCTTCCCTAGCTCTCAGAGGCACGCAGACCATGGTCAAGTGAGAGCGGAGCATACAGAGAATTGAGTGGATTTGAGGGGTCCATAAGCCTTAGGGATGTGCTTTCCGTCAGCTACAGCCGTCCCATGGCGCTCTCGCTGCATCGACACCCTTCCTTGCCATTGTCGCCAGCATCACTGCCACTTGAGAGACTATCCCCGGTTCAAGCACTCTCGCTCTCTACAAGGCAATGCACTTTAGCCTTGACACAGTATAGGGCAGCAGTCCCGTTCAAGAAGCAGGTCCAGCTTAGTGCGGGGTTCGCCCCACTGCCCTCGCCTTGAGGCCTTCCACGGATGTGAGCGCATTGCTTCGCGCCTGTTTCCTGTCAGGCATGCACGTATTCATGCGCCTTCTGCTGCCTGCCGCTGCCGCACAGATCCGTATGGCCGCACTGCCCCTTGTCGGGTCAGCAGCTTGGTTGTACGAGTAGCAGATACTGCAAGCGCATAAAGGGAGGGCGCCGGTGGTGCGACTGTTACGAATGTGACAAATTTGGGTGTGGTAGGGAAGAGGGATGAGGGGAGAAAGGTGGGGATGGAGGGTGATGATGCCCGGGTTGTATGGGAGCTCGTGAAAGAGACCAAAGAGCTGCTGGAGTGGCCAATCGTGTGCCGCCAGGTGGCACAATTCGCAGACACGGTGATGGGGTACCGGATAGCAGAGGAGGTGGGATTGGTGGTGGGGAAAACGTGGGAGGAGAGCCAGTGGCTGCTACAGCAGACGGGAGCGGTGCTGCTGCTGTTGTGACGGCTGGACTTCATGGTGCTGTTGACATGGGGGGAATACTGGCTCGCCGTGAACGGGCTGCTACTGCTGCTGGTGCCGGTGCTGCTGCTGGTGCTGGTGCCGGTGCTGGTGGTGGTGCCGGTGCTGGTTCTGGTGCTGCTGGTGGTGGTGGTGCTGGTGCTGGTGCTGGTGCCAGTGCCGGTGCCGATGCCAGTGCTGGTGCTGGTGCTAATGCTGGTGATGGTGCCGGTGCAGGTGCTGGCGCTGGTGCTGATAGCACTGTTGCTGCTGCTGGTGGTGGTGGTGGTGGGGGTTCAGAGGGTGCGAGGGACAGCGATTCTGGTGCGGATGCACTCACGCCGCCACCCACGCAGCCCAGCCAGTCCCCTTGCTAGCGTTTGGGTCCTCTTTGGAGATAGGATCGGTGACGGTGACGTCACACAGCCAGATGGCGACATCCGCCCACATGTTGGCCACCGTCGAGAAGAGGTTGGTATCCTTGCGCGTGATGAACCAGGCCTCGGTGGCTATACGAGCGCACTCATCACGAAGGCCGTGGTGGTTACCCGTTCGTCCAGGGCCCTTGGCACACCTGAGGAGGTGGTTCGGCAAGTGGGGGTCCTGGATGGGTTTGCGCTTGGGGCAGTCACAAGTGTGGGGCGTCAAGAACGGGAGGCCAAGGCGGAAGGCGCCCGCCATGGAGAACTGGCCAGGGGAGAGGCGCATGGCAGAGGCCATGGGGAGGGCGTGGAGCCAATCACCAGCTCCGGGGCCCACGAGGGACAAAATTCGCTGGGTGTGCCCCTGCAGCGGGTTGAGCAGCATCAGGCGAGCCTGGTCAAGAAGGAGCGTATACCGCTCCGCCTGCACTTGCAGCGCGAGAGCACACTGCAGCTTAGGTGTGTCAGGGGAGGCACGCTCGTGCCGCAGCAGATCTGCAGCCGAGGGGGGAAGAGTGATCTCGAGTGAGGCGAGGCGCCGGGGGAACGACGCGACTGCAGCAGCGTCCTGGGCAAACTGCTCGAGAAGGCCGGCCACCGCCGGTGGCACATCGGGCAGGTCGTTCAGCAAGTAGGCAGAAGCTGCAGCACGAGGCAGGTAGCTCAGGCCGGCTTCCACAGCCGGGTTGCTGATCCCAAGGCCCCCGTGGGTGGTGGGCAGGTTTGGTTCCAGATCCGCCGCCGCTCGTGGGACCCGTCCGGCAGCGGCAGGTCGAGAGTGCCGTGCGAAACAGACACTCCCCCCAGGCGTCACATTCGTCCATGGGTAGCGTGTCAGGCAGGGTCGAGAGGAGCAGGTAAGCGACCTGCCGAGCGACGCAGAGAGTTAGGAGCAGCAGAGCCAGGTGCGGGTCCATGTGCGAGAGCAGCGACAGCGGGGAGGCGGCAGCGGAGAGGTGGGAGCGGAGGGCAGCAGCGCAGGCGCGCGGCGACCCAATCGGGCTTCCGAGTACCTTGAGGCCATCGGTGCTGGGGGCGATGCCGTCAGGCAAGGCGGTCGGTGACAGCCGGCTGGGACTCCAAGCTTTGTATTTCGCGGGGTTATGCTGGAGACGACCCGCAGAGATGGCTGAGGTGAGGTGACGGAAGGCAGCAAAGCAGGCTGCCAGGGGACCATGCAGAGTGACGTCATCTGCGTAAGCCAGGATGATGACCTCTGGGAAGGCGTCAGCCGTAGCAGCTAGCAAAGGATGGAGGCTCGTGGCTAAGAGGAGCGGGCCCTGCGGGTCCCCCTGGCAAACGCCTCTTGCGCTCGACAGCGGCGGAGCGCTGAACCCGCTGTGAACGCGCCATAGGAACGGCGGACGAATGGGATTAGGAACTCATGTTCAGCCCCGCGGAGGCCTTTAAAAATGGCGGCTCGCTCGATGGCGTTGAGGACGTTGCGGAGTCGATCTGCAGTGCCACGTGGATGGTGTGGACATCGATGTAAGCACGGGTGACGTGGATGATCAGCTCGGCGCCGCCAGGGATCGCGACACCGAACTGAATCGGTTCTGTAATGGACGCGGGCCGGGGCTGTGGTCAGGAACAGGGCCGCCTTGGTGATGCAAGACCTCGCCGACCGCAATGGGTCGAGTGCCACCGAAGGGCTTGTAGAAGGCGAGGAGGTGGGAACCTGTGAGGAGCGATGAAGCTTCGGGGCAGAGCTTGCCCGTGAGGGCGGAGTTGGTGAGCGCTAGGAGATGCCGGCAGATGTCCCCATTGGACAGAGCAACGTCACGGAGGATCTCAAATGTAGCGCTCGAGGGGCCCGCGCCAACTCCGCTGGGCAGCTGCAAGAGGATGCGAGGAAATGCCTTGGCAGAGATGGACGGATTACGCTTGACGGTGTGTGAGAGGACCCAGTCAGGCAAGGAGAGGGTAGTAGATGGGGTGGCGTGACAGGAGAGCTTGGAGAGTCTCCTCAGTGGATGGGCTGACGGGGGTGGCCTCAAGGGCCTTGACTGCCTTGCTGAGGTTACCACGTTTGGCAAGACCCTCAGCCCGAGCGATGAGGCCCGTCAGATTTGCAGCATGACGTGGAGGTGGGGGTAGATGAGCGGCAGCTGCTGCCTCGGCATATAAGTCCGCCCAGGATCCACGCCAGAAAGCCTCCAGCCAGCGCTAGACAGCTGGCCAATCAGGTTTGCGGGAGGAACCACGGCGGAGAGTCAGCCGCGGGAGGAAGAACAGGAGCCTCCATCTAGGCACAGATTCGGGGGCATCGGCCAATCAAATTGGGGCCTTGGTTCGGCGCGGCTTGGCAACGGTTCGGGCAAAAATTGGGGCCGTCCCCACTGTCTTCCCCAGACCAAGACACGAAAACCCTCTCCCTTGAGAGGGTATAAGTGGAGTCACCCTCATCGCTCTCCTCGGCAGTAGCCTCTTCCCTTGGAACGTTTTCGCCCTCCCTCTCTAGCGTAGCAAACTGCCTTCGAACCTGGATGAAGGTCGCAAGCGCACCTCTCCCTCCTCCGCGCCTAACACCGCCATGAGGACCGCGACCCCGAGCCCCTGGGGTCGACGCGACGCTCCGCCGAGCGTGCCATTATGCCTGCAATTGTGGCGTCCACCACGTTAAGGTGCGGGGAGATCCTCGCACTATCTGGGGCGTGGCCGGTCGCCGGATCGCGGGCACAGGCGCCGGCAGACCCTTGACTGTGCGAAGTCGGGGCGGCGGAGTTCTAAGCGGTGGCCCGGCCAGGCGCGACCATCGCTGCTGCTCGCGGACACCGGAATGGTGGAGTAATGCACGCCGCAAGGAGGTACCAGCGAATCATCACCGTGGCTGGTTGCGGCCCGCGAGGTCACACCAGCGCCGCCAGCGGAGCCAGCGCCAGGGCTCGACGGCGCCGTCCCCTGATGTGGATGACGTGGTGGATCGGGTCCTCACTCGCGTTCCTGTGGTGTTGCATGCAATTGATGCGCAGACAACGGCACCATCGGCGGCCCCAGTCGCAACGGCTCCACCCTCTGCTCTGGATGTGATTCCCGCGCTGGCAGCTCCTCCCCCCGTGTGGCTGCCACTGGGTCCTGACGCCCTCCGCCTTTTGTACCGCGTGGAGCCACCTAGTGTTCCCGGTCCTGGGGGAGCCCCGCCTGTGCTGCAGGTGCCACAGGTGGCGGTGGCAGGGGGGCAGCGGCTGTGGCAGCCCCCCTGAGTGCCCCCCTACGGATGGCGCCTAAGGCGGTGGCTCCACAGTCGCGTGCGATGCAACAGCCGACGCTGCACAAGTTGCTGCAGGCATGGGCAGTACCGCCTCTTCCGCAGGGGGCGATGCCGGCGGTGGGGCAGGGTGCAGGAGCAGATGGGGAATCGAGGGAGGAGGGAGAGGAATTGGATCTGTCGGCGGGTGCGCGTCGCCGGAAGCGCCTCCGCACGGAGGGACCGTCCACAGGAGGAGTAATGGCAGAAGCGCGTCAGCCCCCATCAACATAGAGGCGACTGAGGGAGATGAAGGCCCTGCTATGGCTGAATTCAGCGAAGACCTGCATGATGTGCTTTGCGCAGATGGTCGAGGTGGCATGCTACGCGCTGGGGCGCCCCCGCCAAGAGGGGATGCTGATGCAGCACCAACAGAACAAACGCCAAATGTTGGAGGCAGCGGCGAGGGTGGGCTGGTCGCGTCGTGGCCCGAGCACGCTCCGGGAAGAACGCTGCTGATTGGAACGGACGTAGTGGTGGAGGATCTGGGGAAGAAGATTCAGGCGGGCCAAGCATTAGAAGTGCTTGATTGCTGCGTGGCAGCACTCTGAGAGGTTGACAGAGTCGCCACGCTCCTCCTCGACGATCTGAATGTAGTGTAGGCGTGCGATCCCCGCGACGGGAGTATTGACGGTCCGAGGGGTAAGGCCGGCCGCCAGATCAGGAATTTGGTGCGCCGCCATCATGCATGCCGCGTGTTTGCTTGGCGCAATGCGAAGTGCCACGAATAATGCTCGTCGCCCATGTGGAGTAGCATTGTCCTCACAGCTTCGACGGCCATGCGCATCTCCTGCTCAGACAAACACGCGGCATGCATGATGGCGGCGCACCAAATTCCTGATCTGGCGGCCGGCCTTACCCCTCGGACCGTCAATACTCCCGTCTCTTCCGCCTGACACTATGCTGTCTAAGCTCGTCCTTCACGTCAAACTGGACCTCTCAATGGCGCACATTTCCAGTTACATGGGGCAACTCACGGTGCCGGAACACCAGCGCGACGGCAAGCTTGCGCCAAAATCGCGTTGAGGAATCCATTTCGGTGTCTCGCTGGTCAGCAAGGGTTGGGAGGTGCTCGACCTTGCCACCAATCGCGTTGTCCCCACAGCCGAAGCCGTCTTTCACGAGGCTTTGTCCCTTGATGCATGAAAGGCAACCCAAGTTCCATCGCCCGCCACGTCTCCGTCACCGACTGACCCTCGTCCGCCGATGGTCGCTGAGGTTGACGATGCCCTTTGGTGGCACCGCAACCACCCTATGTTTCGACATCCATTCCCCAGCTCGCGAATCCCGTCTACCCTCGCGTTATGCCACCTGCCGCCCCTGTCATCAACGCGCTGATTGTCACAAAACATGACGCCCCTGTCGACCCCACGTTTCCGCCCGTCGGCCCACCTCCTTGCTCGGCGCCACCTGTACGCAATTCGGCGCTGCCAGGTGGAGCCACGAGGGGGAAACCGCCGCCATCTCCTAGTATTGAGGGTAGTGATGCGGCACCACCCCTTGGCGACAAGTGGACACCTGCAGCACCACCCGGTGGT
The DNA here is from genome assembly GCA_027943415.1 of Closterium sp. NIES-67. Classification (NCBI taxonomy): domain Eukaryota; kingdom Viridiplantae; phylum Streptophyta; class Zygnematophyceae; order Desmidiales; family Closteriaceae; genus Closterium; species Closterium sp. NIES-67. The sequence goes on along the minus strand of BQMB01001373.1, from coordinate 30,067 downwards.
GATGCTGGCGCGACGGGGACGCCGCCCACTGCTGTTGAAGAATGAAATGCAGCACCACCATGAGACGTATGCGCCAGTCGGCAGCTGCATCACCTTGCGCATCTTTCTTACTTTCGCCGTTGCTAGACATGAAAAATGCATTTCTGCAAAGAAAATTGGACCGGGTGACGTACATGGAGCAACTCGCATATTACAACGATGGCATGGGATGCGTGTGGTGGCTGGAACAGTAATCAGGTCGACGGGGCACTCTACTTCAATTCCGACAACGATGGCGAAATGTGTTGGCTGCTCGTCTACGTCAACGAGATTCTCGCCGCGAGCCGTAGCACTGCAATGCTGAAGGACCTGCACGAGCTGCTGCAGAACGCCTATGAATTGCGTGAAATATCCCATGTACAGAAGTACCTGGGCTTGGAGACTGTGCGTGACAAGCCGGCGAGGAAGCTGTGGCTCCATCAGCACGTGTACGTCGACGAAGTGCGAAGGCGATTCGTCGACGACGAACAGTCCTGACAGCGTCCGAAGACACCCATCTCCGTCGACGCATATGCTGACTTGACCTTTGATGATGAAGACTTTCAGCAGCACGTCTAAGAAGAGTACCGCCAAAAAGTCGGCTCGATGTAATTCATCGCAACCACTACTCGACCGGACATTGCGTTCGCTTGCAGAAAGCTGGGGTTTGGCCTGACGATGCGGAGCGACCAACACTTGAAAGAGCTGAATCCTTGCGTTCCGTACCTAGTGGATATGCGTGACATTGCACTAGAGTTCAACGGCGGACCAGAGTCCTTGCGTTTCGACGGCTATGCGGACGCAGATGACGCAGGTGACAAGCAGTCGCGATGTAGCACGAACAACTACATTTTTGTGTTCGGCGCCGTTGTTTCATGGGCAAGTCAGCGTATCAAGTGCTGACGTTGTTGGCAAAAGTGCAGAGTCGGAATACATATGTGAGAATTTGACCCCATAACACTTCTTTCTCATTTCCATATTTCTCCTCTGTCCCATTCTTCTTTTTATCTTGATTCATTTGGTCTTTATCTCATCTGATTTGGTTTCCTACTCCTCATTTTCCATTATCCTTTGGGTTATCCTGCTATTATAATTATATCACCAATTAGGCTTGGGATGTACTGGCGCGGTATATGTAGTGTAATCCTGCCGTAATCCCTTAAAGTCAATAGCCTCGCGTGGCTATATGCGGTGATTCTATTTCTAAAGGGTCTATTCCCTTTGGATATGATCAAACCGGTTACCTGCGCCTTGTATCAATTGATAGTGCAACTTTTCCTCCATCAATTCGATACTGTGAGAACATCGCTGCAACAGAAGCTGGCAAGGAAGCTCGCCGCCTGCGCATCCTCCTTGCGGAGTTCCAGCTTCTCGACGTCGGAACGCCGACCATGCTCAACGTCAACAACTCTTCCGCGATTGCGGTTGCGAGATGATTAGGCTTCAATGGGAGTCTCAAGCAGATGGAGCAGCCTGAATTGCAATACACTCCGACGACTGAGCAGCCGGCGGACTACCTCACAAAGGCACTGCATTACCCTATATTCAACCGCTGCTCCGTCGTCGTCAGCAAAGTCAGCCTTGCGTACGTCAACGAAGACGACACCACTGAGGTGCAAGAGTAGGTCCTACGTCCTACAACATGGCTGGTGCAATGAGAACTTTGGGTTTGGCGTTCACACACGAACGAATTTCGATTTTGTCACTTGTTGTACTATAATAGCTAGTTTCCTTGTATGGTGTGCTGCCTTCTCAGATGCCCAAGCGTGAGCAAGGCAGGGGAGTGTTGACGAGAAAGCCCTACCCTCACTTGGGTGGGTACAGTACCTCGTCGTGCGCAACACCTGTGCACACCTGGTTCTGGTCGGCGTGACGAACCGAGGAGCGTTGCATTGCAACGCAGTTCAAGCGGCGGGTGTGATTGGCAAACTTGCAGTATAGCGACAAAGTTCAAGTCGGCGAAGTTCACGTCGGCGAAAATCTGAGCGGCGGTGTTCTGCGCGGCGAAATGCAAAGGCGTCAAGACTGCAAAGCGGCAAAACCGCAATGTTGCGGCAAACACATGTGTTGTAGAACAGTTGCGCACCTGAGCACGTTCGTTATGAAATGAAAGTGCGTGAATTTCTCCCCTACAGAAAACGCATGCGATTGAGACATTGGAGCTACAGTTCTGAGCACATGTGCGTAGCAATGCAAATTGTGTGCGCAACAAACCTGTTATACCCTGAGCACCTACCATTGCAACACGCGTAGTTAGGAAACCTGGACAAGTGCGCATGGACAGATTTTCCTCTTGTCATCACTGACTTCGCAAAGCGCAACTTTGCAACGGTTAGGAACAACGCAATATTACGGCACAGCGCAGAGGTGCAGGACGGCGCAGTATTGTGACGTAGCACATTACAGTATATGCCTATCATTGCATGTTTGTAACATACACACAATTTCTTCCCTAGATAAATTCTTGCTTGCATACTAGGCACTCTTTGAACATCGTGCTGCGTTGCAAAATTAGCAATCTTGCCAAGTGCCTCCTGCGCAACAACTCTCCCCATGGTGGCTCCTGCCGCTCCTGTTGCTCTTGCTGATGCTTATCACCTACTGCACCTAAAGTCACACCCTTCCTACTCCGTGCCATTGCCAGGGCTTTCAGATGCATCTCCAGCAGCACTGGGTGCTGTATACCCCGGATCTTAACAGTGTGGATTCCTCTCCCTGTAGCCCCTTTCCCATCAGTTGCACCCCCTGTTATGGTATTTCCATTGATTACCCCTATACATTGCCCCGGAGGGTACTTACCCCTGGAAAGGTGTTTTCACGGGGAAGAGGGTGCGTGGGGGGCAGGACGACAATGGGCGAAGCACCCATCCATAAGGCATGCCTTGCACGGCACACGCCAAGTCCGACGCAACAATCCTGTCCGTCAGATCTTGGGTCAACGATGCACAATCCGCCTGCGCCATTTCCCTCAGCACCCTCCTCTCCTCCTCCGCCTCCCCCCCACTCAACTCGGCCTCTCTATTGTTCGACTTCATGACTTCTACAGGCTTAACAAACAGTGTAGCACCAGTGTCACTAACATCTAATGTAACACCCCTTGGTAACGCGCTATTTTTCTTTGCGGCTCTAACCGCCATGCACCCTCTCCCGCTCCTCCTACTCACCTGTCCCTCATCCATCCCTCCCCCTACCACCACATGCCGTGCGGCTCTCTGCAATGACTCGTCCAGCTGGCGATGGTTGTCCCGGCTGGCAGCGCGGATGGTTGCCAGCTCAACGCTTGCTGAGTTAGCAAGGGACTTGAGGCGCGGGTTGATGGCGGTGCAGATACAGAAGAGGAGAGAGGGACACGTTTTCGTTCTGTTCTTTGCTCACATCCGGGTGGCAAGAGAGAAAAGCAGAGTGCACTTGAGCTTCCTCTCACTCATTGGCTACTTAAGCCTTTCCTTCCCTATCTTCCATGCTTAGTTTTTGTTATGTTCTTCGAAAGAATCTTCTTCACATGCATCACGCATTGGCGTTCCACCATTGGCAGCCACTTTTGGAACGCCGCCAATGCGTCGCTCTTCTGCACCAACAGGTACGTCCAATCGTAACAAGATTTGCGACCTTTGAAGTGGAGGAAGTACCAGCTTCCGTCTTTCGCGGCGCTGCGGAAGGGTCCACACATGTCAATGTGTACGACGTCCAGCACTGCTTCTACTTCTGAACCTTGCGAAGGGTAGGTATGACGCACGAGCTTGCCACCAACATAGGAAACGCAAGGCAGTTTAGTTGTGGTCGGCGAAACGATTTCCAGACCTACTGTAGCACTGCTCCATGATCACCAGTGCGCTTAATTGTCTCGACGCCTGCATACACCAGACGAGCATGCCAGACATCCGTCGAGGAGCGCATAGATGATGCAATCATTCGCAAAGCAATCGTCGCGGTCGTCGACAGCTGCACACGGCAATGACGGATATTGGTTCAGAACATGTGGCCCAAAAAACACGCGCACCCAAGAATAGTGTCCATATTGGAGAGGAGAAGTGTTTCATCACCGTCCTCTTTCAACTTCACTCCGCCGTCGCGCAACTGACCAGTTGACAGGAGATTCGTTTGCATGCCGGGAATGTACAGCACATATGTAACCAAAATCTTCCTGCATGCCTCCCCTTGCAACGCAACGGTGCCATGCCCTTGGACGACTTGCATTGCACCGTCGAATCCACGCACGTGACTAACATTGCCGGCAGCCTGCAAGTTGACGAAAGCGTCGCGTGCTCTCATCAGATGATGCGAGCAGCACGACTGTCGAATTCGTCTGGACAGCTGCAACGACCACTTGAAATTCTTCGTCGGCTTCTGGCGCAAGGGAAATGAGCGACTCTGCAGACGATGCAATGGCAACCACCACGCCAACCATCGAGCATGATGCTTGTTCGAAGCCGGTCGCGGTGGCGCTAGGTGGATCGGTGCATCGCTGGTCGCGCGAGTTTTTGGACTTTCCCGGTGCAAATCGGTACGTGTTGTCTCGGCAAGGCTGAGCATCGCAGCGAGGTTGGTCAGTGGCAGATCGTCGGCACAGAGTTTCCCAATCGTTGGTCAACTTCGTGACACGATTCGGGCTCTAGTACAAGAGATGTTCGCCATCGCCTCATACAAAGCAATAGCGCTTCTCGTCCTTGGTAGACTTATCACACTCGTCGTCTTTGTTCGATTTTCCCTTTCCACCACGTCTGCGTGCCTTCCCTTTGCGCCCTTGCTGCCGTGCCTGCTGCTACTGCTGTTGGGGAGGGCGAATTTGCTGCGATGATGATGCGACGAAGTTGGCTTGCGAAAGAAGCTGACCCTTGCGCTTCTCCGCGTTTATCGTGAATTCTTCTTCAATGATGTAGCTCAACAGGGAATCCTCATCCAGCGCTTCACGTATGCCAGAAAGCTTTACCATGCGTTGCAATAGATTGTAACACTGCAGAAGTCCCTTCATGACATGTGTGATGTAGGACGACATAGCGTAGTCGACGCCGACCATCCGCAACTGTGCTGCGCTGAATGAAACTACGAGAACTGCTCAACGTCGTCTTCATGCGACGCATCCACCAATCCACTGACAAACTTCTTCAATTGCGCAATTGCCAGTGGGGACTCGATTGCTTCGACCCACGTTGTATGGTCGTGGCAGCCTTCAAGTGGTTTCGGAACCACAATCTTGTCTGACAAATATTTGAAGTATCTGTACTCCGGAGCGATGCCTCCATCATGCGCGGTCAAAGGGTATGACGTCCTCGGAGGATCGGCGGTCCTTCAACCAGCCGATGTGCGGCGAGTGTCAGCATCAGCACGTGCACCTGTTGCAGCGGCCGCTTGTAGGACCTGCGCATGCATCCCACTAACACTCGTTGTGCTGGTCCTTGCGGGTCCTCGCATAAATCCACGGATAACCCTTGCGCCTCCGTCACCAGCCTGTGTGCCGTTGTTGTCATCAGGTTGGGGAGAGGTGGACTCATTGTCCTCTGCAGAACGAGGTGGGTGATCACGCGCCCACCTTGCTTGTGTGTTGTCCAGCATGAGCTCCAAGGCATCGTCGCCGATTTTGCTACCGCGGTAGCGCTCCCTCATGACGACCTCCTACGCTTGCAGGGTGTTCGTGCCTAATGCCCATAAGGGCTCAAACGGGCTACCGGCTCTAGTCAAGAAACGGTGGTAGAACATTGGTGTAACTGAAGGTCGCATGTTCGACCCACATTTACTGCACCATGCATAAAAAAAACAACCACGGTGAGAGTTGCTGCGTAGGAGGCGCTTGGGTACATTGCTAATATTGCAACGCACGCTATGTTCAAAGAGTGCAAGCAAGAGTTTCAATAGGGAAGAAATGGTGTGTACGGTACAAAGATGCAATGGCAAGCATATAATACCTAATGTGAGAGTATCACCCATTACACTTCTTTCTTATTTCCATATTTCTCCTCTATCTCATTCTTTTTTTTCTCTTGATTCATTTGGTCTTTATCTCATCTCATTTGGTTTCCTATTCCTCATTTCCCCCTATCCTTTGGTTTATCTTATGAGTTTTAATTATATCACCGACCAGGCTCGGGAATCGGGATGTAATAGCGCGCTATATCTAGTGTAATCCTGTCGTAATCACTTAAAGCCAATAGCCGCACGTGGCTATACGCAGGGTGATTCTATTTCTAGAAGGGTCTATTCCCTTTTGGAGAAGAAAAACCTGGTTACCTGATGTACTGTACCTTGAAAGTATAAAAGTGCCTTGTATCAATCGATAGTGAAACTTTTCCTCGATCAATTTGATCCTATGACACTTGGTAATCAAACTTTTTCTCACTCGGCAGCGCTCAGCTAAATAGCAGCAGCGGGAAAATCTGCCTCGAAAAGCCGCCGGGGGCGACTAATTTGGCGCCGATTCTGGTAGGCACCAGCTCCGCATTTTTTTAATTAACCCCTCCGCGCGTGTTTTGAACACGATGGCGAACTTCGACAACACCGAAGTTACCCAGCAGCTCTTCACGCGCATCGCTGCCCTACACAAGGAGGTGCGAGCCGACCGCGAAGCTTGGCGAAATGAATTCAAGCAAGTAACGCGACTCTTCGGCACGCAACACGAAACAACAACGACGACGACGCAGCAGTCGTACCAGTTTCTCGAGGCTCCGAAGCCGCGCCCACCTGAGTCCGCTGATGGATCGCCAGCATCGAGATCTACTTCGCAGCCGTCGGATGGAGCTCGCCAGTCTGGGATGGTCAGAGCGTGCGATTCGCGATGACACTGATGCGAGGGCCGGCACTCGAGTGGATCTGCGGCAACAGTACTTTCATCCACGGCAAAGCCACGTGGCAGCAGTTCCACACCAACGTGCTGATATGTTTCCAGCCGATAAATTCTAGGTTCCTTGCCTGGGAAAAAATCATCGCCATCGACAGTTTGGGAGTGTAGCGCACTACACGCTGCAGATGGAAGAAATTTACAACCGAATTCCCGACCTGACCGAAGGGGAAAAAGTACAATCGTATCCCGCCAGGCTGAAGATCGAAGTCAAACAACAGGTAGCAGCGACAAATCACGCGAGCTACAGTGACATCGTTTCGGCAGCGGAGCGGTTTGACATGGTCAACGCCGGAACACAACGGGCGCGCATCGGCAGTACGCGACAGGGCGAATGCTCAGCAAACCCCACGTTTGCCGAACCGATGGAAATTGACAGGTTCGACGTGTTAGGATTAAGGACGGAGTCTAGGTGAACTTAGGAGCTAGAATTACTCAAAATATAAATCCGAAATTCTGGACAGAAAAGTCGTCTTCACAAGAAACGACGTCGACAAAAAACTAGCTGTTGGAATGTCGCGAAACTTGGATATGTTGTAGCTCTTAATCGCAGCTACCGTTTTCAATTTGAATCATGTTGATTGATGAAGTATTTGCGACGCTATGGCTTTTGACGCACTAGGGGGTAAGCTGTAGGAGGAGAACTTAACTCAATCTCAAGAGTTCAATCAAAATTCAAGAATCTCACAAGGAATTAGAGGAGCAAGAGAAAGGTTGGGATAGAAAGAGAGGGACGAGAGGGAAGGTCCCAAGAGAGTCCCCAACCAAGGAAACCCCATAAGCACAAAGATTCCCTCCCTATAGGAACCCCAATTTTGACATTTGTCCCTTCCCATCCAATCCATCCAAGTTGGCCACCCTTGCCAACCTAGCTTGGTTGTTCCCAACCAATTTGCAGCTGTTACAGTAGAGTGACAAATTTCCCCAACCCCCAAAGGTCCCAACTCCATATAAAGTCACCCCACAACTTCACTTTGTAACCGTCGCAATTGTAACGCAAGCTCATGAACTTTGAATCTTCATAGCTTTCGCGTTCTTGCTCCGATTGAAGCGATTCTTGTTGCGTCGGAAAGATCTTCTCAAGATCTATCATCACAAATACCTGCTCAAACAAAAATAACACAAAACACATTCCCAAACTCCAGTACACACCACACAAATTCTTTCACACGTTCAAACCACACATGCGAATTGAAACAAGAGATGAGAGGCAGACAGAATGTGATAGCATATGATGACATCACACAACAATCTCCCCCTTTGGCTGCCAACCATCAACCACCATACCAACATCTCAAGCATGCATACTCAATGCACACTCATCCCAGCAAGCTTCATGCCCTTCCAATGATCCGCCTCCGCCAGACGCTTGGTGAAAATATCTGCTGCCTGCTGATGGGTCTTCACTATCTCCAGCCGCACCTCCTTATCAAGGAGTCTCCTCACCCAATGCCACTTAGGCCTTATGTGTTTTGTCAGCCCATGCAGACAAGCATTCTTGGCGAGCTTCACAGCGGACTCATTGTCACAAAACACAACTGTCGGCTTCTCCTGACCAACTCCCAACTCCTCCAACAAACGCCTTAGCCACACTACTTCCTTGGCCCCATGGTGTAAGGCCATGTACTCAGTCTCACATGAGGACAATCCCACCTCATTCTGCTTCTTGCTGCGCCAGCTCACAGCACCACCTCCTAGCAAGCACACATAACCCCCAATGCTGGTGCCATCCGCTTTCACTGAGTTGAAGCTAGCGTCAGTATAGCAACTCAAGAGCATCTCTCCACTCTTCACATCTGCAGCACCTCTCTGCAACCGCTGCCTCACTCCACTGTACTCCAATCCCACTGATGCCGTAGCACTCACATAGCGGACCAACCTCTTGGCCGCTTCCAGCTGCTCATGACTAGGGCGTGAGACCACACTAGCCAACCGTGATGCAGAAAATGCAATGTCAGGCCGTGTATGATTTGCAGCATAATTCAGCGACCCAACCATCGAATGAAACAGCTTCCTGTCACTCTCACCCACTACCTCCTCATCAGCACATGGCTCCACAGTAAACCCTGAAGGTAGTGGTGTTGCTGGCTTTCCCCCATCTTGCAGCCCATACTTCTCAGCCAGCCCCTCACAGTACTTCCTCTGGTGCAACCTCAGCACACCCTTTTCCACATCTCTCTCCACGTGCATCCCCAAGTAGTACTTCACCTCACCCATCTTGGAGCACTTGAACTGCATCTCCAGCATCTGCTCTGCGCTGTCCAGCAAAGCAGTGGATGCAGAAAAGAGAAGGATATCATCCACATACACCAAGAGCATGAGGATTTCATCCTTCTCCTGCAGCAGGAACAGGCTGGGGTCACACTCACTCTTCTTGAAACCCCCAGCCAACAGCGCCTCCTCCAACTTGTGATACCATGCACGAGGCGCCTGCTTAAGGCCATAGATGGCCTTCTTCAGCCTGCAGACCCTGCCGCTCCCGTCATCCAGCACCTCTGGCTGCTTCATGTACACCTCCTCCATAATGATCCCATTCAGAAAGGCTGTCACAATATCCATCTGCCGAATCTTCCATCCCAGGAGTGCAGCTATCGCCAACAGCACCCTCAGTGTTGTTCCTTTCCCCACAGGAGCAAACACCTCATCATAGTCCTTCCCCTTTGTCTGCTGAAACCCCCGTGCCACAAGCCTAGACTTGTAGCGGGTCAGCTCCCCTTCAGGTCCATACTTGTGCCTGTAGATCATCTTGGAAGTGATTGCCTTCTTCCCAGGAGGCAAGTCACACAGGTCCCATGTCTCGTTCTCAATCAGGGACCCGAACTCCTCATCCTCACTCGCCTTCCACTTCTCCCCATTTGGTCCATTCAAAGCCTCCTCTCGAGTCTTGGGCTCAGGGATTGGTGCCCAGTAGCAGTGAGCGATCTCATCTTCCTCAATCTGCTCAACCACACTCCCAGCCTGCACCACATTCGGCTTGCCTCTTCCCCCATAGGTCAGCCTCACCGGAGGGCGCACATCCCTCCTAGGTCGCTCAGGCGGGTGTGGAACTGGAGGTGGAGACTCATGCTGTTGCTGCTGCTGCTCCACCTCAGCTGCTCCCCCTTCCTCAGTCACCCCAGACATCTCCTCCTCAGACACTGCAACCTCCACCTGTCTTGAAGGCCGCTGCACCTCATCTGCCTCCACAATGAGCGGTGTAGATGGAAGCTTCTGTTGCTGCTGCTTCCATTCCTTGTAGTACAGGGACTCCAGAAACTTCACATCCCTTGACACTGTCAGCTTCTGGGTGGTCAAGTCCCATAGCAGCCAACCCTTGTGATCCTTTGCAATCCCCAAGTGCACACCCCATCTTCCAGAAGCCTCCAACTTCCCCCTTTTCTCCTTAGGCACATGAAACACCACCATGCACCCAAATGCCCTCAGCATGTTCACAGCTGGAGCACTCCCATACCACTTAACATATGGGATCCACTCCTTATCCCCAACTGTAGCCAGCACCCTATTCTTCACAAGGGCGACCTGCCTCAGTGCAGACACCCAAAATGGACCAGGCAGCCCTGCACGCCCAAGGAGAGTGCGTGCCCCCTCCTGCAGGGTCCTGTTGAACCTCTCAGCCACGCCATTCTGCTGTGGGTTGTAGGGCACTGTCAGTTGATGCTGGATCCCCTTCCTCTTCAACTCCCCCTCAAAATCAGCTCCAATGAACTCCCCACCATTGTCACTGCGGATCACCTTCACCTTGTGTCCGCATTCCCTCTGAGCTCTAGGCATCCACTCCTTAAGGACAGCCGCTACCACCTCCCCCTTGCTCTTCAAAGGGTAAACCCACACTGCCCGAGTGTGGTCATCCACAATTGTCAAGAAATAGCGGCTGCCTGAGAGGGAAGGGGCTCTTGTGGGCCCCACCACATCCATGTGCACAAGTGCAAGTGGGGTCTTGGCTGGTCCTGTAGTGCTGTTGAAGGGGAACTTGGAGAACTTGGTCTCCAAGCATGTAGGGCAGCTCCCAATCTCCTTCACTCCCCCTTTCACCTCCAAGCCCTTCAGGCTCCCATCCTTCACCAACTTCTGCAGCATAGGGAAGTTCACATGACACAGCCTCTCATGCCATGTCTCCCAATCAGCCTCTCCACTCTTTGATGAAGCCTTAGCCCATGCCGCACTCGCATCCACACCAGCAAGCACCTCACCATGTGTCTGCTGCTGTTGCACTTTCTTGACTGCTTCCAAGACCCCATCAGTTGGTGCAGTTGCATCTCCTCCTGCAGTTGCCTTTGCCGCTGCTGCCGTTGCTGCTGTTGGAGTCTTCCCATTCCATGGGATGATGGGCAGCTGCCACAGGTCCTTGATGCAGCTGGTCTCCTCTTCCAGACTCCACAGCACCTTCTTCCCAAGCTTAGCATGGCAGCTGGTTGGTCCAAAGGTCACTTCGGCCTTGCTCTTCTGCAGTCGTCGCACAGAGAGAAGGTTAGCAGACAAGCCTTCAACCAGCAGAACATTCCCAAGCCCCACAAGCTCCCCATTAGCTCCCTTAACCTTGGCATTTCCAACACCAATGACAGGGAGCAAAGCACCTGACACTGCTGCCACATACTTGATCTTCCCAGGGGGTTTTACCTCATCAAGCAAATCTGCCCGTGGGGTCATGTGACTGGTGCAACCCGAATCAATCACCCAGTGCGTGAGAGGGTGCATCACAACCTTTCCCACAGATCCCACATCACCCTCATGCCCATGCACATCCTCAACCATAAGAAGCAAACCAGGATAGGCATTACCTTGTGCACCTTCACCTTGTGCACCTGAGCCTTGCACAGCGCCACCTTGTGCGCGTTCACCACTGGGCGGCTTCATGCCTGGAGGTGCCCATCCCTCCGGCCTGCTGAAGCACTTGAACCAAGGATGCCCGACCTTCTTGCAGTACCAGCAGGTGCCCTCCATTCTGGTACTCCCCCTGCCACTGGAGCTCCCATGCCCCTCATTATAGTCACCTCGGCCTCTACCTCTGCCAAAGCTCCTCCCACGGCCTCGGCCTCTCCAACCCCCTCTTCCTTTGCCGCGCCCTGCAGCTCCATACCCCTCAGCAGTCTTCGTGGCAGCACCGCCTCCCACATGGCGTCTACGGAAGTCCTCCTGCAGAATCTGCTGCCTTAGCCACTCAGGTGTCCATTGATCTTGCTGAGAGTTGAGGGTGGGGATGAGGTTGTCCCAAGAGTTGTCCAACACCGAGATGATCTTGGTGCACTGCTGCAGCTGAGATACACTGCTGCCCGCTGCTGCCATCCTTGCATAGGTGTCCTTGATCTTGTCAAGGACCGGCTTCACATCATCCCCTGGTCGCATGGAGATGGCAGCAAGTTCCTTCTCGAGCACGATCACCATTGGGAGAGTGTTGGGCTGAATCACATCACGTAGCAGTTTCCACGCCTTTGGACCCGAATCATCCGCTTCCACAAGATCCTTGATGTGCTCGAACATCTCCTTGTTGACCGATTGAAGGATGAGGTCGAAAAGCACCGCGCTTTTCTCAATCCACCGTTCGCGTGCTTCGCCTTCTTCCGGCATCTTCTCTTCCCCAACAGCAATCTTCAGTAGCTTGTAGCGTTTGAAGGCACTCCTCATCCGTCCGCTCCATTCCTCATAGTTGGAGCCATCCAAAGCTTCAACTTTTGATGGCGGCGGCTCACTTGTCTTCTCTGCTACAGCTCCTCTTCCATTAGCATCTCCTCCTCTCTCATTCATCTTCTCCTTGAGAGATGACAAATTTCAGCTCCCCTTTGCTGTCCACACTCAGCTCCCTCGATATTTTCACAAGTGTCGGCGTCCACGAAATTTCGGCAGAGTTTCCCCTTAGCGGAAGACACATCCAACCTTTAGAACACCACTTAGGCACACCCACAGGCCATGGTGGGTCTAGAAGGGTCTTCACACTTCTGTAGACTCCTCTCAATGTCCTTAATATCGCTCTGATACCACTTGTTAGGATTAAGGACGGAGTCTAGGTGAACTTAGGAGCTAGAATTACTCAAAATATAAATCCGAAATTCTGGACAGAAAAGTCGTCTTCACAAGAAACAACGTCGACAAAAAACTAGCCGTTGGAATATCGCGAAACTTGGATATGTTGTAGTTCTTAATCGCAGCTACCGTTTTCAATTTGAATCATGTTGATTGATGAAGTATTTGCGACGCTATGGCTTTTGACGCACTAGGGGGTAAGCTGTAGGAGGAGAACTTAACTCAATCTCAAGAGTTCAATCAAAATTCAAGAATCTCACAAGGAATTAGAGGAGCAAGAGAAAGGTTGGGATAGAAAGAGAGGGACGAGAGGGAAGGTCCCAAGAGAGTCCCCAACCAAGGAAACCCCATAAGCACAAAGATTCCCTCCCTATAGGAACCCCAATTTTGACATTTGTCCCTTCCCATCCAATCCATCCAAGTTGGCCACCCTTGCCAACCTAGCTTGGTTGTTCCCAACCAATTTGCAGCTGTTACAGTAGAGTGACAAATTTCCCCAACCCCCAAAGGTCCCAACTCCATATAAAGTCACCCCACAACTTCACTTTGTAACCGTCGCAATTGTAACGCAAGCTCATGAACTTTGAATCTTCATAGCTTTCGCGTTCTTGCTCCGATTGAAGCGATTCTTGTTGCGTCGGAAAGATCTTCTCAAGATCTATCATCACAAATACCTGCTCAAACAAAAATAACACAAAACACATTCCCAAACTCCAGTACACACCACACAAATTCTTTCACACGTTCAAACCACACATGCGAATTGAAACAAGAGATGAGAGGCAGACAGAATGTGATAGCATATGATGACATCACACAACACGACGGGCGGCCACGTGCGAAAAACGCCAACTTTACGTGCGATTTTCGGGGACTGCCGGGCCATCAAATCTTCGACTATAATGAAATAAAAGTCGTGCGTGCAAAGCTTCGGGCATGCAATAGTGGCGGAAATTCTTCGGCTAATCAGAAAAAAGAAGAAGAGGGAATCGTCAGTGATTGTGGATGTAGCTGGTGAAAAAGAAAAGATCCGAAAGCGATCGCAGGATTCCATAAAAATCAACTTCGACAAAGCTAATTCGATGTGAGCAGAAGGAAATGATGGGGGAAAATCTCCACCCCACGACCAATCTTTGCTAGGGAAAATTGCCGAGAAAAAAATTGACTCCGCGAAAAAAAGCCTCTGCCAAGACAGAGAATTTCCTTGAAGACCCAATAAATTATATGGTTCGTTAAAGTTATCTTATAAAGATGTTTCTATAAATTGTATGATTCTTGAGGGGCTAGAGCCTTGGAGAAATTATGGGGGGGCCTCAAAAAGAAGCAGAAAATTGTGGAGATCGTACCGATACCATAAATCTTGGGGAAAAAATTAAGGAGTGTGGAAAGAAGTTGACCTTTCCAAGTAGTCCATGTCCTCTCCCGACACCAGCCCACAACGACTACCCGTTCCCCAAGGAAGACATCAATGGAGCTGAAGTAGCTGAAGAGGAAGCTAGGGGTCTACAAGAAGCTGCAAAGGCCCCGAAATCCTCCTTCGGATGCATCCAACTCAACAACTTCGGCATCAACGAAACACACTGTCGTCAAGGAAACTACGAGCTCTGGAGAAGAGCCTTTCTCCAAGCAGCCTCGGTCAGCTGGCAGCTCAAGAGTAGATAGCAATTAAAGGTGTGTACGGAATATTGAGATGTACCCTGTGATCCTATTGATGAAACTATCTTTTGGTACTCCGAGCAACGCCTTCCCCTTGTGCTCGAGGTCGTCTGAAAAGGACAACGCCTCCATGCACCCGTGGACTGTGGAGCGTCACACACCGTATATGACAAGGTAGCAATCAACCAACTTCGGGAAGAGTACAAGCCTTCAACATTCTCTGCAACGATGGTGGACGGCAGCAAGTTACTAGTCTACGACGAACCAGTATTACACCTACAAATCGGTCCATTGCGCTGGAAACACGCACTCCCCATCACCAATATAAAAGGGCTTGACTTGATCTTCGGGCGAGACTTCCTTAAAAAGTCAACCCTTATGTCACCTGGGTAAACCGTACTGCAAGCATCTACAGTACAACAACGGAAGGAGAGTCCAGCTACCCAACTGGGACGACAAAGGAAGTATCCTAGTGGAGACAATCGCCAGGTTCAAGAAGTTTGTGGAACGAACTGACACCGGATTTTTGGCGATAGCAACAGATGCAGAAGAGGACGAAGAGAAAGCATCGTAACGTCCAGAAAAAAACCGTGAATTACTGAAGGAGTTCCAATACATTCTTCCCGACGACCTTCTGAACGAGCTACCGCCATACCGAGCGCACCAACACGGGATCGTGAAAGAACTAGGTTTGAAGCCGACCTACCGAGCATTATATTGGCTCAGCCCCACAGAGCTAGCCGACATGAAGAAATGAATCGAGTATCTCCTCGAAAAAGGACTCATCCGACCATCCACTTCACCTTACGGTGCCCCAGTACTTTTCACACTGAAATCGGACGAAAGCATGCGCATGTGCATCGATTACCGAGCTCTCAACAAGAAGACAATCAAGAATAAATACCCGTTTCATGAGTCGGTGACCTGCTTGACCAGCTTCGGAGAGCCACGGTATTTTCCAAACAGGATCTGCGGTCCGGATACAGGCGGATAAGAATGGCGAGCAATTCCATCCATAAAACTACCTCGGTGTGGGTTGTACAAGTATCTGCTCATGCCGTCCGAGCTCACGAACGCACCGGCAACCTAATAAGCCGAAATGAACCACATCATTTGCCCACTCTTGGACGAATGCGTGGTGGTATACCTAGATGACATCCTCATATACAGTGGCAGAAACAATTGTCCGTAAGTTTTGCATCAATTTGGGTTTTTAGGCTTTAAGACCACTATACATTAAGCCTTAATGTTTAATGGTGGTACGATTTGGGAGGGGCACATAGTGGATGTGTTCATAGCACAAACATCCAGAATAGTACGTTGAATCTAACTCATATCCCAAAAGATGTACAAAGGGTACATCCAGACAAATAGTTCAAAGCAGAGAGAGCAAACTCCGAAGGAGTGTTTTTAGTTCCTAGCCCACTGGCCTTTGGCCTTGATCACCGCCCGCACCCTCCTAGGCGTGCTGTCGATGAGGCTAGAGCAAACCTCGGCATGGATCTTCTCCTATTCTTCCTGGACCAGGTCTTAAAGCTCCAGCATTCCAGAGGAAGGCCTTTTATGCTTGGCTGGCTCCCTTTTCGGGTAAGCCCAGAGGTTGAGGTTTGATGAGAAACAAGGCCACTCCAGGGCTACATACTCATGTTCTCCAATTCATTCCTGCACTAGGCATAACAAATTCTTGAGATCATTGTCTGCACCGAGATAACCCCAGAGGGGAAATGCCTACAGAAATGGAGGGTCAATTCTAGTTCATTAAGCAAAATGCTCTCATACAGGGGCCTCTCCATGCGTCCGTCAATCTTGCATATGAACCCCACCCTTGCACATGTCACACATCCCCACACCATCACCGATCCTTGTCCCCATGGTTTACCGTCTATTTGATTTGGTGGTGCTGCAGGGTTGTGCCTTTACGAATCCAGGCAAACGTGCGGCCATTATAGCTGTACTCGTGCGATATGAAGCAGCACGTTGAACACCTACAATGCGTCTTCGACATTCTTGGACGAGAATGATTCTACGTCAAATTATCCAAGAGCGGGTTCGCCCTCAAGAAGGTCCAATTCCTAGGACCCATGTTGAGTGCTCAGAGATTTCACATTGACCCAAGAAGATCGAAGCCGTACGCACATGGAAGTCACCCGAGAACGTAAAGGAGTTGCAGCAGTTCCTAGGCTTCGCCAACTATTACATCAGGTTCGTGCCACAGTACGCAAAAATCGCTGCACCACTCACGAATCTGCTGAAGAAGAACACGCCCTATCAATAGGAATCAAAACATCAAGATGTCGTGGACCAGCTGAAACAAGCACTCACGTCCGCTCTCATCTTGCCGGATCCCGAACGCGACTACGTCATCGAAGCTGACGCGAGTGACCGGGCAGTGGGAGCAATCTTGATCTAAGACTACGGGAATGGACTGCAACCCATCGCCTACCTCAGCCAGAAACTGCACGGGGCAGAACTAAATTACCCGATACATGACAAAGAGGCTTTTGCTATTATCATCGCATTCAAAACGTGGAGATTTTATCTCGAAGGACGAAAAACAACCGTCTACATTGATCACTGCATCCTAAAATATTTGAAGACACAACCAAACCTCTCCAGGCGGCAGGTCCGGTGGATTGACTTCCTCGAGATGCACTTCCACTACGACAACGTGTACAAGCCTGACCACAAAAACAAAGCAGATGCTCTCAGCCGGCCTGGACATGTTGCCACTATCCAGGTCGAACGGATGAACCCGCTACTCAAGGAAATCTTCACACACGGGTACACCATTGACCCCGAAATTCCCTTAGCAGAGAAGTGACATTTGCTACAGTGGGACAGTGACATAACGTACTGGGCACCCAACTACCCACCTTTGTGCCAGTTACTATTCGAAGAATACCACGATCTCCTATACGCGGGACAATTCGGTAGCAACAAGACGCTCACCAATATTGCAAAGCACTAAATGGCAAACAACGTACAGAAATTTGTCACCTCGTGCGACACATGGCAGTTGATGAAGAGCAGCAAGCAGTAAAAAGCATGACTGCTACAGCCTCTTCCTGTCCCAGAACTGCCATGGCAAGTGGTTAGCCTGGAATTCATAACCGGGTTACCAACTTCCAAAAGCGGTCATGACGCAATCCTTGTAGTCATCGATAAGTTTTCCAAAATGGGGCACTTCATTCCGACATACATGACATCACGCACCGAGTAGACAGCACAACTATTCGTTGGCTACATCATCTCACAGCATGGCATTCTAACCACACTGATCTCTGACCGAGACCTAAGTTCACCAGTAAGTTCTGGAAGGAACTTATGTCTATGCTTGAGACCAAACTCGCCATGTCATCCGCATACCATCCCCAGACAGATGGACAGACTGAGCGTCTCAACCGAATTGTAGAGCAGCTTCTTCAAGCAGCATGCAAGGACGAAATCTCTAAATGGAACTTGCATCTGCCCGTCATGGAGTTTGCCTACAACAACGCCACTCACGTCACTACTGGACAGACGCCGTTTTTCCTCTATTACGGACACAACCCACTCACCCCACAAAAATTGACAGCACCAGCCACAGTCCAACATGCACACGACTTCATCACCACCATGCATCAGCTTGGGATCGGACCCACAAACGCCTCCTCAACATTCAGTGGCACCAGAAGTGCCACACCGATCGCCACCTCAATGACCACACCATGACTGTGGGAGAACGGTTCTACTCGATACCCGCAATCTTGACATCAACCATATCTCATCCAAACTATGACCTCGCTTTTGCAGGCCCTTCCTTGTTGAAGCATAGGTCTCCCCTGTTAAATTCGGCTTACGCCTGCCAGCTACCTAGAAGATTCACAATGTCTTGGATGTCCAGTTTCTGAAGCCCTACAGAGATCCCAACATGATCTTCTTGGGACGCCAACCGCCGCCGCCGCCGCCGCCCGTCCTCGTCCATGATGAACCCGAGTGCGAGGTCGAGTTTGTGCTTGCATACTGTCGTCGTTGGAATGACCCCTTTGAGCTTCTCATCCATTGGAAGGGTTATGATCCTTCCAAGGATAGCTGGGTTCCTGAATCTGCTATGGGTAACGCCCGTCGTCCTCTTCGCGGCTACCTTGTCAAGCACCAACTTTGAGGGGGGGAAGTGTGAGAGTACGACCCCGTTACACTTCTTTCTCATTTCCATATTTCTCCGCTATCTCGTTCTTCTTTTTCTCCTGATTAATTTGGTCTTCATCTCATCTCATTTGGTTTCCTATTCCCCATTTTCCATTATCCTTTGGGTTATCCTGCTATCATAATTATATCATCGATCAGGCTCGGGATGTACTGGTGCGCTATATCTAGCGTAATCCTGTCGTAATCCCTTAAAGCCAATAGCCTCGCATGACTACATGTAGGGCGATTCAATTTCTAGAAGGGTTCATTCCCCTTTGGATGTGATAAAGCTGGTTACCTGATATACCTTGGAAGTATTATTGCGCCTTCTATCGATTGGTAGTGAATTTTTTCCTCGATCAATTTGGTCCTGTGACACCTAAGATCCCCAGAACAACTAGTCGCAATGCGCTGCGTCGCAACGCTGTGCTGTTCCACACCGCTGCGCGGTGCCATTCTTGGAAAGGATAGAAGGACTTCAGCACATTTCCGGAGTATCGCGTAACTATAACAATTACGCGAAGGACACACATCGAAGATTACCGAGTCAAGATCGCTACAGTATCCTTGACGGTTGACGTAGTCTAACGACACCTCGCAGAGGTTACGAAAGGGCAACGATCGCAGACCGTTGACCTCGCAACTCAACAATCAAAAGTACAAGATTCAAGTGAGCATGACAGCAAGGACAAATAACCGTCCCGGTATTACAGTACGGGTGGTTACCCGAGTCGCTCTTATCGATTCATAAAGGAAATGTACCCCTCGAAGTGCATAATCAATTAGACTCTTTGTATTCTCTTCTATTATTAAATAAACCCTTGTATCTCTTTGCTATAATCAATCACTTGTTCTTACATACTAATACAACTGTGCTATCAAGCACTCTGTTACAAGGACTTCGTTTTCTGAAAAGATCCTCGGGGCTTTTCTCAGCCCAACAGCCATAATGTTGCGCTGTCCCAAACCGTGGCAAAGCTACGCTTTGCGAATTCAATGATGGCATGAGGAAAAGCTGTCCATGCGCACATGTCCAGGTTTCCTAACTACGCATGTGACAATGGTAGGTGCTCAGGGTCTAACCGGTTCGTTGCGTACACATTTGCACTGCTACTCAAATGCGGTCAGGTGGCTCCAATGTCTCAATCGCATGCGAATTCCGTAGTGGAGAAATTCGCACACTTTTGTTTCGCAACGAATGTGCTCAGTTGCGCAATTGTTCCGCAACACCCACGCTGGATGTGGTGTTGCGGTTTTGCCGCTTTGCAGTTTCGACGCCTTTGCAGTTCGCCGCGCAGAAATTCGCTACTCAGATTTTCGCCAACCTGAACTTCGCCGACTTGAACTTCGCCAACTTGGACTTTGCCACTGTACTGCAAGTTTGCCGATCACACCTGCGGCTTGAACTGCGTTGCAATGCAACGCTCCCCGGTTCGTCACGCCAACCAGAACTAGGTGTGCACGGGTGTTGCGCACGACGAGGTGCCCACTCAAGCGAGGGCGGGGCTTTCTCGTCAACATCGTAGGTGCATTAGGCGTTAAGGCAACAGCATGAGCAGCAGGAGCACCAGGAGCAGAAGGAGGCACAAGAGCCGCAGGAGCAACAGGAGCTGCAGGAGCTCCAGGATAGGCAAGAGGAGCAGGAACGGCTGGAGGCACAGGAGCTGTAGGAGCAGCACGCAAGGATGTAGCAGGAATGCCAGCCCTGCCTGTGCCCATAGACGTGCTTGTCCCGCCTAGCATCGCAGTGGTGATCATCTCAGGCCCCAATGCGGGCGGCAAGACCGCCGCCCGCAAGACCCTTGGGATTGCCACACACATGGCTAAAGCTAGGCTTTTCATGCCACTGACAAGGGGGCGAGGCAGGGGAGGGGAGCAGGGTGGGGAGGGAGGAATGGAGGGGATGCAGGGAATAGGAGCAGAGGGGGGGAGGGAGGAGGGAGGAGAGGAAGAACAGGCAGACCAGAGTGGAGGGAGACAGGGTGAGGGGGTAGTGGATCCATGCGGAGAGAGCGGTGTGAATGGGTGTGTGGCGGTGCTACCATGGTTTGACCGGGTGGTGGATGACATCGGTGACGAGCAGTCGTTGGAGCAGAGCTTGTCCACCTTCAGCGCCCACATGCACCGCGTCTCACACATCCTTCTTGCTCCTTCCCCCTCATCCCCTTCTTTCTCCGCTTCTTCCTCCTCCTCTCTCATGCTCCTGGACGAGGTGGGCAGTGGCACGGATCCCTCAGAGGGTGCAGCGCTCGCAGCTGCCCTCTTGAAACACCTGGCTGGTGCTGAAGGACTCACACTCACCACTACTCACTATGCCGACCTCAAGAAGCTCAAGGTGAGTCTCTGAGCAGCTTCAAGAAATGGATATATTCCCCATATAAAATCTGCGTGAACTGAGATTACTTTTGAAGCTCCTCAAAATTATGCCGACCTCAAGAAGCCCAGAGTGAGTGTTTGAGCATGTGGAAGTGGCAGAGACCAAGGTCTGAGGGGTCGTCACAGGTCTACGACCCCATCAACAACCCCCAACCAAGGTATGTGCCTCAAGAAGCTCAAGGCGAGTCTTTGAGTGCAGTGTGTGGCTTCATGAACAGAGGTGGGCAGGGGTGGGCCCCTGAGACGGTGCTGCACTCGCAGCTGCCCTTTTGAAACACCTGGCGGGATGTGAAGTGCTCACACCAAGGTGCAAAAAAACGGCGTTTTTTACCGTTTAAAATGGGATCGTATAAAACGGTCGTATAATATGATTAAAACGGTCAAAAGTTGCATTTTTCGTTTGGTGCAAAAAAACGGCCGTTTTATACGACCGTTTTTTTCGTACCACTGTATAATACGGTGTACATTGTTTTTGGCCGAGCTAATAACGCTTAAGGGGAGGAGGACAAAGGGGGGGAGGACTAGGTGGATGACGCTTAGGAGGAGGAGGATGGGGGGGATGGTGGAGTAGGAGCAGAATGAGACCTAGAAGGCGACGGACTAGGGGCATGGACATCACATACCTGTTTCAAAGCCGCTAATTACCCCGTAGAACGATGCAGGCCGCCTTAGCAATCAGGCCACTTGTTTACGCGTGCTTTTTATACATTAAAAAAAAATCATGAAAAAAAGTCTAACAAAAAAACGTCGTTTTTTACCAAAACCCACCGTAAAAAACGGCAGTTTAAAACGGACCGTTTAATACGGATGCCGTTTTTTTGCACCTTGGCTCACACTCGCTACCACTGACTACGCCGACCTCAAGAAGCTCAAGGTATGATAAACAGCGGCTGAATGACCCATTGGAGGGTCACACTGTGACACCAGGCGCATACCAATGATGGCTCACACTGGCTTCCACCCAGCAACACCCCCTTCCCACCCCTTCTCTTCTTCCCTTGCAGCCCACCAATTCCTGTTTTGAGAACGCAAGTGTGGCGTTCGACCGAGTCTCCCTGCCCCCGTCATTCAACATACTCTGGGGTCTTCATGGCACCTCCCATCCCCCTTCTCTCATGCCCCTCTCCCTCTCACCACCCTCCCAGCACCCCCTTCCCACGCCTTCTCTTCTTCCGTTGCAGTCCTCCGACCCCCGCTTTGAGAATGCGAGTGTGGTGTTCGACCGAGTCTCCCTGCCCACGTCATTCAACATACTCTGGGGTCTCCCTGGCACCTCCCAACCCCCCTCCCTCATGCCCCTCTCCCTCTCACCACCCTCCCAACACCCCCTTCCCACCCCTTCTCTTCTTCCCTTGCAGTCCTCCGACCCCCGCTTTGAGAATGCGAGTGCGGCCTTTGACCGAGTCTCACTGCGCCCCTCCGTCAACATCCTCTGGGGTCGCCCCGGCACCTCCCACGCCCTCTCCCTCGCTGCTTCCCACAGTCTTCCCCCCCCCCCCCCCCCCCCCCGTCCTCGCCAGAGCCGCCAGGCTGGCTCGTGAGACAAGTAAGGAGGAGGAGCGGGAGGAGGGAGGGGAGGGAGAGTGAGAAGGAGTATGCCACCATGGGAAGGGGGGGGGGAGAGGGTGAGGAGCTGGGAATACTGGCGTCCCTGCAGCAGCAATGGCAGCGGAATGCGGAGGCTGCAGGGGAAGCAGCAGAGGCCACGCGAGACGCAGAGAGGCTTCGCAACGACTTCCCAGCCCAACATACCACGAAGGACCAGAAAAACAGGCAGAAAGAGCAGTCTTTGGCGTTTCGAGAGCTGCAGTGGTAGTGGCGGTACCAGAGAGACAGGAGGAGGAGGTGCTAGCAGCGAGGGAGGAGATCTCTAGTGTCGTTGCCTCCTTCCAGGAGGTTTCCCTTGCTTGTGTGCCGTAGCGAGTAGCAACCGACCGGGCCTGTGCTGACCTGGCAGCAGCGGCAGGACTGACCGTGCTCTTTCCTGAACCTGATTCTGCTCCAGGTTTGGGTGCTCCGGTTGGTGGTCTGGCAGGAGGCTCGGCAGATCCACGAGGAGCGGATTGGGTCCCTGCTGTGGGGGAGGGGGTGTATGTGAGGAGGTTCGGCAGCAGTATGTGTGGTACAGTGGTGGCAATGGGCTGTGGTCCAGAGAAGGCTCGGGAGAGGGTTCAGGCTCGGCACCAGCGGCTCGGCTGGTGACTGTACAGCTAGGAAATCTGAGGTTGCGAGTGCAGAGAGGAGACCTGCTTCCTGCGGAAGCTGATGATAATGCTGGTAGTGCTGCTGGGCCACAGACCATGGCTGATGGAGAGGCAGCAGGAAGGAGAGGGGCACAGGATGTTTGATGGTCGTTGGGAGCAAGACGATGATGGCATCGATGGTAGCAGTAACACGAATGGCAACAGCGCCTCAAAGCGAGGGGGTCGATTCCCATCCCCATCTTCCCTCTCCTCAACTTTATCGTCTTCGTCTCTGCCAGCAGTGAGGGAAGCAGCAGTGCAGACAGCATGCAACACAGTGGACGTTAGCGGCAGTGCAGTCTAGGCTGCCTGGTGTTGCAAATCCCGCTAGGGCAGGAGTGTGGAGGATGCCCTAGCAGAAGTGGACCTGGCAGTGCAGTCTAGGCCGCCTGGTGCCGTGCTGTTCATTGACCATGGACTCGGGACGGGCGTGCTTCGGGCAGCTGTGCTGAAATATCTCTCAAGCAGCCCGCTGGTTTCGCGGCACGGGCCTGAGAGTAGGCTGAATATCGGGTGTACTATCGCCTATATCGAGTGATAGGGTTACATTGTCAAAGTTATTGTAGCAGTGATGGGGAAGTTAGCAAGAGTATCTGTGCAGTTTCTCCTGTATGGCACTCTTGGTCTAGAGAAATGGACATGCAGAGGCAGAGGTGCCAACAAAAACTGGAATAAATAATGGCACCATGTATACAGGTGGTACGGTCGCATCCTAACATGTAGGCAATAGCCTCAACCGGCTGGAGCCTAAAAGCAGGGTCTTCACGTGGCCAGGGACGGAGGTCATCCCTGTAACATGTGAGGCTGCCAGCACGAACCAACCCTTGCCCTTGCCTGGCTGAACCCCCGTGTCCATCCATCACATTTCGACCAATGACCCACTACACGCTCCCAGCCGTAGCATCAGCCGCACCACTAGCAGCCAGGACAGCACCGCACAGCACCCATGCCCTTACTGCAAGAGCAGCAAGCACTCACCCTCTCCCCCTTTAGCGCGAGAGTGGCTGCACCACGAGGGGGGACCGCACGCTGTGGCCCTGGTCATCCGCCCACACTATATACCCGTACTTGAAGTCCTTGCTGGGTGTATCCACAGTGAACGTCAGAGTATAACTCGCCTTCTGCCCGGCACCAACCGTGAGGCTCTTAGGCGCCACTGTCACCTTCACCCCTGCTGGCGCCTTCCCAGATACACTGTATGTGGACTGGGCCCCTCCCACATTGGTGACCGTGCGAGTCACCTGAATCGAGCCCTGCAGGCGCGGTAGAGTAATGGTGGGAAGGTTGAGATTGCGCACAGCCAGGGGGGAGAGGGACACCCCTGGGAACTCCTTTTTCGCCCGGGTCAGATCCTGCCCGGCCAGGAAATTCTGGTAGTCTTTGTCTCGGGCGTCGTAGGTGAGGCCGGGGTTGAGCATGGCAGGGGGGAACACATGGCCTGCCCCCATCTCCCAGGGGGTGGCATCCCCGCCAGTGGAGCTCTTGATGGGGCTGCTGCTCGTGTCAGTCACCCGCGCCGTCGTCATCATCGCCGACATCACCTGCGCCGGGCTCCAGTTGGGGAATTTCTGGATAATTAACGCGGCCAGCCCCGCCAAATGAGGGGTGGCCATGGAAGTACCCGAGAGGCGGGCGAGGGCGCCGGGGTCGCCGATTTTCTTCCCAGGAGCGGCGGCTAGGAGGTCCACGCCGGGGCCGATGATGTCGGGCTTGAGGATGGCGTTGCCTGGTTGGGGGGGCTGGGC
Source organism: Closterium sp. NIES-67 (assembly GCA_027943415.1). Taxonomy (NCBI): domain Eukaryota; kingdom Viridiplantae; phylum Streptophyta; class Zygnematophyceae; order Desmidiales; family Closteriaceae; genus Closterium; species Closterium sp. NIES-67. The sequence goes on along the minus strand of BQMB01001373.1, from coordinate 5,012 downwards.
CGTGGCAGAGGGCGGTATGAGGGGGCCGCGGGACGAGAAGTCAGCAACCACCGGGGCGGAGGAGGAGGAGGTGGCGAAGGTGATACCTCCGTCGGCAGTGAAAGTGGTGCCGCTGCCATCACCTGGCATGGTGCCGTTGCCTGTGCTGTTGCCGCTGCCAGTGCCGTTGCAGTTGACAGTGCTGTTGGTGCTGGCGGCGCCGGCAATGGCATTGAGGGGGAGCGACTGAGTGCCGGCTGCTGCTGCTGCCGAAGCTAGGGACGCTCCCCGTGCGATGGTGCTGGCGCCCACAGTCAGAAAGAAGGGTGCGAAGTTGTCCACCGTGCGGTAACCACCCCCCTGTGACTGGCCCGGAGCGCCAGCATTACCAGCAGCAAAGGCAATGAACACCCCGGCAGCGTTGGCCCGCATAAAAGCCAGGTCGTTGAAATAGTTGTCGTTGGGATCCATGCCCCCAGGGACAGCGACAGCACATCCACGCCGTCCGCCACGCCCTGATTGACGGCTGCGATGATGTCTGACTCGTCCGCATACATTTCCCCGCTGCTGCGGTCCGTCCAGAACACCTTGTACGCCGCGATCCGCGCAGCCGGCGCCATGCCGCTCACCTGCCCGCCGCCCTGCAGCCCCACCGGGCTCCCCGCCGCCGCGCCCGCGCACCACGTGCCATGCCCGTCCGCGTCTCGTGGCGTGAGCCAGTCGTTCGCCAGCGCGGGCTTGCCGCTGGCCCGCTGAAACCCGGTGTAGAACGCCTTGGCGCCGATCACCTTGTTGTTGCATCGGAACGAGTTGGACTGCTCGCATTTACCCTTCCACCCAGAGGGGAAGTTCGAACTAAACCCTTGTCGGAGAACGAGGGGTGTTCGGGCCAGATGCCCGTGTCGATGATCCCCACCACCGTGCCGTCGCCCGCCTTGCTCTATCCGCCCACGGCGGGCCACACCTTTCCGGGGAGCCCCAGGAACTTGGGCGAGTCGCTGGTCCGCCGCTGGAACACGCGGCTGCGGCGCACGGACGCCACGGCGGGATGGCGCTGCAGGCGCCACGCCTGGCGCGGGGTGAGGCGCGCGGCGAAGCCGTTGGACGTGTGCTTGAAGCTGTACAGCAGGTCGCCGTCGCCCACGCCCGCCTCAGATGCCACCTGCGCCTGCTGCCGCTGCAGCAGCGACGCGAACGCTGCCACCTGGGGGCGGTCCATGCTCAGATGCAGCCTGTGCCGCGCGCACCCGCCGCTGCCGCTGCTGCTACCACCACCATTCCCACGACCACCGCGTGCGCTGGAAGTCGAACTGGTTTCAGGCGCCGCATCTGCTGGCGCTGGCGCAGTTGCGTTGGGGAAGTGCTGATCGGCGTTGGTGTCGTCCAAGTCGACGGACTCGGGCTCTGACTCGGATTCGCCGCCTGCTGCGCCGGAATCTTCGGCCGCGAGAAGCATCTCCGGCACGCGGTCGTCGTCGTTCTCCTCCTCGTCGCTGCCGTCGTCCCACGTGGCAGTGGCGGGGTACCCCGCAATTCCGCCGCGGTATTCGGAGAGGGGGGGCGCCGTGCTCAGGCGCACGATGTACACGGCAGAACCGGCGGTGTCTGGCGCCTGGAATTTGCCCGCGTTGCCTCTGGCGGGCGCCGCAAAAGGCTGGGACTCGGCACCGTTACGCCACCACTGGCGTGGTGCGCCTCTGGATGGCTGCGCTGCTAGCAGAAACGCGCCGAAGATCAGCAGCAACGCGATTGTGGGGCCGCCGTTTCTCATGGTGGGACTCAACTAATCACGTCTGGGTATTAATCGCGGTACCTTCTCTTAGCAGTTGTTTGCAGTAGTTGTCCTAACAAAAGGCCCAGACAATGGCTACGTGGATTGTCTGAAGTGGATGCAAGTGTGTTTGGAATTGCCGATGCTGGTTTGTTGTGAGCCGATGTTGGGCCTAGAGCGGTTGGCTGGGTTTATAAGCAACCCACTCCCAAATGTGGCGCGCCGTATTTGGAAGATCAGGTCGCATCGCGATGCAGCTACGGGGATGGTCAGAGATGTGGCTCGGGTCCGAGGGGCTGCAAAGAGAGAGGGGAGGGGAGTGTGCAGGGGACGGGAAGCGAAGGAGGAACTGCAGCTGCGGACCAGTCCATAGCTTGCGAATTTCGAAATCATGTTGGTAACCCCAGATAGCTAGCTGCGCAGGGGATCCAGTGCCTTGCTGGGGTGGTGTGCCATTGGTCTGAGCGAAAGGCGCGGAGGAAGTCATCTGTCAGCCATTGCCTTAGGGCGTGTCCCCAAAAATCGTTTTGCCGTTTTGGACATGGCGAGACGTCGAAACGTCGCGAAATGCGAATTGATTTCGCAAACGTACCTGGTCTAGAAACGGGTCCCACAATAAGGGGGCACTTGGGGAGGGCAGGATGGCGGGTAACGGAGTACCACCTAGCGAAGCCGTGTCCAGTAGGCTTTCCACCCTTGGGGGAGCATTTGCTTGGCGACATGCGAAGTTTCGTGACATTGATTTTTCCGTCGACATTATTTCGCTTGCTCTAGCCCTGGATGTGGACCACCTGCTGGAGTTTCGGGGTTTTTCTGTTCGCAGGACTTTGAAATGTCCGCGTGTGTTCCCTGACTACGGCTGAGGGTCGAGCGTGGCATTTTTGGCACTTTATCAGGGGTTACGATCCTCAAAGTGCACGTACATATTTGACACGCCCTTAACTAGCGACAGGCAGTACTAAAATTTTGCGAAAGGGCTGGTTACAGGTCAATTTTACTAGGCACGCGGGTTGTTAATTGGTTCACGCATACCAGCCTGGTTCAAAGGGTTAATGTTTTTTTTTAGTTTAAAGAAAATCGTGAATGCATCCCGTTTACAAGTACCTTGCCTATACACAGAAGTTACGCAAAATATTTAGGCAATGGCGCTCGTGTTGACGATGAGGAGAGCACCGATGGCGAGAAGGCCGCCGAAGGTGAGGAACCACAGGAGAAGACCGGCCTTGCCTGCAACGTCAACACTCCAGATGTTAGACAGCGGAACAAGGGAAGAAAAGCCTGAGGGCAGCAAAAGTAAAGCAAGCACACGGCACGTAAATTACTTACCACCCTCGTAGGTGTCACCCTTGGCGGACCACTCCGACGGGGTCCAGATGGGGCTGTAGCCGTCGACGTTAGCGCCGTACTTCTTGGCGAAGGAGTAGGCACCCTTGCCCTTGGAGGGGGAGCCGGAGGGGTCCACCTTGAACTTGTAGTCACCGCTGGGGCCTGCATGCATGAATTACCAGTGCGATTATCAGGACGCGGTTGCCCGGGCATGGACGACGGAGCGACTGTCAGGAAATACGCGGAGAGCTTGTCGGAAACGTTCTTAACATTCCAAAATCCCGCAGCTGTCAAGGCTACCAGGAACTGATGGAAGACAACTACTAACCCAGGGGGGTGTTGGTCTTGATCTTCTTGCCGCCGCTGGCGGACACCTTCAGGCTCCGGGACACGGAGACGGTCTTCCTGGCGGGGAGGGTAGGAAGAGCGACGCCGGAGAAGGTGCTGGAGAGAGCGGCGGTGGCAGCCATGGCTACGGTTTGAGTTTGGGTGAAAACGAAGGGTGAAGCAAGGAGCAGGTGGGCAGATGCGTTCACAGGGATGCTCGGAGCTTACCGAATTCTGAGAGCTTGGGACAATATGACCCCCCCAGAACGATTTTCCCGATGTTTTCCCTCTTCTGCCCGTTTCGCTCCATCAATCTACTTCGGAGATTGCCTATTGGCCAAAACGACAGCTACGTGACGGAACTTTCCACCCGGGCAGGTAAAGAACTTGCGCACAACATCGCTATCAGGAAGGGAGCGTAGGCTATCTGGAGGAGCAATTAGGCATTGCCACGTCAGAGAACCACTCGAAATGCCTAAAGTTGTGATCCACCCCAAAGTCATTCCCTGCCACATGCTCAACGAGCCTTGTTACTAGGTCACTGCGGTGTGCTGACCTTCAAACTGGTGAATTGTTCGTGCTCAGCGATTCTGGCGACGGTAGCGGCTCTCGCTCGAAAAACTGTCGCAAACGCGAAGCAAAATGAAGGCATTCTTCAATGTAACTCCCATTCCGTTTTCTATTCAAAACAAAATGAAAATAACCAGATGCATACACAAGTGTTTGATGGGCTGTAGAGTGTGGAAAATCATGTTCGGTGTTGAATGAACCAACTTCGCCTCAAAATACTATGAACTATGCAGAAATTTTGCTTTTCGTATGGTGTGGAGGGAAATATGCATAACCATGTGCTATTTGAGTGTTTATTTGTTTAAAGCCCATGTCCCAAATTACTTACTCAAAGTCAACGCGAGGTGAGCTTGGCAGGTGGCGAAAACTGTTGGGCTGAGAAAAGCCCTTGGGATCTTTCCAGAGACTAAGTCCCAACTGTAAAGACTTGGGGTAGTGCAGCGGAAGTTGAGGCAGTTGAACCTTGTACTAGTATGTGAGAACAAGTGATAATAAAAAGGCAAACATACAGCAATATATAGAAGATAAGAAACAGTTGTAGAGTACAGTTGCAGTAGCGGTTTATCGAGTCGTACAGCGACTCGATTGTCGCTTCGGTTACCATCCGTGCTGTTGTAACGGTCAGTCGCAACCTCCAATTGCGACCCTTTGAGTCCCAAACCCTTCGTGTTCTTTGTCCGCCCCCTCGTGTAACCTCCGTTGACTCGCGTACCCCTTGCAATCTTCCTCGAGTGTAGTGTTACACTTCAGAAACGCTTAAGTCTTTTGATGTACTTTCAACAAAAACAAATGAAATGATTGGGTGCAGAAGCTTGCAACTTTGTTTATTTCGCGAGAGTTTTCGTAAGGAAACTGGGCCCTGCTGGGACACATAAAGTCTCAGAGTTAGAAGTGTTGAATAGAATGAGAGTATAAAGGGGTATATAGCTAGTGGGTTGTACTATCTAAGAACACACACCTATTCTATCCTATAACTTATACATGCAACTGTATGCATAAAGGGTAGTGCTGAGCAAGAAGCACACAGCTCAGGGCGGCA
>BQMB01001372.1:0-28438 GCA_027943415.1 Closterium sp. NIES-67 | reverse complement strand
GCGGGCGAGATGCTCTCCTTGGGGCGATCAACCGTATGGCCGCCTGGTGTGCGCATCTGCTTGGCGCGGGGAGATGGAGAACGGGAGAAGGCAGGATGAGGGGTTTAGGGGTTTCGGGGTTTAAGGATTTACGGCTTTAGGGTTTACGGGTTTGGGGGTTTCGGGGTTTAGGGCGCTCCATGGTGTGGCCGCCAGGATGAGGGGGAGGAAGCAGGCAAGCATGCGGCTCCAGATCCACGGGGCGAGATGCTCTTCGCGCCGTGTGTGCAGCTGGTGGTTGGGGGTGGCGAAGGGAGAAGAGAGGATAGGGGGGGGATAAAGGCGCGTGGCTGTAGTCAACCTCCTGGTCTGGGTGACAGGTTTTCCCTGGGTCTGTCCACGTGTGTGACCCCCTGGCGTGGAGGGGATGGGTGGAGGGGATGGGTGCGCCATGGTGTGGCCTCTGCAGAAAAAAAGACGGGGGGGGGGGGGGGGGGAGGTTGCACTGGGAAAGAAAGCATTGGGATGGGCGGACACGAGAGTGATAAGGATGCGGGCGGAAACGAGAGCATAGGGATGGGCAGAAACGAGAGCATAGGGATGGGTGTGAATATGTAGCCATGGGGGGAAACGAGATGAGGAGCAGAGGGATGCATGCACGGGGTGGGATGAGAAGGGAGAGGAGGGGCGCGGATGGAGGGGGGAAATGGGCGGATGGAGAGGGGGAAATGGGCGGATGGAGAGGTATATTTTGAGTCGACTCAAAATACACCTGGACAAGCTGACACACGGTGTATTCAAAGGGAGACGTGCTTTGATAGCATGGAAACTACGAAGAAGATCAAGGATTTTATAGTCGCAGCTAAGAAATGCTAGAATAGTGTTTCATTTTGTTACACTGATCTAATTATAGCCGGGCTCAGGACCCCTTCTCGGGGTTGGCCGTGGACCCTCAAGAATTTCTCGGGTCCGCGCCTTTCCTACATATACAGCGTCGAATGCCTAGGATGTTCGCAGATGCTGATGAAGGCTTTTTTAAGCCGAAACTAGTTCATCCTGGTTTTAAGCAAACCTACTGTCATTCTTTTAAGCTCGAGCTCAACTCAGAACCGCTGCTTTGCAACGCATTTTACCATCATGGAGAGGGGAATGGGCGGATGGAGGGGGGAAATGGGCGGATGGAGGGGGGATGGAGGGGGAAATGGGCGGATGGAGGGGGAAAATGGCGGTGGAGGGGGAAATGGGCGGATGGAGGGGGGAAATGGGCGGATGGAGGGGGGAAATGGGCGGATGGAAAATGGCAGATGGAGGGGAAATGGGCGGATGGAGGGGGGAAATGGGCGGATGGAGAGGGGGAAATGGGCGGATGGAGGGGTGGCGGGCGGGCTTCACCTGGGGCGGTGCGGAGGCGAAGACGATGCTGCCGAGGGAGGGGATGCGATTTTTTGAGTCGACTAGAAAAATCGCCTAGGAGAGGAGAGCGGAGAGAGCTGGGAGGGCTTCACCTGGGGCGGGCTTCACCTGGGGCGGTATGGAGGCGTTCCTTTGGTGCGCCCGGGACGCTCAACTTCACCTGAAGAGGCACGGAGGCGAGGGACGATGCTGCCGAGGGGAGGGGACGCGGCCCATGTGCGTTGTACCAGTTGTGGAAGAGCGCGTCGTGGCTGAGAGTGGGGGCACAGGTGCAAGCATAGGGACGGGGCGGTAAGGGGTGAGCAGCAACAAGAGGGCGACAAGGGAGGGATGCGGCCCATGTGCGTGTACCAGTTGCGGAAAACGGCTCCTGGCCTGCTGGCAAGGGAGGGAGCAAAGGGAGGGGGTAGGGGGAACCGATTTGAGCGATAGAAGCACATGCATGAGGGAGGGGATGCGGCCATGTGCGTGTACCAGTCGCGGAAAGAGTGCAGTCTGGCTGGCCTGTGGGTAGGGCGACAGACAGGGAGGTTGCGGTATGGGGGCCAGCTCAGCAGCAACTTGAGGCGGGCAAGGGAGGGGATGTGGCCCAAATGAGATCAGCTGGTGCCTGAGAATTCTCAAAATCGAAGGGAGGGGATGCGGCACATGACCACGCGCTCAACCCGCTTGTTGTTTTGATTCAGATGTCATCTTTTTCAGAGTCAGCAGCGCAGGCAGCAGTCACGACCATTTTTTAGGCGCCTCAAAATTCAGATGTCATCTTCTTCAGAGTCACCAGCGCAGGCAGCAGCCACGACCACCATCCCAGCAGCATCTATCATACAAGTCGCCCCCCCTCGTGCATCTTCCACATGATCCAATGATTATGCGCAACTGCTTGATTCCACTCAACTGCTTAATTCCTCCCTTTCAACACTCACCTGCGAGCAGAGGTGACCTCTAAGTACACACACACCATCGCAAGCAACAGCCACGACCACTATGCCTGCCAGCAGCCCTTATAATACGCATCTCCCCCCCTGCATCTTCCCCACATGCTCCCGCACCCACGGCTCAACGCTGCCAGCACTACCCACAGCATACCACGAAAGCACCAACAACTCACCGCCACAGGCAACAGCCACTCACCCTCGCAGGCAGCAGTCACGACCACCATGCCAGCAGCCCCCATAATCCGCGTCGCCCCTCCTGCATCTTCCCCAGATGCTCCGCACCCACGGCTCCAATGCCGCAACAGCTGACCCTCCCAATCTCCCCTCCCTCCACACCGTTTCCACCTAGCGCCCCTCCCACTGACTGCTCCTCCCCTGCCTTTCCCTTCCCCCCCTGCCCTGCTCTCTCCCCCCCTCCAGCATCCCTGGAGTCTCACCAAAGGCGCCCCTCCCTGCCCCTTCGGAGGGCCTAGGCATGGGGAACAGCACCACTGGCTCCTCCTCCTCCTCCTCCTCCTCCTCTTCCTCCCCTCTTTTTCCCCCGCTTCTTCATTCCTCCCCACCTTCCCCTCCTCTGCCTTCTCCTTCTCACCTACCCCCGACCGTTGCCCCTCCACCCGCCCCGCACCAGCAGCAGCAGCAGCAGCAGCGGTGGTCGCATTCCCCTCCTCTTTCACCCGCCACACTCCCGCCCGTTTCAGCCCCGCGATCTTCGCCTCCTTCCCCGTCAAATAATTCGCATGCACCATCACCACTCTCGGCCGCACCTCCTCAAACACCTCCCAGTGCCGCTGCATCAGCTCCCCCGAGGGGAACTGCAGCGGCGGCAGCACGCCCAGCCGAGGCAGAACCCGTCCCTGGAACATCCACTGCATGACAGAGTTCAAGTGGTCCTGGTCCAACCCCGCCTGCCGGCCCAACTTGGCCATCCGAAACGCCCAGTTGCCCACGAGGGACTTGGTGGCGGCGGTGGGGCGGAAGAAGAGGAAGCCGCTGCAGAAGAGCGGCTGCCCGTTCAGATGGGAGGGGGAAATTGGCTCCGTGTAGGGCGACGGCTGCTGTATGTAGTGGTCGTGCGTGAGAAACATGTCAAAGTCGCCAGTAGCGTCCGTACCGCCATCGCCAGGAGTGGAATTTCCTATGTTAAAGTCGCTGCTACTGCCCCTGCTGCCGCTGCCGCTGCTGCCGCTGGGCTGGAAGGAGGATTCAGCAGCAGCCGCAGCAGGTGGGGAGTGTGGCTTTTGGAAGAAGGGAGGGAGTGTGGCTTTTGGAAGAAGGGGAGGGGGTTGTGGAGGAAGGCGATGTCGATGTCGCTGTAGAGCACAGAGAAGCCGAAGGCCAGCAGGTGGTGGATGTACACGGCCCGGTGCGACGCCACGCGGTGAAAGGCCGCCGACCCGATGCGTGATGCACCCTCCACGTCCGCTTTCTCTTCCTCCCCAAACTGCCCACTCAAGTCCAGATGGATGGCCTGGTGGGGAACGGAGGGGAGAGAGGAGGGTACGGGGGGAGGGAGAGGGGTTGAGCTGATGGTCGGCGCTCCCTCCGCGTGCCACCAACTCCTTGCCTTGCTGCCGCTGAGTTGGCCTATCAGTTGGAGACGAATGGCCTGGAGGGCGCTGCCAGGGGGAGAGTGGGGGGCGTGGAAGTGACAGCATGGCAGCGCTTTTTCAGAATGGAGTGCTTTTCGGAATGGAGTGCTTTTCGGAATGGAGTGCTTTTCAGAATGGAGTGCTTTTCAGAATGGAGTGCTTTTCAGAATGGAGTGCTTTTCAGAATGGAGTGCTTTTCAGAATGGAGTGCTTTTCAGAATGGAGTGCTTTTCGGAATGGAGTGCTTTTCGGAATGGAGTGCTTTTCGGAATGGAGTGCTTTTCAGAATGGAGTGCTTTTCCGAATGGAGTGCTTTTCGGAATGGAGTGCTTTTCGGAATGGAGTGCTTTTCGGAATGGAGTGCTTTTCAGAATGGAGTGCTTTTCAGAATGGAGTGCTTTTCGGAATGGAGTGCTTTTCAGAATGGAGTGCTTTTCAGAATGGAGTGCTTTTCAGAATGGAGTGCTTTTCAGAATGGAGTGCTTTTCGGAATGGAGTGCTTTTCGGAATGGAGTGCTTTTCAGAATGGAGTGCTTTTCCGAATGGAGTGCTTTTCGGAATGGAGTGCTTTTCGGAATGGAGTGCTTTTCAGAATGGAGTGCTTTTCAGAATGGAGTGCTTTTCAGAATGGAGTGCTTTTCAGAATGGAGTGCTTTTCAGAATGGAGTGCTTTTCAGAATGGAGTGCTTTTCAGAATGGAGTGCTTTTCAGAATGGAGTGCTTTTCGGAATGGAGTGCTTTTCAGAATGGAGTGCTTTTCAGAATGGAGTGCTTTTCAGAATGGAGTGCTTTTCAGAATGGAGTGCTTTTCAGAATGGAGAGCTTTTCGGATAGGAACTTTCACCTGCTCTTGACTCGACTCAAAAGCAGTCCTTCTTTGGCATCCACCTCAAGAGCTGGCAGAAGACGAACTCACCTGTCTGTCTCAAGAGCCCGACATTCTCTGCTCCCAGCCACTTGGAGTGTAGTTTTGAGGCGCCTCAAAATCAGCTCTTGAGGTGGGGTGGCAGAAGAAGAACTCACCTGTCTGCCTGTCTGTCTCGAGAGCCCAATGTTCACTGCTCCTGGCCAAGGTTAAAAAATGCAGTTTTTTTTCAAAAATTTCCCATATAAACCGGTATCGAATTAAACGGTCGTTTAATACGAAAAAAAAACGGTAAAAATGTGCCAAAATAGGCTGGTTAAAAAATACGGCCAAAATTTTAGACTGTGCAAAACAATCCGACGAAATGCGCGGATCTGGTATTTCGCCCTCCGAAATGCACGGATCTGGCATATTGCTCCCCAAAATGTGCCAGATCTTGCGTTTTTGGTGGACGAAATGCATGGATCTGACGTTTCATCAGCCGAAATACGCAGATCTGACATTTCGCCCGTCGAAAGGCGCAGATCTCGCATTTGGGCGGACGAAAGGCGCGGATCTGGTGGATGATTAGGCTGTCTACCAAAAAATAAGAAATAAAATATTTGAGAGGCTCTATTTGAAAAACCGGCGTTTTTTCCCCAAAATTCCTGAAAAAAACGGTCTAATAGTGCGGACCGTATTTTTCGATAACCGTATTTTTGAACCTTGCTCCCGGCCACTTGGAGCGCGCCAAGTCGAGGCTTTTGCTGTCCGCTGCAAAGACAGTGAAACACGGCCTGGCCCGAACCCACCTGATCCAGCCATTGGGCTCCTGAGAGTTCATAGAATCGTCAGGCAAGTAAGGCTTCGTCGGAGCTCACCTGCCCGGGCCATTTGGACTGGACGAATTCGAGGCTTCTGTGAAAACAATAAAGTGCCGCCGCCCCAGACCCACCCCGGCCACCCGCTCCAGATTCATATGATTGGGCAGTTAGGGCGTCTGATGAGAGCTTGCCTGGCCGGGCCATTTGGACTGGGCGAAGTGGAGGCTCTTGTTGTCTGCCGCAAAGACTATGAAGTGGCGCCCCAGACCCACCCGCTCCAGATGCAACACCCAGTTCTCCAACATGTCCTCGTAGCCTGGTTACACGGTAACATGGTAGCGGAGTAACAGGGACACAGGGCAACAGGCACACAGGGCAACAGGGACACAGGGCAACAGGCACACAGGGGCAACAGGGGGACACAGGGCAACAGGCACACAGGGCAACAGGGACACAGGGCAACAGGGACACAGGGCAACAGGGACACAGGGCAACAGGGCCACACAGGGCAACAGGGACACAGGGCAACAGGGACACAGGGCAACAGGGACACAGGGCAACAGGGACACAGGGCAACAGGGGACACAGGGCAACAGGCACACAGGGCAACAGGGACACAGGGCAACAGGGACACAGGGCAACAGGCACACAGGGCAACAGGGACACAGGGCAACAGGGACACAGGGCAACAGGCACACAGGGCAACAGGGACACAGGGCAACAGGGACACAGGGCAACAGGCACACAGGGCAACAGGGACACAGGCGGGCAAGGGACAGGGACACAGGCAACAGGGACACAGGGCAACAGGGACACAGGCAACAGGGACACAGGGCAACAGGGACACAGGGCAACAGGCACACAGGGCAACAGGCACACAGGGCAAGGAAGCAAGGGAACGGACGGGGAAATATGTCAAGTCAACCATTCAGGAGTCTCCCAATGCGGCACCCAGTGTTCCAGCTTGTCCTCGAAGCATGGGTAACAGGGTAGCAGGGTAACAGGGTAGCAGGGTAACAGGGTTAGCAGGTAACAGGATACAGGGTAACAGGGTAGCAGGGTAACAGGTAGCAGGTAACAGGTAGCAGGGTAACAGGGTAGCAGGGTAAACAGGGTAGCAGGGTAACAGGGTAGCAGGGTAACAGGGTAGCAGGGTAACAGGGTAGCAGGGTAACAGGGTAGCAGGGTAACAGGGTAGCACGGTAGCAGGGTACAGGTAGCAGGGTACAGGGTAGCAGGGTAACAGGGTAGCAGGGTAACAGGGTAGCAGGGTAACAGGGTAGGCAGGGGGTAACAGGGGTAAGCAGGGGTAACAGGGTAGCAGGGTAACAGGGAGCAGGGTAACAGGGTAGCAGGGTAACAGGGTAGCAGGGTAACAGGGTAGCAGGGTAACAGGGTAGGGCAGGGTAACAGGGTAGCAGGGTAACAGTAGCAGGGTAACAGGGTAGCAGGGTAACAGGGTAGCAGGGTAACAGGGTAGCATAGCAGGGTAACAGGGTAGCAGGGGTAACAGGGTAGCAAGGGGTAAATACAGGGTAGCAGGTAAAAGCAGGGGGTAGCAGGGGTAAACCAGGGATAGCAGGGTAACAGGGTAGCCAGGGTAGCAGGGTAAGCAGGGTAACCGGATAGCAGGGTAACAGGGGTAGCAGGGTAACAGGTGCAGGGTAACAGGGTAGCAGGGTAACAGGGTAGCAGGGTAACAGGGTAGCAGGGTAACAGGTAGCAGGGTACAGGGTAGCAGGGTAACAGGTAGCAGGACAGGACAAGGTAACAGGGTAGCAGGGTAACAGGGTAGCAGGGTAACAGGGTAGCAGGGTAACAGGGTAGCAGGGTAACAGGGTAGCAGGGTAACAGGGTAGCAGGTAACAGGGTAGCAGGGTAACATGGTAGCAGGGGTAACAAGGTAGCAAGGTAAAGGGGTAGCAGGTACAGGGGTAGCAGGGTAACAGGGTAGCAGGTAACAGGGTAGCAGGGTACAGGGTAGCAGGGTAACAGGGTAGCAGGGTAACAGGGTAGCAGGGTAACAGGGTAGCAGGGTAACAGGTAGCAGGGTAACCGGATAGCAGGGGTAACAGGGTAGCAGGGTAACAGGATAGCAGGGTAACAGGGTAGCAGGGTAACAGGGTAGCAGGGTAACAGGGTAGCAGGGTAACAGGGTAGCAGGGTAACAGGGGTAGCAGGGTAACATGGTAGCAGGGTAACAAGGTAGCAAGGTAACAGGGTAGCAGGGTAACAGGGTAGCAGGGTAACAGGGTAGCAGGGTAACAGGGTAGCAGGGTAACATGGTAGCAGGGTAACAAGGTAGCAAGGTAACAGGGTTAGCAGGGTAACAGGGTAGCAGGGTAACAGGGTAGCAGGGTAACAGGGTAACAGGGTAACAGGGTAGCAGGGTAACATGGTAGCAGGGTAACAGGGTAACAGGGTAACGAGTGGGGGAGGGGGGGGTAGAGGGGGAAACAGGAGGCGGCGTACAAAAACGTTTAGCAGGGCGCTTACAGCACTTCGGGTTCGGGAGCAGAGTGGGGGGTTGGCGGGAGGAGGGCACGCAGAAGCTGCTGGCTCACCTGCATTTGAGGACGCGATAATGACAGTCCCGTTAAGCGAGACGCGGCTGGCCATGTCCCACAGCGCGCCGAGCTTCTCGTGAAGACCGCTGAGGCCGTCCTCTGCCAGGCGCCGGCGGCCTGGCTCGCGAAAAGGCTCGCGAAAAGGATCGCGAAGAGGTTTGGCGACGGAGCAGGCGACGAAACGGGTGCTGAGAAGAAATGCGAGGAGGAGGAAGAGCGAGGAGCGGAAGGGGCGTCGACTGAATAACAGCGAGGGGCCTAGCACACGTGGAGGATTATGAGTGGTTGAAGGTTGAACTGGGACACGTGGAGGACGCTGTGTGGACGATCCTAATAGCGCGAATGAAGTGCGTCTCGAGAAGGCGTGGGTCGTCGCATGCTTCTAGTAGAGCCTGGCCTGAAGAGGAACTTAGTATCCGTTCGAGACCTAAAGCTACTAACTTAAATGGCTGTGGAGAGTCCATCCGCGATAACAGCCTCGCGTGGTATAACGGTGTAAGGCCTACAGTGCACTGAAGCCGCTAGAATTAGGTTCTACTGTATAAGGAGCGCATCAGAACCAGCTGATCTCGGCTGGCCTCCCGCGGACGCAGCGAGAGAAACGAGCTCGTGAGGAGTAGTAGTGCGCGATGTCAGATACAGTACGGTACACGTCTTAGATACGCACACGGGTAGCGACGAAACGAGGCGTCGCGGCAAGCAGCTAACTGGTTCAGTCTGAACCGCCATTGATCGTCCCTGCAGAGCGAATTGGTCGGTTGAAACACCCGCACACCTTCACCAGTGCAATAGCGAGGATATCGTTTTCTGATAGTCGACGAGAGAAGAAGTCCGGGTAAGTGCACAACATTCTGATCTTTTTATAGTGATACTACAACATAGGTCAATTTTCAACCTGTGATAAATCAGTCCCCTTCTTCATTCTCCTTTTCTCACGCATTTGTGAAGCTTCACACTAATGTTTCAAACAGATGGCACACAAAAGTCTCCCACGGCAAAGTGCTTCATTCATATGCTCGGTCCAGCCCATAGTCAGTAAAGAATCTCACTATCTGAGTGTAAACATCCTCAACGACAAAAGAGGCGAACAAAAAGTCTAGATGTGCATAATTCGGCATGTACATCACCTTCGGTCGTTGTGCCAGTTTGGATATGAACCATTCCACATCAGCAGGGGCCGCAAGGGAGTCCCTACCACCATAGGCAATAGCGAGTCGTATAGTAGAGGGGAAGGCTGACGGGCGGAAGAAGGGCGGTGTGCTTTGGTGGTAACGCAGCCAGTTCTTGAGGAAGCCATAGTCAAACTGCTTCCACTCACCAGAGCGAACCACTTGTAGCAAGGGGTGGACGGGGAGAGGGGAGAGGGGGGGTTGTGGGACAAAAATGGGCGCTTTGATTCAGAAAGGCTTGAAAGGCTTAGAGGTATTGCCAGGAAGGCTGGGGAATACAGAAAGAGAGAAAAGATACAGGAGGCAGGTGTTGGAAGGGAACAGAGCTGAGATCACAAGTTTGACACGAAGGTGCAGTTGCTACCACTATATTAAATGACCAGAAAAGCACCCTATCGGGGTATTTTGTGCGAAGTGTTTGTCCTCCTTACTCTGTCCGAAATGTGCCATGTTCTTGACAGAGGACGCAAGAGGGAACCAGGGCACCAGCTTGGCGAAATAGCGGATGTCGATGCAGCAGTTGGGCCCTGTGCACAGGCAAAGGGAAAGCTTCTTTGAGTCTTTGAGTCGTTACGCACGGGGAGGGTTGACTGGTGCAGTGACATGGGGAAAACACCAACAAGTGAAACCTCTCACCTTTCAAGAAGCACCAACAAGTGGAAATATGGATGACGTAGCAACTGCATGATGAAAGGTGTTGTGTGACATTGTAACGAGGAGGTGACTTCTGAGTCGACTCAAAAGTCACCTAGTGAAAAACATGGATGACGTGGCAACTGGCATGATGGACTTTTGAGGCGCCTCAGAAGTAATGGGAACGGCAGCCGCAACTACGGCTACTGTGTTTTCTTGGCTTCTTGTTTTCTTGGCTTCTGGTTTTCTTGGCTTCTGGTTTTCTTGGGTTCTGGTTTTCTTGGCTTCTGGTTTTGAAACGGACGTGCCTGTGAATGCAGAGAGCAGCGAGGAGCAGTTGATGCGAGGAGAAGCACAAGCCGTGGCCACTACCAGCTCGCCCAATGCACTGCGCACAGGGAGGGGAGCATTGAATGGCGGTAAATGGTGGACCCCCGCAAAGACTTTGGAGGCGCCTTGAAGGGGCAGAGAGGAGAAGCTAATGCGAGGCGAGCCACAAGCCATGGCCACCACGAGCTTCCCTAGGACAATGGTCATAACGAATGACAATACAAATGCACGGAACACGGAACACGGAGTGACAATCATTACCGTGAACACACGTTTGAACGTCAAGTAACACTCGTCATCGCCATGCATTTATGTAGATTCTCAGGTCACGTTTACGTAGAATAAGCATGCATAAGACTCTCGAGTATATGTGGTTATGCACTTGCACAGGCTGAACCTGTGAAAGCCACTATCTCCTAACACGGTGCAATGATTGGCAGCAGCATCCAAAGATTTCACAACAATGAATCCAGACCTTAACAAAAAAAAGAGAGGGGGGGGCGGGGGGGGGGGGGGGTCGCTTGCGCAGGCTGAACTCGTGGAGGTGCTTTCCTCTTTTGAATGTTTTTTGCATTGATGCATGGTAACAATAATTTAAATTATGCACACTATGAAGCCATGGGTGAGAGTATTCCCAGTTGCCGGTGGAACACCAGTTAGGTGGATGGAACACCAGTTAGGTGGATGGAACACCGGGTGGAACACCAGTTAGGTGGATGGAACACCGGTGGAACACCAGTTAGGTGGATGGAACACCAGTGGAACACCAGTTAGGTGGATGGAACACCGGTGGAACACCAGTTAGGTGGATGGAACACCAGTTAGGTGGATGGAACACCGGTGGAACACCAGTTAGGTGGATGGAACACCAGTTAGGTGGATGGAACACCGGTGGAACACCGATGCACTCACTTGCCGATGCACTCACTTGCCGACGCACTCACTTGCCGATGCACTCACTTGCCGATGCACTCACTTGCCGATGCACTCACTTGCCGATGCACTCACTTGCCGATGCACTCACTTGCCATGGAGTATGAAGCCATGGGTGAGAGTAGTCCCTGTTGCACTCACTTGCGTAGGCTAAACTCGTGGAGGTGAGTTGCTCTCACAAACTGGAGAACAAAAAAAAACAAAAACAAAAACCAAAAAGAGGAAAGGGGACGTGGAGACAAGAATTGGGGAAAAAGAAAGGCAGGGCAGAGGGGAGGGGAGGGATGCGGGTTGGTAGGAAGGCAAGAGACGCTGATAGAAATGCTGTGGACCATACTGTGGTCGGTTGGAGGGTTAGCCATACTGTGGACAATACTGTGGTCGGTTGGACGGTTAGCCATACTGTGGACGATACTGTGGTCGGTTGGAGGGTTAGCCATACTGTGGACGATACTGTGGTCGGTTGGACGGTTAGCCATACTGTGGACGATACTGTGGTCGGTTGGACGGTTAGCCATACTGTGGACGATACTGTGGTCGGTTGGACGGTTAGCCATACTGTGTGGACGACACTGTGGTCGATACTCACACATGTTGGAAGAACACAATACAATGGACAGGGGGCACTACGAACAATGCAATGGACAGGGGCACTAAGAACGCCCCTGGAGATTCTTGAGGACAGCTACAGTTCGATTCTGGAGAAAGGCTCATTGCAGGCACACACACCACTCGAACGAGGGGCAGCGCAGATGGCTCCCCTTCCCCCAGTGCAGGTCCCACTTGGCTGCTTCGTGGGCGGCTGGCGATGAGGTGCACGAGGGAGGTGATGGGGCGATGAGAGTATTGAACAATCATTAGTACTCATCGGCGCTCACCCTGTCAAGGTCGAGCTTGGCTGCTTCGTGGGCGACAGGAGAGGAGAGGTGCGCGAGGGGAGGTGACCGGGGCGAGGAGGAAGGCAGCAGCGACAGTGGAGGGGGGAAGGTGCCCCCCAGAGAGGGAGGAGAGGAAGGAAAGCGCGCCCTGGGGGAGAGAGAAGGGGTGGGGAGTCTATTTTTGAAGATGTCCGCGTCGCGCCGCGCGGCGCTCACTGACGCCGCGCTCACTGGAAGATGTCCAAGGATCGCCCCCCAGAGAGGGAGGCGAGGAAGGTGAGCGTGCCCTGGGGGAGAGAGAAGGCGCGGGGGGTTGGGGGGGCAGGTAGCTGGCAGAGAGGGAGAAGAGGAAGGAGAGCATGCGCTGAGGGGGGAGCACCACTTGGAAAAGAAAGGGAGAGAAAGGGGAGAGAAAGGGAGAGAAAGGGAGAGAAAGGGAGAGAAAGGGAGAGAAAGGGGAGAGAAAGGGAGAGAGAAAAGGGAGAGAAAGGGGAGGAGGAAGGCAGGAGATTCTAAGGGAGATACGAAAAACCGAGGCGATGGTGAATGGGTGACGAAACCCGGGAAAGCCAAGGGAAGGCAGATTGAGGAAAGACCGCGCACACAGCGAAGCGACACAGTGCCACACAGCAGCGCACTGTGAACACAGTGGAATTGAGCAATGGGCCCCACGTAGACACAATGAGCATGATGAAACAAGAGACTCGCCTGACAGTGCCCACGTAGAGCACCTGCTGTGCCCCCGTGCGAGAGGCTGACAGGATGTATGGTAAGACGGCACGTTACCACGTTTTGAGGCGCCTCAAAACAGGATGTATGGTAAGACGGCACGTTGCCACGCCATGCGCACCTGCGGGTGCCCCTTTAGTAGCCGTGCCTCGCCCCCGTGCATGGTAGGGCGACATGGTAGGGCGACATGGTAGGGCGACATGGTAGGGCGACATGGTAGGGCGACATGGTAGGGCGACACATCATCGCTCCATGCGCACCTGAGAGTGCCCCACGTAGAACACCTGCCTCGCCCCTGTGCGAGAGGCTGAGAGGATGTAGTCTATCTGCGCTGGCAGGTCGTTGGCCGCCATGTCCGCCCACGTCCACTCCCAGTACCGCTGCATGTGGCAAGAGGGGCGGCACGGCATGAGACGTGGGTGGGTGACAGCATGTAGTCTGAAGACTCCATGTGGCAGGTCGCTGGCCGCCATGTCCGCCCACGTCCACTCCTAGTACCGCTGTGAGGGGTGAGGCACGATGGGTGTGATATGAGGAAAGGAGTAGAAGTGAGGCACGATGGGTGTGATATGAGGAAAGGAGAAGAAGTGAGGCACGATGGGTGTGATATGAGGAAAAGAGAAGAAGTGAGGCACGATGGGTGTGATATGAGGAAAGGAGAAGAAGTGAGGCACGATGGGTGTGATATGAGGAAAGGAGAAGAAGTGAGGCACGATGGGTGTGATATGAGGAAAGGAGAAGAAGTGAGGCACGATGGGTGTGATATGAGGAAAGGCGAAGAAATGAGGCACGATGGGTGTGATATGAGGAAAGGCGAAGAAATGAGGCACGATGGGTGTGATATGAGGAAAGGAGAAGACATGAGGCACAGCATGGCACGAGGAATGGCATCTCGAGTGACATGACTGACGAGATGCATGCGACCATCCCAGTCCACTCTCAGTACCGCTGCATGCATGTGGCATGGCATGAGAGATGGCACGGACAAGCCCATCCCCATCCCCATCCCCATCCCCATCCCCATCCCCATCCCCATCCCCATCCCTATCCCCATACCCATCCCCCCATCCCCTCCCCCCAATACCACCCTCTCCTTGGGCGTCCAGGTCATGTGCCCGTGGCTCCAGGGCACCTACACGCCCTTCACCGCTCCGCCTCCCCCCCCACCTCACCTTATCCTTGGGCTCCCAGGTCACGTGCCCGTAGCTCCAGGGCCCGCACCTGCTGTTGCCGAGCCACACCTCGAACCCGAGCCTGACGAGCAGGAATGGCAGGGAGAGGCCTGGAGGGCCCACAACCCAGCTCTCTGCTCCCTGGGGTGAGAGATGTGTGCGTACGAATAGCATAGCACATGCATGAGATGTGTGCGTACGAATAGCATAGCACATGCATGAGATGTGTGCATATGAGTAGCATAGCACATGCATGAGATGTGTGCGTCTGAGTAGCATCGCACATGCATGAGATGTGTGCGTACGAATAGCATAGCACATGCATGAGATGTGTGCGTATGAATAGCATCGCACATGCATGAGATGTGTGCGTATGAATAGCATCGCACATGCATGAGATGTGTGCGTATGAGTAGCATAGCACATGCATGAGATGTGTGCGTATGAATAGCATCGCACATGCGTGAGATGTGGGGGAAGAGGGGAAGAGAAGAGGGACGGCCTGTAAGGGTGACGGTGTGCCTCTGCGACCTGTAAGGGTGACGGTGTGCCTCTGCGACCTGTAAGGGTGACGGTGTGTGCCTCTGCGACCTGTAAGGGTGACGGTGTGCCTCTGCGACCTGTAAGGGTGACGGTGTGCCTCTGCGACCTGTAAGGGTGACGGTGTGCCTCTGCGACCTGTAAGGGTGACGGTGTGCCTCTGCGACCTGTAAGGGTGACGGTGTGCCTCTGCGACCTGTAAGGGTGACGGTGTGCCTTCTGCGACCTGTAAGGGTGACGGTGTGCCTCTGCGACCTGTAAGGGTGACGGTGTGCCTCTGCGACCTGTTGTGTGCCTCTGCGACCTGTAAGGGTGACGGTGTGCCTCTGCGACCTGTAAGGGTGACGGTGTGCCTCTGCGACCTGTAAGGGTGACGGTGTGCCTCTGCGACCTGTAAGGGTGACGGTGTGCCTCTGCGACCTGTAAGGGTGACGGTGTGCCTCTGCGACCTGTAAGGGTGACGGTGTGCCTCTGCGACCTGTAAGGGTGACGTGTGCCTCTGCGACCTGTAAGGGTGACGGTGTGCCTCTGCGACCTGTAAGGGTGACGGTGTGCCTCTGCGACCTGTAAGGGTGACGGTGTGCCTCTGCGACCTGTAAGGGTGACGGTGTGCCTCTGCGGCCTGTAAGGGTGACGGTGTGCCTCTGCGACCTGTAAGGGTGACGGTGTGCCTCTGCGGCCTGTAAGGGTGACGGTGTGCCTCTGCGACCTGTAAGGGTGACGGTGTGCCTCTGCGACCTGTAAGGGTGACGGTGTGCCTCTGCGACCTGTAAGGGTGACGGTGTGCCTCTGCGACCTGTAAGGGTGACGGTGTGCCTCTGCGGCCTGTAAGGGTGACGGTGTGCCTCTGCGACCTGTAAGGGTGACGGTGTGCCTCTGCGACCTGTAAGGGTGACGGTGTGCCTCTGCGACCTGTAAGGGTGACGGTGTGCCTCTGCGACCTGTAAGGGTGACGGTGTGCCTCTGCGACCTGTAAGGGTGACGGTGTGCCTCTGCGACCTGTAAGGGTGACGGTGTGCCTCTGCGACCTGTAAGGGTGACGGTGTGCCTCTGCGACCTGTAAGGGTGACGGTGTGCCTCTGCGACCTGTAAGGGTGACGGTGTGCCTCTGCGACCTGTAAGGGTGACGGTGTGCCTCTGCGACCTGTAAGGGTGACGGTGTGCCTCTGCGACCTGTAAGGGTGACGGTGTGCCTCTGCGACCTGTAAGGGTGACGGTGTGCCTCTGCGACCTGTAAGGGTGACGGTGTGCCTCTGCGACCTGTAAGGGTGACGGTGTGCCTCTGCGGCCTGTAAGGGTGACGGTGTGCCTCTGCGGCCTGTAAGGGTGACGGTGTGCCTCTGCGGCCTGTAAGGGTGACGGTGTGCCTCTGCGGCCTGTAAGGGTGACGGTGTGCCTCTGCGGCCTGTAAGGGTGACGGTGTGCCTCTGCGGCCTGTAAGGGTGACGGTGTGCCTCTGCGGCCTGTAAGGGTGACGGTGTGCCTCTGCGGCCTGTAAGGGTGACGGTGTGCCTCTGCGACCTGTAAGGGTGACGGTGTGCCTCTGCGGCCTGTAAGGGTGACGGTGTGCCTCTGCGGCCTGTAAGGGTGACGGTGTGCCTCTGCGGCCTGTAAGGGTGACGGTGTGCCTCTGCGGCCTGTAAGGGTGACGGTGTGCCTCTGCGCGGCCTGTAAGGGTGACGGTGTGCCTCTGCGACCTGTAAGGGTGACGGTGTGCCTCTGCGACCTGTAAGGGTGACGGTGTGCCTCTGCGCCTGTAAGGGTGACGGTGTGCCTCTGCGACCTGTAAGGGTGACGGTGTGCCTCTGCGACCTGTAAGGGTGACGGTGTGCCTCTGCGACCTGTAAGGGTGACGGTGTGCCTCTGCGACCTGTAAGGGTGACGGTGTGCCTCTGCGACCTGTAAGGGTGACGGTGTGCCTCTGCGACCTGTAAGGGTGACGGTGTGCCTCTGCGACCTGTAAGGGTGACGGTGTGCCTCTGCGACCTGTAAGGGTGACGGTGTGCCTCTGCGACCTGTAAGGGTGACGGTGTGCCTCTGCGACCTGTAAGGGTGACGGTGTGCCTCTGCGACCTGTAAGGGTGACGGTGTGCCTCTGCGACCTGTAAGGGTGACGGTGTGCCTCTGCGACCTGTAAGGGTGACGGTGTGCCTCTGCGACCTGTAAGGGTGACGGTGTGCCTCTGCGGCCTGTAAGGGTGACGGTGTGCCTCTGCGGCCTGTAAGGGTGACGGTGTGCCTCTGCGACCTGTAAGGGTGACGGTGTGCCTCTGCGGCCTGTAAGGGTGACGGTGTGCCTCTGCGGCCTGTAAGGGTGACGGTGTGCCTCTGCGCCTGTAAGGGTGACGGTGTGCCTCTGCGGCCTGTAAGGGTGACGGTGTGCCTCTGCGACCTGTAAGGGTGACGGTGTGCCTCTGCGACCTGTAAGGGTGACGGTGTGCCTCTGCGACCTGTAAGGGTGACGGTGTGCCTCTGCGGCCTGTAAGGGTGACGGTGTGCCTCTGCGGCCTGTAAGGGTGACGGTGTGCCTCTGCGGCCTGTAAGGGTGACGGTGTGCCTCTGCGGCCTGTAAGGGTGACGGTGTGCCTCTGCGGCCTGTAAGGGTGACGGTGTGCCTCTGCGGCCTGTAAGGGTGACGGTGTGCCTCTGCGACCTGTAAGGGTGACGGTGTGCCTCTGCGACCTGTAAGGGTGACGGTGTGCCTCTGCGGCCTGTAAGGGTGACGGTGTGCCTCTGCGGCCTGTAAGGGTGACGGTGTGCCTCTGCGACCTGTAAGGGTGACGGTGTGCCTCTGCGACCTGTAAGGGTGACGGTGTGCCTCTGCGACCTGTAAGGGTGACGGTGTGCCTCTGCGGCCTGTAAGGGTGACGGTGTGCCTCTGCGGCCTGTAAGGGTGACGGTGTGCCTCTGCGGCCTGTAAGGGTGACGGTGTGCCTCTGCGGCCTGTAAGGGTGACGGTGTGCCTCTGCGGCCTGTAAGGGTGACGGTGTGCCTCTGCGGCCTGTAAGGGTGACGGTGTGCCTCTGCGGCCTGTAAGGGTGACGGTGTGCCTCTGCGGCCTGTAAGGGTGACGGTGTGCCTCTGCGGCCTGTAAGGGTGACGGTGTGCCTCTGCGACCTGTAAGGGTGACGGTGTGCCTCTGCGACCTGTAAGGGTGACGGTGTGCCTCTGCGACCTGTAAGGGTGACGGTGTGCCTCTGCGGCCTGTAAGGGTGACGGTGTGCCTCTGCGGCCTGTAAGGGTGACGGTGTGCCTCTGCGACCTGTAAGGGTGACGGTGTGCCTCTGCGACCTGTAAGGGTGACGGTGTGCCTCTGCGACCTGTAAGGGTGACGGTGTGCCTCTGCGACCTGTAAGGGTGACGGTGTGCCTCTGCGACCTGTAAGGGTGACGGTGTGCCTCTGCGACCTGTAAGGGTGACGGTGTGCCTCTGCGGCCTGTAAGGGTGACGGTGTGCCTCTGCGACCTGTAAGGGTGACGGTGTGCCTCTGCGACCTGTAAGGGTGACGGTGTGCCTCTGCGACCTGTAAGGGTGACGGTGTGCCTCTGCGACCTGTAAGGGTGACGGTGTGCCTCTGCGACCTGTAAGGGTGACGGTGTGCCTCTGCGACCTGTAAGGGTGACGGTGTGCCTCTGCGACCTGTAAGGGTGACGGTGTGCCTCTGCGACCTGTAAGGGTGACGGTGTGCCTCTGCGACCTGTAAGGGTGACGGTGTGCCTCTGCGACCTGTAAGGGTGACGGTGTGCCTCTGCGCCTGTAAGGGTGACGGTGTGCCTCTGCGACCTGTAAGGGTGACGGTGTGCCTCTGCGACCTGTAAGGGTGACGGTGTGCCTCTGCGGCCTGTAAGGGTGACGGTGTGCCTCTGCGGCCTGTAAGGGTGCGGACGGTGGTGCCTCTGCGGCCTGTAAGGGTGACGGTGTGCCTCTGCGGCCTGTAAGGGTGACGGTGTGCCTCTGCGGCCTGTAAGGGTGACGGTGTGCCTCTGCGACCTGTAAGGGTGACGGTGTGCCTCTGCGGCCTGTAAGGGTGACGGTGTGCCTCTGCGGCCTGTAAGGGTGACGGTGTGCCTCTGCGGCCTGTAAGGGTGACGGTGTGCCTCTGCGGCCTGTAAGGGTGACGGTGTGCCTCTGCGGCCTGTAAGGGTGACGGTGTGCCTCTGCGGCCTGTAAGGGTGACGGTGTGCCTCTGCGGCCTGTAAGGGTGACGGTGTGCCTCTGCGACCTGTAAGGGTGACGGTGTGCCTCTGCGACTGTAAGGGTGACGGTGTGCCTCTGCGGCCTGTAAGGGTGACGGTGTGCCTCTGCGGCCTGTAAGGGTGACGGTGTGCCTCTGCGGCCTGTAAGGGTGACGGTGTGCCTCTGCGGCCTGTAAGGGTGACGGTGTGCCTCTGCGACCTGTAAGGGTGACGGTGTGCCTCTGCGGCCTGTAAGGGTGACGGTGTGCCTCTGCGCGCCTGTAAGGGTGACGGTGTGCCTCTGCGGCCTGTAAGGGTGACGGTGTGCCTCTGCGGCCTGTAAGGGTGACGGTGTGCCTCTGCGGCCTGTAAGGGTGACGGTGTGCCTCTGCGGCCTGTAAGGGTGACGGTGTGCCTCTGCGGCCTGTAAGGGTGACGGTGTGCCTCTGCGGCCTGTAAGGGTGACGGTGTGCCTCTGCGGCCTGTAAGGGTGACGGTGTGCCTCTGCGGCCTGTAAGGGTGACGGTGTGCCTCTGCGGCCTGTAAGGGTGACGGTGTGCCTCTGCGGCCTGTAAGGGTGACGGTGTGCCTCTGCGGCCTGTAAGGGTGACGGTGTGCCTCTGCGGCCTGTAAGGGTGACGGTGTGCCTCTGCGGCCTGTAAGGGTGACGGTGTGCCTCTGCGGCCTGTAAGGGTGACGGTGTGCCTCTGCGGCCTGTAAGGGTGACGGTGTGCCTCTGCGGCCTGTAAGGGTGACGGTGTGCCTCTGCGGCCTGTAAGGGTGACGGTGTGCCTCTGCGGCCTGTAAGGGTGACGGTGTGCCTCTGCGGCCTGTAAGGGTGACGGTGTGCCTCTGCGGCCTGTAAGGGTGACGGTGTGCCTCTGCGGCCTGTAAGGGTGACGGTGTGCCTCTGCGGCCTGTAAGGGTGACGGTGTGCCTCTGCGGCCTGTAAGGGTGACGGTGTGCCTCTGCGGCCTGTAAGGGTGACGGTGTGCCTCTGCGGCCTGTAAGGGTGACGGTGTGCCTCTGCGGCCTGTAAGGGTGACGGTGTGCCTCTGCGGCCTGTAAGGGTGACGGTGTGCCTCTGCGGCCTGTAAGGGTGACGGTGTGCCTCTGCGGCCTGTAAGGGTGACGGTGTGCCTCTGCGGCCTGTAAGGGTGACGGTGTGCCTCTGCGGCCTGTAAGGGTGACGGTGTGCCTCTGCGGCCTGTAAGGGTGACGGTGTGCCTCTGCGGCCTGTAAGGGTGACGGTGTGCCTCTGCGGCCTGTAAGGGTGACGGCCTTGTAAGGGTGACGGTGTGCCTCTGCGGCCTGTAAGGGTGCGGTGTGCCTCTGCGGCTGTAAGGGTGACGGTGTGCCTCTGCGGCCTGTAAGGGTGACGGTTGTGCCTCTGCGGCCTGTAAGGGTGACGGTGTGCTCTGCGGCCCTGTAAGGGTGACGGTGTGCTCGCGGCCTGTAAGGGTGACGGTGTGCCTCTGCGGCCTGTAAGGGGTGACGGTGTGCCTCTGCGGCCTGTAAGGGTGACGGTGTGCCTCTGCGGCCTGTAAGGGTGACGGTGTGGCCTCTGCGGCCTGTAAGGGTGACGGTGGTTGCCTCTGGCGGGCCTGTAAGGGTGAACGGTGTGCTCTGCGGCCTGTAAGGGTGACGGTGTGCCTTCTGCGGCCTGTAAGGGTGACGGTGTGCTCTGCGGCTGTAAGGGGAGGTGTGCCTCTGCGGCCTGTAAGGGTGACGGTGTGCCTCTGCGGCCTGTAAGGGTGACGGTGTGCCTCTGCGGCCTGTAAGGGTGACGGTTGTGCCTCTGCGGCCTGTAAGGGTGACGGTGTGCCTCTGCGGCCTGTAAGGGTGACGGTGTGCCTCTGCGGCCTGTAAGGGTGACGGTGTGCCTCTGCGGCCTGTAAGGGTGACGGTGTGCCTCTGCGGCCTGTAAGGGTGACGGTGTGCCTCTGCGGCCTGTAAGGGTGACGGTGTGCCTCTGCGGCCTGTAAGGGTGACGGTGTGCCTCTGCGGCCTGTAAGGGTGACGGTGTGCCTCTGCGGCCTGTAAGGGTGACGGTGTGCCTCTGCGGCCTGTAAGGGTGACGGTGCCTCTGCGGCCTGTAAGGGTGCTGTCCTCTGCGGCCTGTAAGGCTATGTGGCATAAACGCGTTTCCGCGTTTTTGCGTTTCGTTTGGAACGCTTGCGTTCAGGACGCAAAACGTAGGATTTCAGGCTTCAAATACGCTTGGAAAACGCCTGCCCGGGCAGGCGGAAATTTTTGCCCGGGCAGGGGATATAGGGGGAGTGGGGGGAGGGGGAGGAGAGGGGTGAGGAGGGGACAGCAGAAATTATCTTTTCACATTAACATCACGCTAAGGACACACATTCACAGCCACATCTCTCGACTACCTATCTCCTCTCCATCATCTATGCTCTCTTCCATCCGACCTTCTACATCTCCCCTACTCATTCTCATCCTCCATCACATTATCTTCCCCCTCCGCCGCCACATCTCCTGACTACCTATCTTCTCTCCATCATCTATGCCTCCTCCATCCGACCTTGTACATCTATCCTACTCATACTCATCCTCAAGCACATCATCTTCCCCCTCCTCCGCCTCCTCCTCGAGCACATTGTATCCCTCCGCATGGGGGGCTCGGGGATGTTCCCAGCAACAACCCCAAGCCCCTCCTCCTTCTTGTACCAGTTGTGGACCACATGCCAGTTGTGGGCCACGTACACCAAATCCCGGCACTTCTCCGACCCCAAGCGGTTGCGCTTGGCGGTGTGGACTGAGTCCCACACCGCCCAATTGCGCTCGCATGCGGCTGCAGAGACGGCCTGTGTGAGGACACGGCAAGCGAGGGCGGTGAGGGCGGGATGGTCGGTGCCATGCCAAGTCCACCACCGCACCATGTCCATCTCTCCCGCCTTCACCAACTCACGGTCAGCGATTGCCTCGGCAAGGCCAAAGCTGCCGCGCATGGTGAAGAAGTCGGTGAGGCCGTCCTGAAGCACCACTGATTCCTTCACCGTCCTCCCATTCGGGAGGGTGACCATGCGCCGGTCGAAGTGGGTGGAGAGGAACTTTTTCAAAACAGTGGTGCACTCCTTATCCTTGCGGAAGATTCCCTCTGTTTGGTTGGCCGGATTGAGCATCCGGCCAACCACGTGCAAGGGGCAAGCCAAGTCTTGATCCCACCTCTTCTTCACCAACCCCCGGATCTCTTCCGCCTCGTCCTCGTTCAGGAACTCCTCCCCATGCTTGTCGAGCATGTCATCCATGTCCACAGTGAGTTGCAACATGAGGTCGTAAATCTTACCCATCATTCCCTTCGCCGACGAATCCGTGGCCCGCATCACCATAAATGGCAGCTGCATGAGGTGGGTGAAAGCTTCAGCCACATTCCACCACTCACCATCCATGACCGCCGTGCTAAACACCTCTGCCGCTGCCCTCCTCGCCCCTGCAGCAGCAAAATCCTTCCACTCGTTGCTCAGGACGAGTTGCGTCAAGGCCCGCCGCACCTCAGTCAAGCGCCCCACCGCTATGTAGGTGGTCCCGAAGCGAGTACCGGCCGGCCGCAAAACTTGTTTCGTCTTTCCCCCATCCACCTTGCAGTTGCGCATGAAGTTCCGCGTGAACTGATGTTTGCGGACGAAGGCGATGATGTAATCTGCCTTCTCCACCACTGCCCGCGCCCACGCCATCTTCCCAATGTCCTCCATGAGGAGGTCCAAAACATGCGTGGCGCACGGGACCTTCTCAATGTGGGGAAATTCTGCCATCAACTCCCTGCACGCCGCGCCGTAATTGCTGCCGCCGTCGGTGCAGAACGCAACGATGTTTTCCGGGCCCACGCGCTGCACGATCGGGCGGGAGGATGCTCGCGATGTACCCGCCCGTTTTGAACTCCATGTTCGTATCGATCGACTCCACAAACACTGCCCCACTGTCGTTGATGAGAAGTATGTTTGCCTGCGGCCTCCCGTTCACATCAGTCATCATGTCGCTGGCTAGGGTTACGCCATCCTCTCCCAGCTGGCGGCGATGGGGCCAAGCGCTGTCTCCACACGCGTGCGGCATGTCTGCAGCCCCGCACCTCCTATGTACCGCCGCTTGGGGGCAACATAGGAAGCGCCTGCACGACCAATGCAGGAGATGGCGTTGGTGAAGATGGGGTTGTCCGCGATGTGCTCTGGCAGACGAAGAGCCGCGAACATGAGGCATATCGCCTCATCCGCAGCTTTCCGATTGCACGTGGGCTCATCACCGAAAAAATCGGTCATGCGGCCTCTCATCCCGTCGCCGCCGACAGCTTGCAGCGCCAAGGACTCTGCACGACGCCTGCAGTCCCTCGACTCATTGTTTCGCTCCTGATGCGCCTTGACCTCGTCACGAGCTTTCTTAGGAACGGCGGGGCAGAGGTGGACGCCACGACGCTTCATCCCGTTCCACTCCGTCAAATGCTGTGCGGCGCGCGTCGTGCCACCAACGAATGTCGCGGGACAGTAGTGACACTTTCGCGACTCTGTCAGCTTACCGTCCGCTGCCACACCCGTCCTAAAGTGCTTGAATATCGCATGGTCGGGCTGTTCGACGAACGTGGTGACACCGGTGGAACCCTCGCCCTCATCCGATTGAGGAGCATGTACTGGCGATGAGGAGGACGCCATGTTAGAGGCTGGAAATCGGATAGGTTAGCTGCTGGAATCTAAAACGTAAGGGTAGGAGTAGATCGTGGCTGTGCATGGAAGGTGAGCCAAGTTCTCCTCTACATATAGATCTGGATCTAGTAAGGGGGAATGGGTTGGGAATTCAAACACGTTGGGAAAAGGGAGGGAGAGACTGACAAGTTTATGTGTCGCTGTGAAAATTTTCGCGAATGTGCAACGCGCGAAATGTGCTGTCGATTCGCGACGCGCGGCGAAATGCAATTTCGATTTCTGATATCGCGCGTTTTTTTTTTGCGTTTTTTGCTTCGGTCAGCCCGGTAAAATTCCGCGGTGCGTTCGAGCGTTTTGATGCGTTTTTGAGTATTGCGTTAAAACGTTTTGCGTTTAAACTCAAAACGCAAACTTGCAAATGCGTTTTTGTCAACCTAGCTGTAAGGGTGACGGTGTGCCTCTGCGGCCTGTAAGGGTGACGGTGTGCCTCTGCGGCCTGTAAGGGTGACGGTGTGCCTCTGCGGCCTGTAAGGGTGACGGTGTGCCCTCTGACGGGCCTGTAA
Organism: Closterium sp. NIES-67; assembly: GCA_027943415.1. Classification (NCBI taxonomy): domain Eukaryota; kingdom Viridiplantae; phylum Streptophyta; class Zygnematophyceae; order Desmidiales; family Closteriaceae; genus Closterium; species Closterium sp. NIES-67. Next base: position 4,517 of record BQMB01001372.1, on the reverse strand, counting down.
GGGTGACGGTGTGCCTCTGCGGCCTGTAAGGGTGACGTGTGCCCTGCGGCCTGTAAGGGTGACGGTGTGCCTCTGCGGCCTGTAAGGGTGACGGTGTGCCTCTGCGGCCTGTAAGGGTGACGGTGTGCCTCTGCGGCCTGTAAGGGTGACGGTGTGCCTCTGCGGCCTGTAAGGGTGACGGTGTGCTCTGCGGCCTGTAAGGGTGACTGGTGCCGAATGCGGGATGCTCAAGGAACAGCAAAGAGCTGCATGGCGGGGCGCACAACCCAGCTCTCGGGTCTCTGGAGTCCGCTGTGGATGGGATGTGTGGTGATGGGATGTGTGGTGATGGGATGTGGGTGATGGGATGTGTGGTGATGGGATGTGTGGTGATGGGATGTGTGGTGATGGGATGTGGAAAGGTGCATGCATATGCATGAGGTGCTTGAGTGAGAAGCGGATGAGAGATGATTGGCGGGTGAGATGCCTAGTGGATGGGCTCGTTGTGATGACGTCATGTATGGGTTGGGTACGCCGTGTTGAGATGAGATGACTTTTGAGTCGACTCAAAAGTGGAGCGGATGCGCTCGATGTGATGACGTCCTGTACGGGCACACATACGGATGATGATGGGCCGTGTTGAGATGAGACGCACGTGAATGAGATGGGTGTGAAGAGGAGATGAGGCATGCGAGCACATGATGCGTGCGCATGATGCGTGCACATGATGCGTGCAATTTCGCCTGTGATGTGCTGTGGTGTGCTGTGGTGTGCTGTGCGGTGCTGTGCGGGTTCACCAGAACCAGGTGCAGCAATTGGGGTGAGATGAGAGCCGAATGGCCTGACAGGACCCACCAGGAACAGCCCATGCTGAAGCAGCACTGGTCCACGAGAGCTGCTGCTCTTGCTGCCAATCTCACCGCTGCTGCTGCTGCTGCTGCTGCTCCTGCTGCTGCTGCTGCTGCTGCTGCTGCTGCTGTTGCTGCTACCTCCACTGCTATTAGTACTGCGGGTCCTGTTGTTGCTGGCAGCACTGCTGCTCGTGCTACCTGCACCAGGACTGCCTCCCCTAGCGTCCACCTGGCGACTGGCCACTCGCTGGAGCCCCAGGATGAAACCGTCCCGCGTTACCACCTGAGAGGGGGGAAGGGAGAACGGTTACTGAGGATTGAGATCTATGAGTGACCGCCATTCCTCGGTGCCCGTTTTCTGCCACCATGAACGGCTCTGATCCGCGCGCATGCTGTGACACGACCGCATCTCGCATCCCGCATCCCGCATCCCGTGCTGATTGGCTGTGCTGTTTTGGAGTGAATCTCTTTGACGTGACCGTCACACTGAGTGCTCCTTTCCAACAGAAAATGCTCTGCTCAACCAGATTCCAAGCCTCCGTGTTGCTACGGTTCGTCTCCCTTTTGATATTATCACACGTGCTTCCATCCAAAGCTCTCGCTAGACTCACACGGTGATCCTCGCACGTGAATCCGTGCGGCTCCACCAGCTCGCGGCACACGCGAGAAGGATCAGCATCCACGGCTGAAGTTGAACGGAACTCCGAACGGCCAGGATTGGAAGATGGGGCTCTAGTGGCGCGAGAGGGACCATCATCAACGGCTGAAGCTGAGAGGCGAAAAGGGCCGCTACAGGCGACCCTCGGGATTGCCGACAGAGAGTGAAGCGAGAGGAGAATCAGCGGAAGGAGTCGCCGGGTCCGCGAGAAGAGGAGGAAGCGGCGAGAAACGCGTTGAGCAGCCCTCAGGATTCGGGAACAGGGGAGGAGCGCCATGTGATGTGACCTTTCTCGGATTCTGGAATCACCCTGCGCGCGTCCCAAATGGCATCAAGGTTCAAAGGCGAATCTACCTCCAAGCTGGGAGTCTGAAATTATATCGCAAATTGGAAGCCACATCATTTTCTGCAATATCCGCCCCTCCTGAAGCAGGGAATTCATACTCCCTATGAGCAGATGCGACAAAGGCACAACCAACAGCCTTGTCCAGGGACTACATCCAGGGGCGTCACAAAGCGCGAAGAGTACGGTGCCTGATGTTTTTGGGATGGTTCGGTTGGGTGACATGCCTTCACCGAAGTATGGTACAGAGCGAAAGACTAGGCTCGGGGTCCACAAGGACCCCGTATTAGCTTCCTCGAGAGCAGAAAAAGGTGTAGGATGGAGATGGATATAGGTTTTGAAACTAGTCCCGATTCTGCAACTCGTGTAGCCAATTTACCAAATCTGGATAGCCTAGGGTTTCAAATTGAAATGGACCAATCACAATGCGTCTTTCCAATATCGCACCTTGGAATTATCTGCACCATCTTCGCGCCTTCTCTTCATCTCTCTAATCTAGCTGCGGCCATTTCTGCCTCTTGCTATCATTTCTTTGTCCTAACTCACTCTAGAGTGGCACAATCTCGCTCCTAATACAATTGATAACTCCGTCAATCAAGCTAGCAATTTTTGGCTGACACTGGCCAATAGCTCCGTGCCATATGTGCAGCCATTAGAGCCATAATTAGTGACTATTGGCGTTGAGTAAAAGCTCGGGTTTCTGCTAGTGTCCCTGTTCTGGAAGTTTGATATTTCAAACTCAAGAGTCGCCTTATTGCACAGATGCACTGGGAGAAGATAGAGATCAAGGTGAAGCCTCATGAGCCCATTCCAGGCAAATCGCCAGGGAGGAAAGGCGGCAAGCACGGGCCAGGGAGGAAATGGGGTCACACGCTGAATGCCGTGAACTACGGCCGTCAGGTGTACGTTTTCGGAGGTTATGGCAAGGACGAGCGGCAGACGAACGACGTCTACGTGTACAACACAAGTACGATCGTCGTGAAACTGTTTTCCCGTTGAGCCTCGGACTTCATTTTACTTTCCCTCGTTTTTAGTTTCAAGCGCTGCCGTCGACGTTGTAGGAGCAGATGGTTCGTCGCAACGCGAAAAGGCTCAAGCGTTACGAGATTATCACAATGCGGGAAGGCTGAAGTGTTACGAGTTTATTGCAATCCAGCTGACTGTTTCAGTTCGTTCGCAACGTCGCAATCTAGTTTCTCGCGAGGGTTGAGACGGCGGTGTAATGGTGATCTTAGCCGGACCGGCGACATTGGCGTTTACAAGCTCGAAGCTTGGCCTTCAAAACCACGGGAATGGCTTGGTTTTCATGCTCGCTGTGTATTGTTTTCCGTTGCCGATCGCAGCCTCGGTCTTTCCGCGACAATCATACTCGCACGGCCGTCGGTAGCAAACCGTTCGTCAAGCTCTCTTTACATTCCTTTCTCCCTGTCACTTACAGCCAAGGACGCGTGGAGCAAGCCGAACATCAAGGGCACGCCGCCGTCGCCGCGCGACAGCCACACGAGCACGGTGGTGGGCAGCCGGCTGTTCGTCTTCGGCGGCACTGATGGATCGTCGGGCTCAACGACCTCTACATGCTCGACACCTGTGAGTGCAGATTGCAATGTCACGGCGCCAAATGCGAGGGAGTTGAGTGTAAAGGCGTGGAATGCCAAGCCCAATGCCAAGCCAAGTGTTATGCTCGTCCACACCTCATACTCCACACCTGCAAGCCCGAGGTCGTGGGCGTCAAAACTGGAGCCATGCGAAGGCATAGAGTGGCATGGGATGTTAGGGCCTATGCATATGATTTGCTCACGCTCGAACTCTTCCACGGAAGAAAATATTCCGTTCGTCTCTGCTGTATAATTATACGTTAACATATATTTTCTAGGCTGTCGACCAGTCTTGCGTTTCAAGTCATTCAGCCGGTTGCATGCTACTGTACGCCATGCACACTTGCACAACCTTGTCCCTGTACTTCCAACACCATGCTGGTGCAAGCCCGCCCTCTCATCGTTCTGGCCCTTGACTCCAGTCTGCCTGAATCCTGTCCCTCTCTCCCTCCTTCGTCCCCCTTCGTTCATCCTTCCCTCCCACTTCCCCTCCCCCCTCCCCTCCCCTCTCTCCCTCCTCCTCCCCCCTCCCCCTCTCCCCGTCCCAATCAGCAACGAACACGTGGACGCGGCTGGCAGCGCAGGGAGACGTCCCAGCAGCACGGGAGGGGCATGCAGCAGCGCGGGTGGAGGGGGTGGTGTACGTGTTTGGGGGGTGCGGCAAGGCGGGCGACGGGGGGACGGTGGACGAGACGTATTACAACGACGTGCATGTGTTCAACCCTGGTGAGTGGGATGATGACCCTGGGCCCTGGTGAGTGGGATGATGACCCTGGCCTGGGCCCTGGTGAGTGACTTTGCTTGCGCATTCGGCCGACTCAGAAACTCGCCAGGGCGGGCGATGGGGGGACGGTGGATGAGACCTACTACAACGACGTGCACGTCTTCAATCCTGGGGGTGCATTGTCCTCAACCGGAGACTTGAGTTCACTCAGAAGGCACCAACCAAGGCGGGTGCTGGGCGGATTTGCATCTGTGTCTGTGTCTGCTCACTTGTTTTTGTCTGTGTGCATGTGCATGTGCCAACAGACGCCATGCGGTGGACACGGCTCGCAACAACAGGCACGGCGCATCGCCAGGGATAGCCACAG
>BQMB01001371.1:0-63135 GCA_027943415.1 Closterium sp. NIES-67 | reverse complement strand
AGGAGCCCTAAAAACCATCAGAGCGCCGTCCGGAGGGTGCCGGTGGACAGAGGACCCTTTTAGCTTGTGCCGGGCCAATGTGACTATAATGAAGGGTAGTGTAGCTTGGGGGCCATCCGGTAGTGACGCCCGACCGAAGCAGCGTGGTACGATCATACCTTGGATACTACGCCAGATCCCATCAAAACTCCGAAGGTGAGGGCCAGTGGGCGAGAGCAGTACTGGGCAGGGTGACCTCTTGGGAAGTCCTCGTGTTGTACCCATTTATGCCAGCTCCCCTGCAGGGGGTAGACAGGGGAAAAAAGAAAGGATATTTTATGCGCCAGACTGCCAAGGGCGTGCTTGGAAAAAATCCGAAAACACCATTCCGAGGGGATTCGGGCCAGCGAGGAGCCCTAAAAACCATTGGAGTGCCGTTCCGCGGGGTACCGCTGGACAGACCACCCCTTTTAGCTCGTGCCGGGGCGATGTGACTATAATATAGGGTAGTGTAGCTTGGGGGCCATCCGATAGTGAGCGCCTAACCGAAGCAGCGTGGTACAATCATACCTTGGCTACTATGCCAAATCCTATCAGAACTCCGAAGTTGAGGGCCACTGGGCGAGAGCAGTACTGGGAAGGGTGACCTCCGGAAGTCCTCGTGTTGTACCCATTTATGCCAGCTCCCCTGCGGGGCGGACAGGGGAAAAATGAAAGGATATTTCTGCGCCAGACTGCCCAGGGCCTGCCCGGGAAAAATTCCCAAAACACACCATTCCGAGGGGAGTCGGGCCAACGAGGAGCTCTAAACACCATCAGAGCGCCGTTTGGGGGTGCCGGTGGACAGACGACCCCTTTTAGCTCGTGCCGGGCCAATGTGACTATAATGATGGGTAGTGTAGCTTGGGGGCCATCCGGTAGTGAGCGCCCGACCGAAGCAGCATGGTACGATCATACCTTGGCTACTACGCCGGATCCTGTCATAACTCCGAAGCTAAGGGCCAGTGGGCGAGCGCCGCCGCCTGTTGCCTTCCCTTGCGACAAATCAACGTTGCCACTGCGTTCCTCTACGCTCCGGTCGACGTCGAGATCTTCGTCGAGCAACCCCACGCCTATGTCGATGACCCAACGCTGGTCTGCCAGCTCCTTAAATCCCGCTACGGGATCAAGTAGGCCGCGCGCTTGTGGCAACAGTACCTGCACCGCATCCTTGCGGACATGAGCTTTGCCCAGCTATCTCACGACCAGGGCATGTACCTCTTGTCACGCAGCGGCGACTATGTCTTGGCTATCGTCTACGTGGATGGCCTGCTCTATATCGGTTCCACAGCTTCCATCACAATATGGTTCGAAGGCGAGCTGGAACTCCAGCTCACGATCACGGTGTCGCCGACCGTGACATAGTACCTTGGCCTTGACGTCACCGACGGCCTCGACATCATCCACCTTTTGGCCTTGAAGTACGACGACACCATCGCTCGGAGATTCGACCTGTCCCCGCTTCCTCTCACTACTCCATACACCTATGCGCCGCCAGCACCCGCGTCAACCGCCTCGCTAGTTGCACCAGTCGGGATCCAAGAGTACGAGCAGAAGCTAGGTTGTCTGCTATTCGCCGCCGTCACCTGCCGTCTTGATCTCTCCTACGCCTCTAGCTAGCTCGGTACCTACCTTAAGCGACCTGAATGGGGGAACCTACAGGAACTCGATCGTGCACTCCACTACTTCGTCTCGACCCCGACGATCGGCCTGACCTACCACAAGAATGTGACTACAACCAAGACTGAACTTATCGGCTACGTCGATGCCGATCACGCCGGCGACAAGGACAACTGTCGCTCACGCACGGGCTACATCTACCATTTGGAACCTATCGGCACTATTTCCTGGCACTCGGGAAAGCAGGAACTAATCGCTCTCTCATCCTCTGAAGCAGAAAATATCGCCCTCTGCACAGCCATGAAGGAAGGACTGTACCTGCACAAGCTGCTCAAAGAAACGAAGATTGCCGAGTTACCGAGCTTCTCTATCTTCTGCGACAACCAATCGGCAATCTGAATCACCAATAGAAACGGATTCGCGAACAGGACAATGCACATCTCAGTTCGCTACTTCTTCGTGAAGGACGAGGTCGAGGAGGGCCGCCTCCAATTGGTCTACTGCCCACCAATGAAATGGCAGCCGACTACTTGACCAAGAAGCTTATGAAGGCCAAGTTCTAGTACTGCATGCTGTTGACTGGACTGCAACACATCAGCAACCTCGACCACATCGACACTCCAGAAATGAAGGAGGGTGTTGGAAAAAGATAAAAGGACTTAATGCATTTCCGCAGTCTCGCGTGAATGTACGAGTACACGAAGACTACAATAACGAGGATTACCGAGTCAACATCGCCACATTACTATTGACAGTTGATGTGGGTTGACGACACCCGCAGCAGAGGTTATGAAAGGGCAGCGGTCGCAGACCATTGACCGCGCAACCCAACAGTCAGAATCGCAAGAGTCAAGAGTCAGCGCGACAGTAAGGACAAATAACCGTCCCGATATTACTGTAAGGGTGGTTACCCGAGTCACCTATGGAGTCGTAAAAGGGAATGTACCCCTCGAAGTGCAAAATAGTTAGACTCTTCATATTCTCTTGTATTCTTATATAAACCTTGTATCCCTTTCCTATAATCAATCACTTGTTCTCACATACCAGTACAATGGTTCCTCTGTGCTATCAAGCACTCAGTTACAAGGACTTAGCATTCTGAAAAGGTCCTAGGGTTGTTCTCAACCCAACACCAATTGCTACAAGCACTCTTTTCCCACTTCAGCCGCAGGCATTCCTAGAAGACATCATTTGAAGACTCTGCATATGCATAGTCACGTCTCTCCATTAGGGCTGACGTTATGAGGGTATTTTACCCAGATTCCCTGATTTCACAAGGTATGTTTTTCGGCCAACCCTTAATTTTCAGGGCGGTCAAAATCTCAACACTTAACCCTTCAGGGTTATAAGGTCTCCAATATTGAGAATTTAAGGGACCGTGTTCTGCGGATACTGATTTTCCAGGTGTTAACGCGTACCAACCCTGACAAAGACATATTGCACCAAACTGCCCACAATCCTGAGATTTCGACGAAGTCCCCAATCGCCAGAGATATTTCCCCCACACAACCAGCAACCTTTGTAATGTTTTGGCTAAGTCCAACTGGACGGACACTCCCTCCACACACCCAGCAGCAACCTACCGAAATCAACTAAGTGCTCTTGTACAGACACTCGCCCCACACACCTCACAACCTAAAAAAATCGGCGAAGTCCTAGTAGCCCGAGACATCACCCTCCTCAACAAAATTTTATTGGCTAAGTCCTCTTGTACAGACTCCCCCTCTCACAATCGCACAACCCATACAATTTGGCTAAGTCCTCAACATCACCCCTATCTCCCCACAAACCCTTAGAATTTGGCAACCCAGTGGAGAAGTGAAATTCGTTCATGGCAATGTCCTCCTTAAAGCCCGACCAGCAGGTTGCATATTGGCACTGTTGAGGTAGGTGGGGTGGCAAACTATGATTGGCTAACGAAAACAAAGTGAGGCGAAAATTTCAAACGAGGGTGAGGCTTCGCCGATCAAGCTTCAGTTTCACGCAAGCAAGAGCTTGATCGGCGAAACCTGACCCTCGTTTGAAATTTTCCCCTGGCAGAGCTATCAACTTTCACGCCTCTCCCTTCCGCAGCGATCCACTGCGCCAGCTTTGCCAAGTTTGCGGGGCGTGAGCTGGTTGGTTTTTTTCGTCGAGAAAAATCCGGGTAGAAAAAATCAGAAACAAAATATGGTTGTTATACTTTGCCGAGAATAGGTAAAAGCATCTCGCCAATTCGGGGTACAAATCAAAGGGCTACAAGACCCTTTTTCGGGTGTTCCTGCCCGTGGTTTAATTTAACTACGAAGGTTTCTACACCAAACCCGCTCAGTCCCCGTCATCCCTTCGATACTTGGCAGGGGTGCATCATTACCAGAGTCCTGCCAGCCCTGCCAGGCCTAAACCCATGGCGAGCTCTTGGCAGTCTGACGCTGGCTGCTCGGTTACAGGGACCTCAAGATGCAGCGCCTTGAGAAAAAGGAGTTGCAACCTGCCAGTCGGGCTTTAATTACAAGTGACAACGCCTGAGCATGAAAAAAACCTTACCCCTAGTAGCAATCGTTCATTTCAGGGGAATTCCCGCCAGCTGCCCGTGCGGTATAAGTGTCAGAAACTCAGCCACTAACCACTGAGTTAAAAGGGCTTATTAATAGCAGGTCAGTGCGCCCATAGCCCTCCAGGCTCTGCACCTGTGGCCCTTCCCCAAGGATCTTCTCAAGGGTAACCCCAGCGGGTCTCTGGACACCCCCCTCGCTGGGATAGGCGGAGGACACTAGCGACTCTGCAGCGCTAGCACTGGGAATTGAACCCGAATCACCAACGCTCTGATACCATGTCAAAAACTCAGCCACTAACCACTGAGTTAAAAGGGCTTATTAATAGCGGATCAATTTGCCTATAGCCCTCCATGCTCTGCACCTATGGCCCTTCCCCGAGGATCTTCTCAAGGGTAACCCCAGCGGGTCTCTTGACAATAAGGGCCTGTTCCTATGTAACACAATGTCAGACTAATTCAGACCAAAATGCTTTGACATCCCCGATCGATTGCGATCGTTTCGATATTTATCAGGCGTCGATGTCTTCTCAAGATTAACGGCCCGGGTTTTTTTTCACATTTGACATCGATTCCATGACGGTGCAAGCGAGCAGAGTCCCTCCCACGCACGGTGCTCATTGGCCAATTGAGAGGGCTATGTCTCCTCTCACTTGCGTCCGCCCTTCCCCTCGATTTCGATTCCCAACTCCCTTCCTTTTTGATCCTCCACTCCTGTTTGTTTCTGTTAGAAGAAGCTAACTAGGTAGCTAGGCATTAGGAATGTCGAGAGGTTTTAGCTAGGGAGAAACTTTATGAGAGAAAAGAGAATTGGACTAGAAGAGAGAGGGATACAAGAAGGGTGTTGTACCCTCTATAGTAGGATTCAGTAATTGTAGCACACCTACCAAGCCTACACAATTATATATATAAAATATATATATTTGACACACCCCCTAGGCTTGGTATTCGCAAGCCCACCCACACGCAACACCCCCGAGCCCGTGGACCACCATGTCCTGCAGCAGGTGTGGCTTCTACCCTTCGTGCGAAGCGGCGACAATGACGACGGGTGGCAGCAACGGCGTCAGCGGCGGCTTCTACGATGACAATAGTGGTGGTGGCAGTGGCGGCGGCGGCGACTGCAAAGCTCGCGGCACACGGCGGTGTGGCACAGCCCGGCGACGACCGAGTTTGGAGTCATCAGCTGCGGCTGGAGTAAGGGGAGACGCAGGGGAGGGGCATGCTTCAGCAAGGCGCCCGTGGCTGGCGCACAAGCTGGCGCACGGGCGTCATGGCTGGCGCCTAAGACAGGGCGCTGGCCGCAGCCGTCCATGCGCTGGCGCGGCGAAGCCGCCACAGCAGCACGACGACAAGGCGGCACGGCGATCCAGCGGCACGGCGACACGGCGGCATGGCAGCGCGGCGGCGCGGCGGCACCGTGGCACGGCGGCATGGTGTGACGGCAACACAGTGACACAGCGACACGGTGGAACGGCGGCATGGCAAAGCTGCCACGGCCGCATGACGATGTTGCCACGGTGTGGCGTCGACGCCATGGCCGTGCGTCGAGGTCGCCACGGCAGTGCAACGGGGTCGCTATGGCAGTACGACGTGGCCGCCATGGCGGCGCAAAATTGACGAGGTCACCGCTGCAGTGCGGCGAGGCTGCCATGGTTTGCTCGATGAGGTCGCCTCGGGCCAGCGCCGCGAGGCCACCACGACGGCGCAAATGTGACGGGAAGGGAAAGATTAGCACGTAATGAATGCATCTAAGAAAGCTTGTGCGTTCGCTACAGTGGTAAAAGCGGGGGACGCTCAGACAGACGAAGTGCGTGACTAATAGCAAGCTTTGCTACAGCGTCGCGCGAGTCCCAGACGGCACGAGCAAGCACACGCTCAACAGTAGTGGGGGCAGCAAGGAGGGCAATAGGCGCAGTAAGGTGGGGAAGCAAGCCATCGACATGTAAGGTGACGGCGGAGGTCGACGAAGCCATGCCTTGAAGTCTATCGCCCGACCCTCCAGGTCCAGGCGGAGCTGTGAGTCCGCTATCACCACGGCTGCAGCAGCTGACTGCCACTGACAGGGAGAGGAGAAAGGTGAAGGAAAGCAGTGGAGAGTAGTGGAGAGAGGTGGAGTGCAATGGAGTGCGGTGGAGAACGGTGGGGGTGGTGGAGAATGGTGGAGTACAGTGGAGTGCGGTGGTGAGCGATGGAGAGCGGTGGGTGGAGGGGGAGCTTACCGAGTGTGATACCATATCAGAATGAGAATGAATGACTAGAACAGGGCTTCAGATTGGATTTTGAGGGGCTGTTGGCTCAGGGTGCTCCCAGCAGAGCCACCGTTTTTCAAGGTTGATTTTTGGAAATTGCATACGTTTTTAGGGTAATTTTTTCGAAGGCTGAATGATCATGTTTGAAAAAAATCAAAGCTGAGATGCTAGCCTTGAACCTTGGCAATTGTTTAGGGTATGTACGATATTAACCTCGCACATTATGTTCGACAAGGCATGTTTTGTCAGGCCAAAAAAAAAAAAAAAAAAACCTGACTATCAGGCCTACATCTGTTAGGTTTCTGATCCTAAGATCGGATCAGACTTCACTGCGTACAAATTGTCACACTACCACCAGGATTTGGCTGAGTACCAGCCACATCCCTCACACCGGCTTCAACACGCGTCAGACTGCCTGCGTGATTTTGGCGAAGGACCAATCACGCCCCTCAAATCTGCTCCAACTCGCGTTACCTCCGTCATTTTTGCCGAAGGTCCAGTCACACCCCACATACCTGCTCCAGCTCATGTCAAACTGCCTGTGTGATTTTTGGCGAAGGGCCAATCAAGCCCCTCACATCTGTTCTTGCTTTCGTCACCTGCATCATTTTGGCGAAGGACTAGTCACTGTCGAGTGACCTACTGGGGTTACCTTTGAGAAGATCCTCGGGGAAGGGCCATAGGTGCAGAGCCTGGGGGGCTATGGGCACACTAATATGCTATTAATAAGCCCTTTTAACTCACTGGTTAGTGGCTGAGTTCTGACAGTCACGCCCCTTACAGCTGCTCCAGCTCACCTCGACCAGTCAGATAGGATTTTGTTTCAGACTGGAAATCCGTTAAGGCTTATAATTCAACGTGACCAAAAGCAAGAACACACAATATTTCAGGCCTGCTCAAATGAGAACCCCTAAAAATCAGGCCTAGGAAAAATCAAAAGCTGAAAAAACAAGACGACCCTAAAAATACACCCTGCTATACAGCATTTCAGGGCATTTTGTCCAGAATTCTGAAGCCCTTGACTAGAATGATGCAAACAGGTTGGTTTTGTCTAAGGGGTTGTACCCTCTAAGAGTACACACCTATCTAGTGTATAAGATATATACAAACTATATTTGACAGTACCCTCTAGAGTTGGATTCAGTAATTGTAGCACACCTACCAAACCTACAAAACACACATATAAAATATGTAATTTGACAGTTTCGACACCCCTTCCTGTCAACTTATACATACATTTGCATGTAGAAGATATAGGTTAGAATAGATGTGTGTTCTTAGAGAGTACTGTTGGTGCAACCCTATGGCTTGCACTCGGCTTGTCGTCCTTGTTTGTGTGTGTGCATGCATGGCATGGAATGAATTGTGAGTCTATGTCATTGCTATCTAGTGCTTGTGTGTGTGTTTGAATGGTGTATCACAATGTGGTTTGTGTCGGTCAAGACATTAGCGAGTTTTTACAACTCGCATGTCAAGTCGTCGTTTGCGTGTCGCATGTGTTTTTTCTTTTGTCGAGTGTGAAGTGTCCATCGTCGCAGGTGTGTGCAGCAAGCCCCCATCAACTCAAGAAGAATTTATCTTGCAGAACCAAGACCAAGAGCTCAAGATTTCAAGCCCAAGGGACGCGGATAAATATTAAATAGTGAAAATAGTAACGCTACTTCGTGTAGTGTTACATTTCACTTGGTGTAGCCCCTTGGAGGGTTTTTCGAGACTCTTCATGGTTGGGGACTCTGTGGTGGTGTACCACCAACCTGGACCTCGGCTCTTGGGGTATGTAGAGGCTGGGAACCATCTCCCTCTCGAACTCTTCTTGCTAAGTTTGTACTCCTAAGACTATAGTGGCTGCTGTACCTCCTGCCAGTCAAACCGCCATAGCGTCGTCAAATCTTCATGGAATTTCATGATTCAACTTGCTGCTGATAGGCGACACAACGCTCTCCAGATCCAATTTACAGATCACCGTTTGAAGGACACATCAGATCAGCATCAATTTGAAGCTGTGTGAAATCTCTCTTACACATCTAAGCCTATTGTATTATAACAAGTGGTATCAGAGCCCCTTGGAGCCGTCTCGACCATGCCTAGACCTGAGGAAGGGGGTGGCAGAGGTGTTGGAGGCAGAGAAGACGCCCAAGCACAAGGTCAACACCAAGATCCACCCGTTGCTCCGGTGCAACCTAGCCTTGGACCCTCTAGGGATGAGCCTAGAGTGTTTGGCCTTGACAAGTTCAACGGTGACAACTTTGCTGAGTGGTCCTTCAAGATGGAGAACATTTGACCACTATGATCTGCTGGAGGTGATGGAAGGAACGGAGAAGCGCCCCGAGAACGACCCGGAGAAGAGCCCGTGGGTGCGGAAGAGCGCACAAGGCTACCTTCTACTTGGGCAAGCGTTGGGGAGCAGCCAAATCCGTCACATCAAGCCTTTTCAGCGTGAACCAGCAAAGGGACCAAAGGCATGGGCTTCTCTCAGGGGTGTGCACGCTCCTGCAACAGCAGCGGGTGGCTATGGTTTTGGAGCGGCAAATGGCGGCACTTCGAATTGACGAAGGCCAACCGGTGGAGGAAGGAGTGCAGAAATTCTTCGACTTGTTGACATGGCTCGAAGGAGCTGATCTAACTACAGTGACCTTCAAAAGAAGACCAAGCTGCTGGCCTTACTTCCGGACTCATGGTCCTCGCTCATCATGAACCTAAATCGAGATTTGCCCCGTCTCTCACTCGAAGATGTGAAGCGGGAATCTTACAAAAAGATTTCCGCCGTCGCGAATTGGCGGGTCCCGATGGTGCCGGAGTTGCAAGCATGGGCCGTGGGCACGGCCATGGAAGAGACAAGGGCGAGGAGGAAGATTTGGCAACAGTATCTTCAACGGACGCCGTGGTAATGGAGGATATGGCAGCAACAACAACAACAATGGCTACGGGCGTGGGCGCGGTCGATTTGATGGCGAATGCCATTTTTGCCACAAGACCGGCCACATGTGGAGTGATTGCTTCAGATTGCCTGATGGATGGACCCTTTCTCAAGGCCAAGAGGGCAGAGGAGCAAGGGGAGGAAGAGGCAGAGGTCGTGGAGGCCGTGGTGGTTGTGGAAGCGAAGTGGCAAGCATGAAAGGTGGAGACTACGACAAGGACTCGAGTGAAGATCGATACCCGGGCCAATTCTTCTTTGTCTCCACGCAAGCGGCAGCTGCAGCAGGAGGTGTGGAAGGCTTTGAGGAGCCAGCTACTGTGGGAAAGGTCACCCTTCACTCTCTGGACTTTTGGGTGATCGATAGCGGCGCCACCTATAGCATGACACCTCGTGCGGACTTGCTCACCGAACTCGAACAGTCGCCGGTCAAGCATGTTACATCGGCTTTGGGTCAGCGAGCAGAGGTGAAAGGCATGGGCAAGGCCATGTTCAAGGGTGCTGATGGGAAGATGGTGGGCCTCAAGAACGTGCTTTGGGTGCCCAACCTTGCAGCCAACCTGATTTCTGTGCGGCGTATGCAAATGGCCAGCATGGACACATCTTCCAAGGGATCCAAAACCTATACCGCGAGGCTTGGTGAGCGGAAGCTTTGGGACCTTCATGAGGACAGGGACATCTACAATGAGATGTGGCAAATACCAGTGGTTCCCATGCCTAAGGAGAGGCAAGTGGCAATAAGCGTCAGCACCAAGAGTGAAGCGGTTGGTGGCGGTGATCACGGAAAACAAAGTGACACCAAGAGTGACTCGAAGTAGTGTAATCTTGGAGAGACTAGCAAGGCGTGTGAACCCACGGAGAGTGGTGCAGTAGCCAAGAAGGTGGAAAAGAGGAGGGGAAGGCTAAGATCAGCAAAGCAACAGTGGCAAAGGAGAAAGGAGAAAGCTTGTGGGGCACGATTGCGAGTGCCGCTTTCTCCAACCCGACTTCCGCTACGAGAGATAATGATTGCCTGACCTTGCATCGGCGAATGGGGCATGTGGCATTGTCCATTTTGCAGCAGATAGTTAAGCAAGAGATGGTCAGTGGGATATGTGTCAAGGGGGAGCCCAATGAGGTGCTTGGCTGTCCAACATGCATGCAAGTCAAGTTCACCCGCTACCCGTTCCATAGCTCGGAGACAACGGCGAAGGCACCACTTGATGAGGTGGTGATGGATGTGGTGGGCCCCTTGAAGCTTGGAGCTGCTGGAGCTGAGTACTTCCTCACCATTGTGGACGTCTACACTCGCATGACTTGGGTGTATGAGCTGCCGAAGAAGAGTGACGTAGCTGAAACGGTGAAGACCGATTGGTTGCCGATGGTGGAGCGGCAACAAGACCGGCTTGTGAAGGCGATTCGCACTGACTGTGGGGGAGAGTTCCTCAGCAAGGATTTCTCAACTTGGCTGAAGAAGCAGGGCATAAGGCAGTCTCTCACCATGCCCTAATCTCCTGCAATGAACGGCATCGCCGAGCGTGCGAATCGGACACTCACAGAGACGGCTCGGGGACTTCTCATTGAAGCCGGTCTTCCCAATTACTTTTGGCCGGATGCGGTGCGGCATACTTGTGTGGCCAAGAACAGAGCCTTGACTCACGTGGGAGAAGAGAAATGGGTGCCCTATGTGGAGTGGATTGGAAGGAAGGCGAAGGTGGATATGCTTCGGGTGTTCGGGTGCATGTGCATGGCACTTGTGCCTAAGAAACTTCGGCACAACAAGCTTGATGCCAAGGCAACATGGGCCGTGCACCTGGGCATGGCTCAAAAACAGCAAGGGATGGCTTCTTTGGGACCCATTTACCAAGAAGTTCCTGGTGAGCAGAGATTGCAAGTTCATGGAGAACTTACCGTACAAGGAGTGGAAGGCGGAGAACCAAGCGAAGATTGGTGTGCGGCTTGGAGAGGTGAAGAGTACCGGCTTGGAGCATGTGGAGCTGCCCTTGGACCTGAGTAGCAGCAGCACAATCACAAGGCAATCTCCTCAAATGAATGGGGGAGAAGAGGAGGAGGAGGTGCAGCAAGGTGATGAGTGTGCACCGTCATTCCGCCTTGTGCTACAAGTGCTCGCGGGAACCAACCAAATTTGCAGCAACGCCATGAGAGCATCCCAAGTCCCTGCAGCAGAGGAGGAAGGAAGGGGGAGAAGGAAGACCCAGCCCCCCAATAGGTTGAGCTATGATCGGTTTGGAAGACCAGCCAACTCAACCTTGACCGGTTCGGCTCTCATGCTAGGCGATGATGCGGAAGATGAAAGCGAGGAGTGCACTTTTGCCTTCTTCTCTCCGGTGGAGATACCGGGGGAGCCTACAAATCCCAAGGAGGCTTGGGAGGGCCCCAATGGGAAGGAGTGGAAGAAGGCCTCAGATGAAGAAATGGGGAGCATCATTGAGAACGACACCTTAAACTTGGTGAACCTTCCTCCGAGGCGTAAGGCGATTTCTTCCAAGTGGCTCTTCAAGCGCAAGACCGACGCCGACGGCAACATTGAGCGCTACAAGAACAGACTTGTAGCCAAGGGGTACCAGCATCAGGAGAAAAAGGACTACAATGAAGTATATGCTCCTGTGTGAAGGGTACAACCCTTCGAACTCTCTTCGCCGCAGTGGCCATCAAAGGATGGGTGGTGAAGCAAATGGACATCGTAACGGCCTTCCTCAACGGAGTTTTGGAGGAAGAGACCTACATGGAGCAGCCAAAGGGATACAATGATGGGAGTGGCAGAGTGTGGAAGCTGAAGAAAGCACTCTATGCCTCAAGCAAGCCCCTAGGCAATGGTACATCAAGCTGCGGGAAGTCTTGGAGGAGATCGGCTTCAATCCCGCAACGGCCGATCAATCCTTGTTCATGCTTGGCGAGGGGGAGCAGAGGAGCTTCATGGTGGTTTATGTGGATGACATCCTCATATTCTCACCCTCATCTGACCTTGTGAAGGAGGTGATGCTGAAGCTTCAAGACAAGTTCAAGTGCAAGACCTTTGGTGACGTCAACTACTACCTTGGGCTTCACATTGAGCGAGATGTGGAGAAGCGGTGGATGCGAGTCCATCAAAAGAAGTACTTGGAGGCCTTGGCTGCAAACTTTGGGAAGAGTGAAGGTCATGTGGCTACTCCTCTTCCCTTGGGGTTCAAGTGTGTGAAAGGACCAGCGGAGGAAAGTGTTGGTGAAGAGGAGAGGCGCCGTTTTCACTCCTTGGTGGGGCAGCCTCATGTATGCGGCCGTTCACACAAGGCTGGATGCAGCCTTTGCTACCGGGCAGCTGGCTAGGGATGTCCAATGCCCCAATGAAGAGCAGGTAGCAGCTGGAGAGAGGGTGGCCAAGTACCTTGGCCAAACAGCAACTGTTGGACTGCAATACTCCGCGGCGGCACAAAGGCGTCAAAAGGGTGCGGATGGAGTCGAACCCGGGAGGCTCTTTCTCACCGCCTTCTCTCATGCATCTTGGGCATCAGAACCAGAGGATATGACTAGTGTGGGAGGCTTCATCTGCTGTGTTGGTGGAGGCCCAACAGCTTGGGAGAGCAAGAAGCAAGTGGACCAAGCATTGAGCTCGGTGGAGTCCGAGTACATGGCACTCTTCTGTGCCAGAAGGGAGGTTGTGTGGCAGCGGCGTTTGCTAGCTGAATTGGGGGAGGAGCAGCAAGGACCTACCCCACTCTATTGTGATAGCCAGGGTGCTATTTCATTGGCTAAGAAACCCGTTCTTCATGGCCTTACCAAGCACATGAAGGTGAAGTGGCATTGGGTGAGGAGCATGGGAACCTCGGGAGAAGTGGAGTTGCACTACGTGAAGACGACGGCACAGCCTGCTGATATGATGACCAAGAGGCTGGTTGAGAAGCAGCATTGGAAGTGTTGCAAGCTTGCTGGAATGGCTCTGAACTAAGGGGAGCAGATTCTAAGGCCAACAATCCGAGGGGGAGTTTGTTGGTGCAACCCTATGGCTTGCACTCGGCTTGTCGTCCTTGTTTGTGTGTGTGCATGCATGGCATGGAATGAATTGTGAGTCTATGTCATTGCTATCTAGTGCTTGTGTGTGTGTTTGAATGGTGTATCACAATGTGGTTTGTGTCGGTCAAGACATTAGCGAGTTTTCACACCTCGCATGTCAAGTCGTCGTTTGTGTGTCGCATGTGTTTTTTCTGTTTTGTCGAGTGTGAAGTGTCCATCGTGTCGCAGGTGTGTGCAGCAAGCCTCCATCAACTCAAGAAGAATTTATCTTGCTGAACCAAGACCAAGAGCTCAAGATTTCAAGCCCAAGGGACACGGATAAATATTAAATAGTGAGAATAGTAACGCTACTTCGTGTAGTGTTACATTTCACTTGGTGTAGCCCCTTGGAGGGTTTGTTTCGAGACTCTTTATGGTTGGGGACTCTGTGGTAGTGTTCCACCAACCTGCACCTCGACTCTTGGGGTATGTAGAGGCTGGGAACCATCTCCATCTCGAACTCTTCTTGCTAAGTTTGTACTCCTAAGACTATAGTGGCTACTGTACCTCCTGCCAGTTAAACCGCCATAGCGTCGTCAAATCTTATGGAATTTCATGATTCAACTTGCTGCTGATAGGCGACACCAACGCGCTCCATATCCATTTTACAGATCACCGTTTGAGGTACAGATGAGATCGGCATAAATATTTGAAGCTGTCTGACGGAATTCTGACTGTGCACAATTTCTCTCATTTTAGGCACATCTGAGCCTATTGTGATTATAACAAGTACAACCCAAACCCTATATCTCTCTTATTCTCTCTTATTGCTAATTTACTCTTCTAACATGGTATCATGAGTAGGTTAGGTCCACCCACCCGCTTCCGCCCCGCGCCCTAGCCTATCGCGCCTTGCTGGCCCCTAGCGCGTCCGCCGGCCCTACCATGCCCGCCGTCCCCTCGCGCCTAGCAGGCCCCTCGCGCCCAGCTGGCCCCTTTCGCGCCGTAGCCGGCCCCTCGCGCTGTAGTCGGCCCCTCTCGCCTAGCCGGCCCCTTCGCGCCCAGTCGGCCCTCTAGCGCCTAGTCGGCCCCTCGCGCCTAGTCGGCCTCTCGTGCCCAGCTGGCCCCCTCTCGTGCCTAGTCGGCCCCTCGTGCCCAGCCAGCCCCTCTCGCGCCTAGCCGGCCCTTCGCGCCCACCCGGGCCCTCTCGCGCCGTAGCCGACCCCTCGCACCTAGTCGGCCCCTTCGCGCCTAGCCAGCCCCCTCTTGCGCCGTAGCCGGCCCCTCGCGCCTAGCCGGCCCCTCGCGCTTAGCCGGCCCCTCTTGCACCGTAGCCAGCCCCTCGCGCCTAGCCAGCCCCTTGCGCTTAGCCGGCCCCTCTCGCACCGCAGCCGGCCCTTCGCGCCTAGCTGGCCCCTCGCGCCTGGCGGGCCTCTTGCGCCTAGCTGGCCCCTCTTGCCTAGCTGGCCTCTCTCACCCAGCCGGCCCCTCGCGCCTAGCCGGCCCGTCATGCGCATCGCCGACCCTACGTGCCTTGCCAGCCCCTCTCAACAAGCCGGCCCTTCCCGCACCTGCCCGGCCTCTCACACGCCTGGCCGGCCCCTCGTGCGCCTCAGCCCCTTGCGCGTCCGCTGGCTCCTCATGCGCTCACCGGCTCTCTTGCGCCCTCCTCGGCCTTCCATCCGGTCTCCGTTCCAGAGAGTCCTGCCGCCACGCCACTGCACCGCCGTGCAGCTGAGTACCCGTGTCCCTGTGCCGCTGTGCCACTGTGTCCCGGTGCCGCTGAGGTTGGTGTGATGGCGGACGCCCTGCTTTGCCTGGACATGGAGGAGCACGCGATCGACTTCGCCGCCTGGCTTGTCGATCTTCGCCGTCACCGGACTTGTCAGCGCTAGGATGGCCACTCCCTGGTTATGCATGTTGATGGCTTGCTCCCCCGCCCCCCCGCGCCTGCTCCCCTCTCTGCTGACCCCACCACTACTGAGAGTGATGCCTTTGCTGCTGTTCCACTCGCTCGTGCTGTCTAGGATTCTCGCGATGCTGTAGTGCAGCTTGCCATTAGTCATGCGCTTCCCCTATCTGAGCGCCCCCGCTTTACTGCTGTAGCAAACGCCAATGACTTCCTAGATGTAGTAGTTGCACGCTACTCCATGCTTGCCTCCGCCTCAGCTGGCCGCTTGATCCTCCCGATGCTCTTCTCCGACCTCTCTGCTTTCCCAACTATCGCTGATCTTGCCACTCACCTCCGTTCACTAGAGACTAGCTACCGCGCTGCTAGCACTGCCGCCCAGCTCACTGCTTTCCCCCCACCGTTCTGTGCTATCCTGTACCTTATTGCCATGCGCCAGCCTGACCGCTTAGCCACTGCCCGAGACCACATCCTTAGCCAGCACCCAGGTGACCTCACCCTGTCTGCCTTTGTCACTGCCCTGTCTGAGATAGAGACTTGCCAGCGCACTATCGCTTAGTCGAGCGGTGTTGCGGCAGTCCCTATCTTTCAAGGCCATGCTCCCTTCAGTGCACGTACCCTGACATTTTTGCTGCGGTTGCTATGGCTACCCCAACCACTGAGATCGCTGCTGCGGCCTTCTCGCAGCTGCGACAGTGTAGGGACCGGTGCAGCCCCAAGGGAGGGCGTGGTGGTGGCGCTGGTGGTATTCGTGGTGGTGGCGGGGAAAGTGGTTCGGATGAGGGGGTTGAGGCTGGTTTCCAGGAGCAGTAGCAGCAGCAGCAGCAGCAGCAGCAGCCGCAGTCGTGGGCCCGCTTCCCGTCGGGGTGGCAGGAGCCCCAGGAGGTGGTGGCCGTAGTGGCGCCCCCCGCAGCTCGGCATCTTCCGGCGGCTTCGGTGTTGTGGGCTGCCAGTACCAACTCCCGACCGGGCCCCTTCGTGGAACTGTGTGCCGCCGCCCGCACCTGACTGCCCGCTGCTTCCGCCGCCTCGACGCCCTCTTCCGTCGCCGCTTCGGCCCGGCCCCGGACCTCCTCGACTAGCCCAGTCAGCTCCTCCATGGTGTGCCTGTGTTTGACTTACACATGGATCAAATTAGTCATGCCCTGCATTCTCTCTGTGCTGACGCTTCTAGTGTATCCGGAACTTATTACCCTGTGTTCTCTAGCTTAGGCATAGCACCTGTGTGTAGTACACAGACCCCTGCTGCGTCAGAAGTAGGACCGTTTGATTTGTCTAGCCTAGGCTCTCCCCTTGCTCCTCCTTCGTCTGCGACTACTGCTTCGCTGTCCTTCACGCTCGACTCGGGTGCGTCTGCCTGCTTCTTCCGCGACCACGCCACGCTCGCTGCCCCTGCCACTGTCGCCCTTGGTGACCCCTCTTTTGGTTCTGTTGTTTCTCACAGCTCCACTACCCTTCCCTGTCCAGTGGCCCCCTCGGGTTCCCTTATAGGTCTGCATATCCCCTCATTCTCCAAGAACTTAGTTGGTGTCGGCTGTCTTCAAAACCTCGGCGTCACCACTACGTTCCTTGGTCATGAGCAGTACACTGCCTGTACCGAGGTCACCTCAGGTGCCCCCCTAGCGACGTTCCCCTAGGACCCGGTGTCTGGCTTTTTTACGCTGGACACTACTTCCCCCCAGTGGGCGCGTCCTCCCCGGGTCCTGCGTCTACCCAAGTCCTTGCGGCCTGCTCGTGTTGGTCGCTCACTCACCCGTTGCTTCTGTGGCACCACCGCCTAGGTCACTCCGCACTCCCGCGTCTGCGTCACATGTCTCAGCACGGTCTAGTCCTCAGTCTCCCTGCATCGCTTCCTGCCCTCCCTCCCTCGCCTGTGCCGCCATGCACGCCCTGCGTCAAGGGCTGGCTGCGCCATGCTTCTCACTCCTCCTCGCTTCACCCTGCCACCGCACCCCTCCAAACCCTGCACCATGACGTCTGGGGCCCAGCCCCCATCCCTGGACCGCGTCGCGAGCGCTACTTTATCGTGCTCGTCGACGACTTCACGCGCTACACCATGGTGTTTCTCCTAGAGCGGAAGGCCGATGTGCCTGACGTTCTTATCCCATGGTTTGTAGCTGCATGCCTCCACCACTGTCTCTCTGTGCTGTGCCTCCACTCCGACCGTGGCGGTGAGTTCGGCTCTGGTCGGCTTGGTCAGTTCTGTCGTGCAGAGGGCATCACCCAGTCCTACGCTCTAACGGACTCCCCGCAGTAGGTTGGGGTCGCTGAGCGACGCATCGGCTTGGTTATGGAGGTGGCTCGCACCTCCATGATCCATGCCAGTGCACCCCATTTTCTCCCCCCTGCAATGGTGGAGTGCTCAGGAGGTAGCCGTGGTGCAGCTGGCGGTTTAGGTGTCAGCGTCGAGCAGCTGCAACAGCAGTCGCCGCCGGTGTCCGCCCTTCGCCATCTCGGCCTTCCCTCCCCTGACCGCACGCCTAGGCCTCCCCCGCC
Organism: Closterium sp. NIES-67; assembly: GCA_027943415.1. Classification (NCBI taxonomy): domain Eukaryota; kingdom Viridiplantae; phylum Streptophyta; class Zygnematophyceae; order Desmidiales; family Closteriaceae; genus Closterium; species Closterium sp. NIES-67. The sequence goes on along the minus strand of BQMB01001371.1, from coordinate 45,424 downwards.
GCCTCCTCCTCTTCCTGTCTACAGCCCTGTGTTTCCTCCGCAAAGCTCATCACTAGCGCATCTTCCCCATCGTTCCCTCATGTGTCTCCTCCTCTGTCCCCTGACCCAACGCCTTCCTCTCACATTTGGTCTCGTCGTCCCTCTCGTGCTTGTCTTGCTTCTCCTATTCAGCGTTCTCACCCTGTGTTGCTTCTTTCCCACACGTCTCGTCCTCCCCTCCTACCTTCGCCTCCTCCGTCGTCGCTCGCTGTCGCGCCTCCCTGTCACAAGATCGAATGAGGTTTGCTCAATCTTTTACAATCAATCAGTACAAGGTGCTTTTTCCTTACAAAGTACGTAAGGTAACGAGGTTTATCCTATCCAAAAGGAATAGACCCTTCTAGAAATAGAATCACCATGCGTATAGCCATGCGAGGCTATTGGCTTTAAGGGACTACGGCAGGATTACGCTAGATATAACGCGCCAGTACATTCCAAACCTGGTCGGTGATATAATTATACTAAGAGAATAAGCTAAGGGATGAAGGAAAATGAGGAAAAGGAAACCAAATGAGATGAGATAAAGACCAAATAAACTAGGATATAAAGAGGAAAGAAATGGAAAGGAAGTATGGAAAGGGGAAATTGGTGTAACAAGGTCGTACTCTCACACTCCCCCTCTGTCTGACTACCTTCGTACCGCTCGTCCTCTTGTTCCTCGGGTCCTTGCCTCCCTCGTTACCAACCCGTCTATCCGTGTCTCCAGTCTTGACGCTCTTGTCGCCGTTGTCGCTGACTTCGCCTCTACCAACCACCTTGACCACGCCACCGCTCTGGTCTCTGACCCTGCCTGTCCTCCGTCCGTCGGGGGTGCGTCTGCCCTTGGTAGTGACGTCCTAGAGGACAGACAGTACGAGCTTTCTTTCCTGTCTTAGGCTGCTCCCCATCTCTATTCTATGCTGCTAGTCCCTGAGGGTGACCCAGACGCCTTTGATATCCCGACCCCTCGCACTTACGCTGAGGCGACCTTGGGACCCCGGGCCTCACAGTGGATAGCTGCCATGGAGCAGGAGATGGCATCTTGGAGATCCACCGACACCTACGTCGACGCAGTTCCCCCACCTGGGATGAACGTAGTCGATGGCAGGTGGCTCTTCAAGGTGAAGTGCCCCTCAGGAGAGCCGCTTGATTTCAAGGTGCACTACGTGGCTAGAGGCTTCAGCCGGCGCGAGGGGGAGGATTTCTTTCAGACCTTCGCCCCGACCCCAAAGATGACTACTCTTCAGGCACTGCTATACGTAGCAGCACAGCGTGACTACGAGTTACACTCCCTTGAATTCTCCACAGCGTTTCTCCAGGGCAGCCTACATGAGCAAGTCTACCTACGCCGATTGCAGGGCTTCACGAGAACCTTCCCTCCTGGGACCCAGTGGCTACTCTGGCGCCCGGTCTATGGCCTGCGACAGGCACCCCGTGAGTGGCACAACATGCTGCATGCTATGCTAGCTGATCTGTAGTTCTTTCCGTCCTCTGCAGACCCCTCGCTCTTCGTTCGTGCTGGCCAGAATCTGTTCTACATCCTTGTCTACGTAGACGACCTGGTCTTCGCTACTACAAACAGAGATGCACCGGCCTCTGTGTAGGCCGAGCTGCTGAGGAGACACACCTGCACTTATCTAGGAGAGCTGCGCCGCTACCTTGGTCTGCAGATCTCCAGGGACAGAGCAGCGCGCACCATCACTCTCACCTAGTCACACTTGGTGCGCCAGGTCCTTCAAAGGGTCGGTCTTCATTTCTCCTCCGCACAGCCCACACCTCTGCCAATAGATCACAGGCTCTTGGCTCCAGTTCTTGAGGAGTCAGTAGAGCCTAGTGGTCCTTACGCAGGGTTGATGGGTTGCCTCTTGTACCTGATAACTTGCACTCGTCCAGATCTCGCATACCCTCTCAGCATCCTCGCTCGCTTTGTGGCCACAGGCATACACCGACCACAGCACTGGTCAGCCGCTAAGAGGGTTTTGCATTATCTAGCAAGTACATCGGGCATCGGGCTAGTGCTGGGAGGACGAACGCAAGTTGTCCTTACAAGGCACACAGACGCTTCTTGGGCAGACGACGCTGAGACCCTCCGGTCCTCCCAGGGTTACTGCTTTAGCCTTGGTTCGGGTGCCATCTCGTGGAGGTCCAGTCGCTCCTCGTCTGTTGCCCAGTCTAGCTGTGAGGCTGAGATCTACGCCGGTGCCATGGCGGCACAGGAGCTCCGCTGGCTGACCTTCTTGCTCACCGACTTTGGTGAGCGGCCTAGCTCTGCCCCAGTTCTGTACGTTGACGACATGGCCATGATCCTCCTGTGTCAGGAGCCTAGACTTGAGGGCAAAGCGAAGCACAAATAGCTGCGGTACTTCCTCATGCGCGAGCTACAGCAGCTTCGCCAGGCCCGCGTAGTACACTTGGCCTCCGGTGCCAACACAGCTGATATCTTTACTAAGGCGCTTCCGCGTAGAGATCATCAGCGGCACTGTTTGTAGCTTGGTCTAGTTCGTGTAGACTCTCACTTGCTAGGACCTTGATTGTGTACTCCTCTTTATATATATCTTTCAGACGGGCCTTGTGGCTCCTCTTCCAGTGGCCGGAGTAGTTGTGTCGCGCTAGTTTGCTCTTGTCTTGTTTGTACTCTTGCTAACTGGTCTTCGGACCCCTATCTCAGAGGTTGGACTAGTAGTGCCACCCTGAGCTGTGTGCTTCTTGCTCAGCACTACCCCTTATCTAGCCTAGGGGGGGTGTCAACTTATACATACATTTGCACGTAGAAGTTATAGGCTAGAATAGGTGTGTGTTCTTAGAGAGTACAACCCAAACCCTATATCTCCCTAATTCTTGTTGTGATAAAATTGTACTTATGCATTTCTGTAAGTAGTTCCGATAGATATTGTCGAGTTACACTGTAGTTAGCATCGGTAGAATGACGTCAGCAAATAGCGCTCGTCTGGATGATTACGTCAGCAGGCCGTTTCAGTCACGCGAACAGTCGCGCTCTTTTCAATAGCGGTTAGAGCGCATAGCGCAAATAGTTTTGAACCAGTACATTATTGAATAGGTACTTTTACTAGGTATAAGAGTAGTTTGTATGACTTCAATTATCAACTTGTTCTTGAGTAAATTATGGTCAACATTTACAAGTTCTAAGACTTGCGGTATTACTAGTCTACCATTCGAGCAAAGATCCTTGTTTAAGTCTTGAAGTTTCACAAGGCTGTTACACTGATTCTGGTGTTACAACTTGTTACTCGAGGTACTACCAGAATTTCTTTCTATTTCTAGTACTTGTGTCTGCAGATTCTATACTTAGTCTCTTGCACCACTAGTCAAATTCTTTCATGGTATAGGAGCTGTCTGGAATTAAGACTATCGTCAATTCTACAAATGAGTGGACCATCACCAGCTCCAACATCTGGCTCTTCAACAAATGGACCTACGGGTATCACAAACCCTACAGTCTTCATAGGCCAAGCAGGTGACTCTACAGCGGAAAATTTTCCAGCTGCTTATTCTTCAATCGGGACGCCTCAACGGCAGCAAGTTTTGCCTACTGTGCATCCACCGGGGACTTCGTCCTCTGCACCTGCAACATCAGAGCAACAAGCAGCAGCATCAGTAATAGCGGCCTTAAGTGGTATGAGTATTGATGGTTCCAGCTATGCAAGAGCTACAGCCGCTCCAAGCTCCAGTTCTTCGTTCGCGTTTACACCTGCTCAACATCAACAAGTTCAATTTCTTCAGCAACAGCAACAAGCACAACAACAGTTTCAGCAACAACAGCAAAATCAACAACAACAGCAACAACAGCAACAACAACAGCAGTTTCCGCAGCAGCAGATTTCTTTTACTAGACCTGTTTTTCAGGCTCCAAATCTTTCAAGCAATAGGCATATCAAGACAACAATACCTTTTAATGGCGCTGAGTTCGAGTTCCATGATGGCCCTTACACAGCGCTTACACAGTTCTTCTCCGCAATCTGTCGTTGAAAGAGCAGCTCGGTATACGCTCGCTTCACACCAGCTTGACTCCGACTGAATCTTGTTAGGATTAAGGACAGAGTCTAGGTGAACTTAGGAGCTAGAATTACTCAAAATATAAATCCGAAATTCTGGACAGAAAAGTCGTCTTCACAAGAAACGACGTCGACAAAACACTAGCCGTTGGAATGTCGCGAAACTTGGATATGTTGTAGCTCTTGATCTCAGCTACCGTTCCCAATTTGAATCACGTTGATTGATGAAGTATTCGCGACGCTATGGCTTTCGACGCACTAGGGGGTAAGCTGTAGGAGGAGAACTTAACTCAATCTCAAGAGTTCAATGAAAGTTCAAGAATCTCACAAGGAATTTAGAGGAGCAAGAGAAAGGTTGGGATAGAAGAGAGGGATGAGAGGGAAGGTCCCAAGAGAGTCCCCAACCAAGGAAACCCCATAAGCACAAAGATTCCCTCCCTATAGGAACCCCAACTTTGACATTTGTCCCTTCCCAACCAATCCATCCAAGTTGGCCACCCTTGCCAACCTAGCTTGGTTGTTCCCAACCAATTTGCAGCTGTTACAGTAGAGTGACGAATTTCCCCAACCCCAAAGGTCCCAACTCCATATAAAGTCACCCCACAACTTCACTTTGTAACCGCCGCAATTGTAACGCAAGCTCATGAACTTTGAATCTTCATAGCTTTCGCGTTCTTGCTCCGATTGACGCGATTCTTGTTGCGTCGGAAAGATCTTCTCAAGATCTATCATCACAAATACCTGCTCAGACAGAATAACACAAAACACATTCCCAAACTCCAGAACACACACCACACAAATTCTTTCACACACAGTCAAACCATACGTGCGAATTGAAACAAGGGATGGGAGGCAGACAGAATGTGATAACATATGATGACATCACACAACAATCTCCCCCTCTGGCTGCCAACCATCAACCACCATACCAACATCTCAAGCATGCATACTCAATGCACACTCATCCCAGCAAGCTTCATGCCCTTCCAATGATCCGCCTCCGCCAGACGCTTGGTGAAAATATCTGCTGCCTGCTGATGGGTCTTCACTATCTCCAGCCGCACCTCCTTATCAAGGAGTCTCCTCACCCAGTGCCACTTAGGCCTTATGTGTTTTGTCAGCCCATGCAAACAAGCATTCTTGGCGAGCTTCACAGCAGACTCATTGTCACAGAACACAACTGTCGGCTCCTCCTGACCAACTCTCAACTCCTCCAACAAACGCCTTAGCCACACTACTTCCTTGGCCCCATGGTGTAAGGCCATGTACTCAGTCTCACATGAGGACAATCCCACCTCATTCTGCTTCTTGCTGCGCCAGCTCACAGCACCACCTCCTAGCAAGCACACATAACCCCCAATGCTGGTGCCATCCGCTTTCACTGAGTTGAAGCTAGCGTCAGTATAGCAACTCAAGAGCATCTCACCACTCTTCACATCTGCAGCACCTCTCTGCAACCGCTGCCTCACTCCACTGTACTCCAATCCCACTGATGCCGTAGCACTCACATAGCGGACCAACCTCTTGGCCGCTTCCAGCTGCTCATGACTAGGGCGTGAGACCACACTAGCCAACCGTGATGTAGAAAATGCAATGTCAGGCCGTGTATGATTTGCAGCATAATTCAGCGACCCAACCATCGAATGAAACAGCTTCCTGTCACTCTCACCCACTACCTCCTCATCAGCACATGGCTCCACAGTAAACCCTGAAGGTAGTGGTGTTGCTGGCTTTCCCCCATCTTGCAGCCCATACTTCTCAGCCAGCCCCTCACAGTACTTCCTCTGGTGCAACCTCAGCACACCCTTCTCCACATCTCTCTCCACATGCATCCCCAAGTAGTACTTCACCTCACCCATCTTGGAACACTTGAACTGCATCTCTAGCATCTGCTCTGCGCTGTCCAGCAAAGCAGTTGATGCAGAAAAGAGAAGGATATCATCCACGTACACCAAGAGCATGAGGATTTCATCCTTCTCCTGCAGCAGGAACAGGCTGGGGTCACACTCACTCTTCTTGAAACCCCCAGCCAGCAGCGCCTCCTCCAACTTGTGATACCATGCACGAGGCGCCTGCTTAAGGCCATAGATGGCCTTCTTCAGCCTGCAGACCCTGCCGCTCCCATCATCCAGCCCCTCTGGCTGCTTCATATACACCTCCTCCAGAATGATCCCATTCAGAAAGGCAGTCACAATGTCCATCTGCCGTATCTTCCATCCCAGGAGTGCAGCTATCGCCAACAGCACCCTCAGTGTTGTTCCTTTCCCCACAGGAGCAAACACCTCATCATAGTCCTTCCCTTTTGTCTGCTGAAACCCCCTTGCCACAAGCCTAGACTTGTATCGGGTCAGCTCCCCTTCAGGTCCATACTTGTGCCTGTAGATCATCTTGGAAGTGATTGCCTTCTTTCCAGGAGGCAAGTCACACAGGTCCCATGTCTCGTTCTCAATCAGGGACCCAAACTCCTCATCCTCACTCGCCTTCCACTTCTCCCCATTTGGTCCATTCAAGGCCTCTTCTCGAGTCTTGGGCTCAGGGATTGGTGCCCAGTAGCAGTGAGCGATCTCATCTTCCTCAATCTGCTCAACCACACTCCCAGCCTGCACCACATTCGGCTTGCCTCTTCCCCCATAGGTCAGCCTCACTGGAGGGCGCACATCCCTCCTAGGACGCTCAGGCGGGTGTGGAACTCGAGGTGGAGATTCATGCTGCTGCTGCTGCTCCACCTCAGCTGCTCCCCCTTCCTCAGTCACCCCAGACATCTCCTCCTCTGACACTGCAACCTCCACCTGTCTTGAAGGCTGCTGCAACTCATCTGCCTCCACAATGAGTGGTGTAGATGGAAGCTTCTGTTGCTGCTGCTTCCATTCCTTATAGTACAGGGACTCAAGAAACTTCACATCCCTTGACACTGTCAGCTTCTGGGTGGTCAGGTCCCATAGCAGCCACCCCTTGTGATCCTTTGCAATCCCCAAGTGCACACCCCATCTTCCAGAAGCCTCCAACTTCCCCCTTTTCTCCTTGGGCACATGAAACACCACCATGCACCCAAATGCCCTCAGCATGTTCACCGCTGGAGCACTCCCATACCACTTGGCATATGGGATCCACTCCTTATCTCCAACTGTAGCCAGCACCCTATTCTTCACAAGGGCGACCTGCCTCAGTGCAGACACCCAAAACGGATCAGGCAGCCCTGCACGCCCAAGGAGAGTGCGTGCCCCCTCCTGCAGGGTCCTGTTGAACCTCTCAGCCACGCCATTCTGCTGTGGGTTGTAGGGCACTGTCAGTTGATGCTGGATCCCCTTCCTCTTCAACTCCCCCTCAAAATCAGCTCCAATGAACTCCCCACCATTGTCACTACGGATCACCTTCACCTTGTGTCCGCATTCCCTCTGAGCTCTCGGCATCCACTCCTTAAGGACAGCCGCTGCCACCTCCCCCTTGCTGTTCAAAGGGTAAACCCACACTGCTCGAGTGTGGTCATCCACAATTGTCAAGAAATAGCGGCTGCCTGAGAGGGAAGGGGCTCTTGTGGGCCCCACCACATCCATGTGCACAAGTGCAAGTGGGGTCTTGGCTGGTCCTGTAGTGCTGTTGAAGGGGAACTTGGAGAACTTGGTCTCCAAGCATGTAGGGCAGCTCCCAATCTCCTTCACTTCCCCTTTCACCTCCAAGCCCTTCAGGCTCCCATTCTTCACCAACTTCTGCAGCATAGGGAAGTTCACATGACACAACCTCTCATGCCATGTCTCCCAATCGGCCTCTCCACTCCTTGATGAAGCCTTAGCCCATGCCGCACTCGCATCCACACCAGCAAGCACCTCACCATGTGTCTGCTGCTTCTGCACTTTCTTGACTGCTTCCAGCACCCCATCAGTTGGTGCAGTTGCATCTCCTCCTGCTGTTGCCTTTGCCGCTGCTGCCGTTGCTGCTGTTGGAGTCTTCCCATTCCAAGGGATGATGGGCAGCTGCCACAGGTCCTTGATGCAGCTGGTCTCCTCTTCCAGACTCCACAGCACCTTCTTCCCAAGCTTAGCACGGCAGCTGGTTGGTCCAAAGGTCACTTCGGCCTTACTCTTCTGCAGCCGCCGCACAGAGAGAAGGTTAGCAGACAAGCCTTTAACCAGCAGAACATTCCCAAGCCCCACAAGCTCCCCATTAGCTCCCTTAACCTTGGCATTCCCAACACCAATCACGGGGAGCAAAGCACCTGACGCTGCTGCCACATACTTAATCTTCCCAGGGGGTTTTACCTCATCAAGCAAATCTGCCCGTGGGGTCATGTGACTGGTGCAACCCGAATCAATCACCCAGTGCGTGAGAGGGTGCATCACAACCTTTCCCACAAATCCCACATCACCCTCATGCCCATGCACATCCTCAACCATAAGAAACAAACCAGGATAGGCATTACCTTGTGCACCTTCACCTTGTGCACCTGAGCCTTGCACAGCGCCACCTTGTGCGCGTTCACCACTGGGCGGCTTCATGCCTGGAGGTGCCCATCCCTCCAGCCTGCTGAAGCACTTGAACCAAGGATGCCCAACCTTCTTGCAGTACCAGCACGTGCCCTCCATTCTGGTACTCCCCCTGCCACTAGAGCTCCCATGCCCCTCATTATAGTCACCTCGGCCTCTACCTCTGCCAAAGCTCCTCCCACGGCCTCGGCCTTTCCAACCCCCTCTTCCTCTGCCGCGCCCTGCAGCTCCATACCCCTCAGCAGTCTTAGTGGCAGCACCGCCTCCCACATGGCGTCTGCGGAAGTCCTCCTGCAGAATCTGCTGCCTTAGCCACTCAGGTGTCCATTGATCTTGCTGAGAGTTGAGGGTGGGGATGAGGTTATCCCACGAGTTGTCCAACACCGAGATGATCTTGGTGCACTGCTGCAGCTGAGATACACTGCTGCCCGCTGCTGCCATCCTTGCATAGGTGTCCTTGATCTTGTCAAGGACCGGCTTCACATCGTCCCCTGGTCGCATGGAGATGGCAGCAAGTTCCTTCTCGAGCACGATCACCATCGGGAGAGTGTTGGGCTGAACCACATCACGTAGTAGTTTCCACGCCCTTGGACCCGAATCATCCGCTTCCACAAGATCCTTGATGTGCTCGAACATCTCCTTGTTGACCGATTGAAGAATGAGGTCGAAAAGCACCGCGCTTTTCTCAATCCACCGTTCACGTGCTTCGCCTTCTTCCGGCATCTTCTCTTCCCCAACAGCAATCTTCAGGAGCTTGTAGCGTTTGAAGGCACTCCTCATCCGTCCGCTCCATTCCTCATAGTTGGAGCCATCCAAAGCTTCAACTTTTGATGGCGGCGGCTCACTTGTCTTCTCAGCTACAGCTCCTCTTCCATTAGCATCTCCTCCTCTCTCATTCATCTTCTCCTTGAGAAATGACGAATTTCAGCTCCCCTTTGCTGTCCACACTCAGCTCCCTCGATATTTTCACAAGTGTCGGCGTCCACGAAATTTCGGCAGAGTTTCCCCTTAGCGGAAGACACATCCAACCTTTAGAACACCACTTAGGCACACCCACAGGCCATGGTGGGTCTAGAAGGGTCTTCACACTTCTGTAGACTCCTCTCAATGTCCTTAATATCGCTCTGATACCACTTGTTAGGATTAAGGACAGAGTCTAGGTGAACTTAGGAGCTAGAATTACTCAAAATATAAATCCGAAATTCTGGACAGAAAAGTCGTCTTCACAAGAAACGACGTCGACAAAACACTAGCCGTTGGAATGTCGCGAAACTTGGATATGTTGTAGCTCTTGATCTCAGCTACCGTTCCCAATTTGAATCACGTTGATTGATGAAGTATTCGCGACGCTATGGCTTTCGACGCACTAGGGGGTAAGCTGTAGGAGGAGAACTTAACTCAATCTCAAGAGTTCAATGAAAGTTCAAGAATCTCACAAGGAATTTAGAGGAGCAAGAGAAAGGTTGGGATAGAAGAGAGGGATGAGAGGGAAGGTCCCAAGAGAGTCCCCAACCAAGGAAACCCCATAAGCACAAAGATTCCCTCCCTATAGGAACCCCAACTTTGACATTTGTCCCTTCCCAACCAATCCATCCAAGTTGGCCACCCTTGCCAACCTAGCTTGGTTGTTCCCAACCAATTTGCAGCTGTTACAGTAGAGTGACGAATTTCCCCAACCCCAAAGGTCCCAACTCCATATAAAGTCACCCCACAACTTCACTTTGTAACCGCCGCAATTGTAACGCAAGCTCATGAACTTTGAATCTTCATAGCTTTCGCGTTCTTGCTCCGATTGACGCGATTCTTGTTGCGTCGGAAAGATCTTCTCAAGATCTATCATCACAAATACCTGCTCAGACAGAATAACACAAAACACATTCCCAAACTCCAGAACACACACCACACAAATTCTTTCACACACAGTCAAACCATACGTGCGAATTGAAACAAGGGATGGGAGGCAGACAGAATGTGATAACATATGATGACATCACACAACAAATCTGCGTGGAAGCATTTGAAGGGGCTGTATGTGGCACAGGACACCATTTCCGTGAGTAAAATTCTCTCACAACTGACAACTGCACAGATGCAGGGCAACGAGAACGTTTCAAATTATATCAAAAGGGCTCGAACACTTCGTGACCAATTGGAAAAATGCGGCGGATACTTCCCAAAGGACATGTTTATAACATTTTTTCTTGCCGGCCTTGGACCAGAATGGCGGCAGTGTCGATCTCTTCTTCGCATTCAACCAAATCTTTCCGAAGCCAAAATTTGTTCGATTTTTCAAGTTGAGCAGCAGGACCTTGACCTGCAAACAGCACGTAACAAAAAAGGAGCAGTTAATATCAGTTTCTATTCAACACCGGCAAAACGTGTCAACAAGTTCTTCTGTAACTACTGCAAAAAGGATGGACACTGCATCAAATATTGCAACAAGCTTCAAGCTCATAAGAAACGTGGAGCACAGCAGTAGTCGCAGCAGTTCAAGCAACCCGTGAAGCAGAATCCACCAACAACAACTCCTGCCACATCAGGAAAACAGGTTTTTAGCTGTGTTACAACAGTTCATGCAATAGATTCAGATTTCGATGATGAGGAGGAAGAAATTTTCATCGAGCAACCTGAGAACATGATCAACAGGACACAAAGCAACAGAGGATGTATGGCATTAATGGTTAGGTCATCCTTCTCCGAGGATTCTTAATCATACTATACGAGCTTCAGTTCTTGACAAGAACAGCTTGCTTTTACCAGATTGAACTGAGATGAAGCCATCTTCACGACCAGTAGTCCGCACAATGTGCACAACTGCTAATCTTCCTCACGAACTATTTCCAAGTCACTTTCCGGGATCGACTCGTTACACACTTATGAAGAAAGTCTACAGTGACATACTCAACTTACCTGAAACATGACCTAAGGGGGAGCTCTATATGATCTCCTTTATCGAGGCTTCTACTTGATGTTGGTCGGCAAATATTTCGGCTCGTCATATGGCTCACTCTATCTTCGTCGCGTGGCTCGCGGTGGCTGAAAGAGAATCGAAGGGAAAGCTTCAAGAATTTCAGAGTGACGGAGCAAGGGAGTATACGAACACCACATTCACTGGGTATCTTCAAACCCTATGCATCAAGCGCCGAGGGTCTCTGCCACATCAACATTAACAGATGGGGGTAGCGGAGAGGATGAACAAGACGTTATAAGAAAAGTTGCGCGTTTTGCTAACTCAAGCAGCATTACCACCACATTTTTTGACATACGCTTTGGACCATGCATTTCTTCTGCACAACTTGCTGTCGACAACTGCTCTTCCACAATTTCCTTCGCCACACCTGCAGTGGACAAGAACAGTTGGCAACACCAAACTTTTTAAGGGTTTTTGGGTGTATCGTCCAATACCGACCTCCGACTGCAGCACTCGGGAAATTTTCATAACGCGCTAAGTGGGAAATTCATCTTGGCATCGAGAAGCAATTTTATGCGTGGAAAATTATGGATCTTCGCACGAGTCAAATCGTACGAGCACGTGATTGTCTTTTCTACGAACGACTCACCTTACTTGTTTCTCGTGCTCACTAGGCTGCAGCTGCCAATCCTGCCAGGCTATTCGAAGGCTCGCGTGCTTTCGCAACCGACGAGGCCGAAGCAGATGTACAGGATGAATCTGTCGCTGAGTCTTTTGAAGCTGCCACATACATCCCTGTGCCAACCACATCATCTGGAACTGCCAAGTTTATTCCACTCAGCGAAGCAGACTCTGAAGATGTCAGCGATGTCGTTCTTAATTACGAACGTGATCGTCAGCAGCAGCCAATGCCCGTTGTCTCCGAAGCAGCTACCCGTGTAACACCTCAAGAAGTCGGGGGGGAACAGGGGTCAGAACACAACTTCTCTGGTGTCAACTCAAATCGTCCTCGTCTTACAAAAACTGAATTACAGGTATTGGGACTAGCGATCGCAGTACAGTCATACAGCAGTAAGATTCTGGAGCAGAAAATAGTTCGCCAAGCCTTGACAAGTCAACACAGGGAAAAATGGCGTGAAGCCATGGACCGAGAGTTAGCAGCTCTGGAAAAGAGAGGTACCTGGGATCTAATCCATCTGAAAGAAACAAAGGGGAGTAAGGTTCTTACCGGAAAATGGGTTTTTCGCGTGAAGACAATCGCCGATGGTTCCTTTGAAAAATTCAAGGCGCATTGGGTCGTCCGCGGCTTCAGCAAACTTTTGGAATCGACTACGAGTTAACTTTCGCTCCCGTCGGCAAACACACTAGTGTCCGCATCCTCCTTTGTATCGCGGCCTACCGGAACTGTAGACTTCGCCAAATCGACATCGCCAATGCATTTCTATATGCACCTGTCGACGCCTTAATTCTTGTTGAGTACCCGCATTCTTACGAAACTAACCCTCCCAGCGTATGCCGTCTCAAAAAGTCTCTCCGCGGCATCAAACAGGCTCCACGACTATGGCAGCAGTATCTTTACTGACAGTTACTAACTGCCGGGTTTCGTCAGCTTCCATATGACCAGGGAATGTACCTACTTACCGACGGTATTGAGTACATCCTACTCGTCGCTTATGTTGACGACTTACTTTACATTAGTACCACCAATTCTCTCGCTACTTTCTTCGAACAGAAACTTCAAGAAAATCTACATATCACTATCACTCCTACAGTTACACAGTTCCTCGGCCTTAACATCCACCGAACAGCAACTGCTATTCATCTTACATCTTCCAATTACAGTATACAGCTACACTAGCCGCACGCTTTAACCTCACACCTTCAACTGTAACCACTCCTTACTGATCTCTACCGACGGACTACAAACCCGATACTACTCCACTCGATAACACTGAACTACAGCTTTATCAGCAGCAGCTAGGTTGTCTTCTATTCGCAGCTGTAATGTGTCATCCGGATCTCGCCTATGCCAGCTCGCGCAATTTCTGTGTCAACCTGAGGGGGAGAATCGGCTAGATCTTCTTCGCGCTCTACAGTATTTCGTTTCAACACCTGAAGTCGAGCTTACCTATCAAGTCTCTTCTACAAAAACTCTATATCTTAACGGGTACGTCGAAGCTCATCATGCAGTAGATACTTCTAATCGTTGATCTCGCACCGGCTTCGTCTATCATCTCGAATCTATTGGGACTATCTCGTGGAATGCTACAAATCAAGAGCTCGTAGCTCTATCATCTGCTGAAGCCGAATTCATAGCTGCCTGCACAGCTACTCCCGAAGGTCTCTATCTACAAGAGCTACTGGAGGAAGCGAAATTGATGACAAGTACACAGTTCACCCTGCAGTGCGACAACCAAAGTGCAATCAGAATTGTGCACCAACCTGGTTTCGTCAACAGGACGAAACACATTTCGCTACGATACTTCTTCGTCAAAGATGAAGTCGAAAAGGGGAGAATGCGGTTGGTCTACTGCTCGACCAATTGAAATGGCTGCAGATTTTCTCACCAAGAAGCTGACACGTCAGAAGTTCCAGTACTGCAACGAACTCTGCGGAATTATCAAGTGACACTTTCGGACTTCCATAAATGAAGGGAGTGTTGTGATAAAATCGTACTTCAGCATTTCTGTAAGTAGTTCCGATAAATATTGTCGAGTTACACTGTAGTTAGCATCCGTAGAATGACGTCAGCAAGAAGCGCTCGTCTGAATGAATACGTTAGCAAGCCATTTTAGTCACGCGAACAGTCGCGCTCTTTTCAATAGCGGTTAGAGCGCATAGCGCAAATAGTTTTTAACATGTACATTACCGAATAGGTACTTCTAACAGGTATAAGAGTAGTTTGTATGACTTCAATTATCAACGTGTTCTTGAGTAAATTCTGGTCAACACTTACAAGTTCTAAGACTTCCGCTGTCTTACTAGTCTACCATTCTAGCAAAGATCCTTGTTTAAGTCTGGAAGTATCACAAGGCTGTAACACTGATTCTGGTGTTACAACTTGTTAATACTGACTGTTACTAGAGATACTCTCGTGGCACTGGGATAACCCTGTCGATCCTCTCTCTCTCTAGGGAGGGTACTGGGGAGGCTTTCTTCGGGGAAGATGGATATATGGAGCCTAACCCTCCTGATGACATCCCTTTTTGTCCCAGTGGTTAGGACTGGTGACTTTATGACATGGTATCAGGGCCATCCGAGGTTCAATTCTTGGTGTACACGCTGTCCCAGCAGGGGGGTGTATCGTGGCACTGCGATAACCCTGTCGATCCTCTCTCTCTCTAGGGAGGGTTCTGGGGAGGCTTTCCCCGGGGAAGGTGGATATATGGAGCCTATCCCTCCTGATGACATCCCTTTTTGTCCCAGTGGTTAGGACTGGTGACTTTATGACAGGTACTACGAGTATTACTTTCTACTTCAAGTACTTGTGTCTGCATATTCTATACTTCGTCTCCTGCACCACTAGGCAAATTCTTTCAGTTCACTCTTCTTGCTAATTTATTATACTATTGTAACACTTCCCCCTTTGTTTTGCTCCTCCCCTCTCCTCGGTTTTGAATCCCTCCCCTTTTCCCCCCGATTTCAATTTCCTCCTCCCCTCCTTTTCAATTTCCCCCCCTCACTTGAGCTGTGGGCCGTCTGATATGTTAGAGTTAGTATTTTCACATCGTCTGGGAAATCAGAAGTAGGCATTCCCCCCCCCCTGTCAAACATATGTGTGTATGTTTTGTAGACTACATAGGGTCATGCCATAGAGAGTACAACCCACTAGCTATATAGCCCTGTACATTCTCATTCTACCACACAATTCTACCTCTGAGATGGTATCATGAGTAGGTTAGGTCCCCCCCGCCGGCCCGCGCTTCCGCCTTAGGTCCTAGCCTGCCCCGTCGCCTAGCGCCTAGCCGCCCCACTGGCCCCGCTGCCCCGTTGCCTAGCCGGCCCGTCAGCCCCGTCTCCTAGCGCCTGCTGGCCCCGCGGCCCCGTTCCCTAGCGCCTAGCCGCCCCGCTGGCCCCGCGGCCCCGTCACCCAGCGCCAAGCCGCCCGTGGCCCCGTTGGCCCGCCACCTAGTGCCCCGCCGCCCCGCTGGCCCCGCGGCCCCGTCACCTTGCGCCTAGCCGCCCGTGGCCCCGTTTGCCCGCCACCTAGCCCCTAGCCGTCCTGCTGCCCCGCGGCCCCGTCACCTGCGCCTAGCAGCCCTGCCAACCCGTCGCCTCGCCGCCCCGTGGCCTAGCCGCCCCGTCGCCTAGCCACCCCGTGGCCCCGTCGAGTGAGTGCAGCTTGTAGTCACGCTGTGCTGCTACGTGTAGCAATGCTCGAAGAGTAGTCATCTTCGGGGTCGGGGCAAAGGTCTGAAAGAAGTCCACCCCCTCACGTTGACTGAAGCCACGAGCAACGTAGCACGCCTTGAAGACAGGCGGCTATCCAGGAGGGCGCTTCACCTTGAAGAGCCATCGGCCATCGACTACGTTCACCCCAGGTGGGGGAAATGCGTCGACGAAGGTACCGGTGGATCTCCAAGATGCCATCTCCTGCTCCATGACATCTATCCACTGAGAGGCCCAGGGTCCCGAGGTGGCCTCAGCGTAGGTGCGAGGGGTCGGGATGTCAAGGGCGTCTGGGTCACCCTCAGGGACTAGCAGCGTGGAACAGAGATGGGGAGCGGCCTTTGACAAGAAAGCGGGCTCGTACTGCCTGTCCTCTAGGACATCACTGCCAAGGGCAGCCACACCGCTGACGGACGGAGGGCAGGCAGGGTCAGAGACCAGAGCATTGGCATAGTCAAGGTGGCGGGTAGCGGCGAAGTCAGTGACAGCAGCAACAAGAGCCGACAGACTCGAGACAGGAATGGACGGGTCGGTAACAAGAGAGGCAAGGACACGAGAAACAAGGGGACGCGCGGCACAGAGGAAGTCAGAAAGCGGAGGCGGGGCACAACAAACGACGGCGAAGGAGGAGACGGGAGGAGTGGAGGAGCACGAGATGCGTGGG
Source organism: Closterium sp. NIES-67 (assembly GCA_027943415.1). Taxonomy (NCBI): domain Eukaryota; kingdom Viridiplantae; phylum Streptophyta; class Zygnematophyceae; order Desmidiales; family Closteriaceae; genus Closterium; species Closterium sp. NIES-67. The sequence goes on along the minus strand of BQMB01001371.1, from coordinate 28,948 downwards.
AGCGAAGCAACATAGGGTGAGAACGCGGAATAGGGGAGGTAGGACGAGCACAAGACGGACGACGAGCCCAGACGTAAGACGGAGGGGTCGGGTTTGGAGAGAGGAGAGGAGACATAGGAGGAGAACGAGGAGGGAAACGAGCCAGATAAGAGAGCCGTAGACCGGCTGAGGAAGAGGCGGTGGCGACCGAGGAGGCACCGGCGGGAGGTCAGGAGAAGGAAGGCCGAGGAGGCGAAGAGCGGACACCGTCGGCGACTGCGACGGCTGCTGCCCGGTGCCAACACCAGAACCTCCAGGAGGACCACGGCTCCCTCCGAGAAGCCCCACGCCAGCACCCCCTGAATGGGAACCCGGTCCGGTACGCGCTCCGGCACGCTCCCCAGCACCCCCACAACACGCAAACCCCAGCGGCGGTGACGACGGCGGCTGCGGCTGCAGCGGCGACGGCAGCTGCGGAGGCGGCTGCGGCTGTGACAGCAACGTCGGCGACAGGGGAGGAGAGACCGGGGTGGGGACAGGTGGGGGAAGGGACTCCGTCGAGCCGCGAGAGTCAGCAGACCCCTCGGCAGGGACAACCGACGGGAGGGGGGTGATGTGAGACACACCAGACGGGGCATGGCAGGGAGGGGGAGGAGCAGGGGCGACTGGGGGAGGGGGGGGAACTAGAAACTGGGGGGAGTGACCGGGGGACCACGGTGGGGAAAGCGGTGGTAGAAGGAGATGGACTCGTCAAATGTGACGTCGCGAGAGTGAAAGAAACGGTGAGACGGCGGGTGGTAGAAGTGCCAGTCAGACGAGTCGAGGGGGAAACCTAGAAAGACACAGGGGATGGTGCGGGCAGTGAGCTTGTCCGTGCCAGAGGCATGAACGTGAGCAAGGCAGCCCCAGACGTGGAACGCAGACGCGTCACCAGGAGACCCGGTCCAGAGGAGGGTCGGCGAAACCTGCGGCTGCTGAGGGTGCGGCCACAGGTTAAGCTGGTGGGCGGCGTAGCGAACGGCGAATGGCCAGAGAAAATGGGGTGCACCGACATGGATCATGGAGGTACGAGCCACCTCCATGACCAAACCAATGCGTCGCTCAGCGACCCCATTCTGCTGCGGGGAGTCCGGCAGGGTGTACGTCACTGTGATGCCCTCCGCACGACAGAAGCGACCAAGGCAGCCAGATGCGAACTCACCACCACGGTCGGAGTGAAGACGCAACACATGGAGACCTCGGTGCACACGCGCTGAGACAAGCCGCGGTAAAGAACGTCTGGCACATCAGCCTTCCGCTCTTGAGGAAACACTGTGGTGTAGCGAGTGTAGTCGTCGACAAACATTAGGAAGTAACGCTCACGACGTGGCCCATGGGCGGGGGCGGGGCCCCAGACGTCCATGAGCAGGGTCTGTAATGGTACGGTGGTGGGGGGGAATGAGGAGGAGTGTGGGGCACGGCGGAGCCGGCCCTCGACGCAGGGCGTGTACGGAGGCATTGCCGAGGAGGGGAGCGCAGGGAACGACGCAGGGAGACCTAAGACAAGACCGTGCTGAGACATGTGACGGAGACTTATAAGAGCGGGGTGACCTAGGCGGTGGTGCCACAGAAGTGACGAGTGAGTAAGCGGCCGACACGAGCAAGCCGCAGCAACCTGGTTAGACGCTGCTACCTAGGGGGGCGTCCCAACCGGGGGGACGCGGTGTCCAGCGTGAACAGGCCAGACATCGGGTCCCGGGGGAACATGGTCAAGGGGGCACCAGTGGCGGCCTCGGTACTGACAGCGTACCTCTCGTGACTAGGGAACGTAGTGGTAACGCCGAGGTCCTCAAGACAGCCGACACCAATTAGATTCCGAGAGAATCAGGGTATGTGCAGGCCTGTAAGAGAGCCCGAAGGAACTGCCGGACAGGGGAGAGTAGTGGAACCACGGGCGACTACCGGACAAAGGAAGGGTCTGCAAGGGTAACTGCAACAGGGACGGTAAGCGGCGTAAGCGTAGTATGGTCCCGAAAGTAGCACCAAGACGCGCCAGAGTCGAGAGTGAAGGAGAGCGCAGCAGTGGCGGCTGGGGGCAGAGGAGCTAGGGTGGAGCCAAGGCTAAACAAAGCAAATGGTCGTACGCTTGACCCTGCAAGGGAGCCTAAACTAGGCATACTGGACACACCTACACCAGGCAACACGGGGGAATAGGAACCAATCACACTAGAGTCATCGACATACAGCACATACAAGGCAGAGCTAATCTCATCCATGTCCATATCAAAGTTCCTAACACCACGGCAGAGCAGACTGTGCCAGTCGGGGAGGTCCGGCGCGGGGCCGAAGCAGAGACAAAACAGGTCATCCAGGCGACTGAAACATCGATTAGGGGTATGACCGGTCTTACCGCACACGAGGCCGCAGCGAGGACCGGTCTGGAGTTGGTACTAGCAGCGCCCGTCACTCGCACCACCACCCAACGATGAGCTACGCGCACGACCACAGCGACCACCACCACCATCACCACCAGCGCCAGGCCACCCAGGCGGGAGGCGGCCGACCCTCCGCTGCGACTGCTGCTGCTGCTGCTGCTGGTCAAGCTGTGGCACCTATTGCTGCTCCCACTAGGGCTGCTGCTTCCGAGGCACGAGCCCCAGCCCCCTCGTCGGTACTACCGCCAGCGGATGAACCACCTCCACCACCACCTCCACCCCCTCCTCCACTACAGCCGCAGAACCGTCAGAGTAAGTGCACTGAACGGGAGCACAACCCTGAAAGATAGGGACCGGCGCAGTACCGGTAGACTGGGCGATAGAGCGCTGACGGGTCTCTATGGCAGACAGGGTGTCAACAAAGTTGGAGAGGGTGAGGTCAGCGGGGTGCAGACTAAGAAAGTGGTCGCGGGCAGTGGCAAGTCGGTCGGGGGAGGCGGGTGGCAAGAAGGTAAAGGGTAAAGCAGATAGGGGGCCGAAACACACGAAGCTGGGCCTCAGTGCATGCAGCGCGCCAGCTAGCGTCGAGTGTGCGCAGGTGCGCGGCCAGGTCAGCGACAGTGGGGAAAGACGCGAGATCAGAGAAGAGCATGGGAAGGATCAGGCGTCCGGCAGAGGCAGAGGACGGGGTGGAATAACGCTCGACAACAGCCTCTAGGAACTCCTGCGCAGCCCTGACCGACTTATTTCGGGGGCTCTCAGATAGGGGGAGGGCATGGCAAATTGCAAGCTGAACAACAACGTCACGCGACAGCCAGATAGCACAGGCAAGGGCAGCAGCGGCGGCGAACTCACGATCAGCAGACGTGGGTCAGCGGGGAGAGCAACTGGGGGGTCAGGGCACGGGAGCGTACCGTCAATGTGGACAGCCAAGGAGTGGCCGTCTTGCCGCTGACCAGTGAGGTAACGGCGGAGGTCGACGAGCCATGAGTCGAACTCAATCGGCTGACCCTCCGCATCAAAGCGCAGCACCGAGTCCGCCATGAAGGCCGCTGCAGCCGCGGAACAGGCGGTGAATGAGCGACGAGGAGCAGTGGGGAGGAGTGTTGTACGGTGCAATGCGGTAGTGTGCGGTGGGGCACCGTGCAGTGTGATGCCACACGATTCAGAGCGGTGCAGTGCGGTGGTGAGCGGTGCAGCACGGTGGGGCGTGGTGCAGGACGGTGGAGAGGGCTGGTGAAACGGGCAGCAGGAGGTGAAACGAGCCATGCGTTGAACTCAAACCGGCTGACCCTCCGCGTCAAAGTGCAGCACCGAGTCCGTCATTAAGGCTGCTGCAGCGCGAACAGGCGGTGAAGGGCGGACGGAGCGACGAGGAGCAGTGGGGAGGAGTGCTGTACGGTGCTGTGCGGTGGAGTGTGGTGGGGCACCGTGGAGTGCGGTGCCACGCGTGGCAGAGTGGTGCAGTGCGGTGGGGCGTGGTGCAGTGCAGTGGGGCGCGGTGCAATGCGGTGCTGAGCGGTGCAGCACAGTGGGGCGCGGTGCAGGACGGTGGAGAGGGCCGGTTGAAGCGGCCGGGGACTGGGAAACACGGTGGCTGAGCAGCTGGGTCTACATGAGCAGGTCTACCTGCGCTGCCCCCCGGGCTTCTCCGGTACCTTTCCCCTGGTACCGAGTGGCTCCTCCGTCGCCCCGTCTACGGCCTGCGCAAGGCGCCTATGAGTGGCACGACATGCTGCGTGCTACACTTGCTGACCTGCAGGTCTTCCCGTCGACTGCGGACCCCTCGCTCTTCGTCCGTTCTGGCCAGACTCCGTTCTACACTCGTGTTTACATAGACGATCTAGTCTTTGCTACTGTAGACAAAGACGCGCTGACCTCCGTGAAGGTCGAGCTGCTGAGGAGACACACCTGCACTGACCTAGAAGAGCTGCACCGCTACCTTGGCTTGCACATCTCCAGGGACATAGCAGCGCGCACCATCACTCTCTCATAGTCACACTTGGTGCGTCAGGTCCTTCAGAGGTTCGGCCTCAGTTCTCTTCCGCACAGCCCACCCCTCTGCCAGGAGATCACAGGCTCTCTGCTCCAGTCCCGGAGGAGGCTGTAGAGCCTAGTGGTCCTTACGCAGAGGTGGTGGGTTGCCTCATGTACCTGATGACTTGCACTCGTCCAGATCTCGCATACCCTCTCAGCATCCTGGCCCGCTTTGTTGCCTCCGGCAGACACCAACAACAGCACTGGTTTGCAGCTAACAGGGTTCTGCGTTATCTAGCAAATACATCACGCATGGGCGTTTGCTAGGAGGACGCAGACTAGTGGTCCTTACCTGGCACACAGACGCTTCTTGGGCTGACGATGCCGAGACTCTCAAGTCCTCCCAGGACTACTACTTTAGCCTTGGTGCAGGTGCTGTCTCGTGGAGGTCCACCCGCTCGTCGTCTGTTGCCCAGTCAAGCTGTAAGGCTGAGATCTACGCCGGTGCCATGTCGGCACAGGAGCTCCACTCGCTGACTTTCTTGCTCTGTCCTGGTCCTGTACGCTGACAACAGGGCCATGATCCTCCTGTGTTAGGAGCCTAGACTCGAGGGCAGAGCGAAGCACATCTAGCTGCGGTACTTCCTCATGCGCGAGCTACAGCAGCGTCGCCAGGCCACGTAGTACACTTGGCCTCTGGTGCCAACACAGCTGATATCTTTACGAAGGCGCTTGCACCTAAAGATCATCAGCGGCACTGCGTACAGCTTGGTCTCGTTCCTGTAGCACCTCATTTGCTAGGAGCTAGATTGTGTCTAACTCTTTATATATTGTCCTGACTGGCCTTGTGGCTTTCTCCTAGTGGCTGGACTAGAAGTGCCGCCCTGGTCTTTTTTTCTTGCCTTGTTTGTACTCTTTTGAGTGGTCTTTAGACCCCTGCCTCAAAGGCTGGACTAGTAGTGCCGCCCTGAGCTGCTTGTCTCTCACCAAGCTCTGCCACTATCTAGTCTAGGGGGTGTGTCAAACATATGTGTGTATGTTTAGTAGACTACGTAGGGTCATGCCATAGAGTACAACCCACTAGCTATATACCCCTAAACATTCTCATTCTACTACACAATTCTAACTCTGAGACTCCCCCAACCCACCCCACCCACCCTTCACCACCCGCGTAAGTACTAGGCTAGCGAAGACCCTGCCTACAAGTACAAAAATTGTCACTATTGGAGATGATATATAAATTTTTAAGTGTTCACACTTTCAAAATTGTGTATTGTGAATGCGAAGCTGCTTGTAACGCAATCTAAGGCATCGTCGAAGCGAGCTATTCGCCCTTCTCTAACCATATGATGGGGTTGTAGGTCATTCTTCCTCCACCCACGTTTTTCATTTTTCCCAGCTCAAGTTCAATTGAGTTCCCATCCTGCTTTTTTCGCTCCGCCACTCTGGCGAAGTTGAAAACTCTCCCTCGCGGGGAAGCACCCTCCCAACTTCTCGCAGATATCCTCACACATAACGAGGCAGCCATGGCCCCTCCTAGCACCCTGGCCAATCGTGCTGAATATCCGCCCGTCGACACTCCGAATAATTCAGACCCGAGAAAAACGCCCGTGAAATGGCGGGTGATCGCGGCAACAAGCGTCGGGCAGAGGGCGACCTCGCCCCTTCTGCCTCGACATGTTGCTACGCAATGGCGAGGTCCACCAAGTTGAGCTTGGTGGGCCACGCGCCAGCGAGCAGCAGTAGACGCACGCTGCGGATGGCGCGTCTCCTGCTGACGCCAGCGCGCAGAAGGCGCCGAACGGCAGGGCGGGCCCCGCGTGTCACAACAAGCAAGGCTGCAGGGCGGCCTCGTCCAGCGCGCCAACACCTGCCGCCCCTGCTTTGACCAACGAGTAAGTGGCGGCACTGCTGGCGCTGTTACAGCAAAACACACCCGCGGTTACAGCAGCTGCGACTACAATTTCTGCCTCGACTAAAATTGAAGATGCAAAAAAAAGGAGTCGTCGCATCACGTTCGTCCTTCCAAGACCGCCCGCGTCGAGAAGGAGCTCGCCGCTGCCACGCAAGACAATGCCAAGGAAGAGAGTGACTCCGACAACGAGGCTGGTGAGGCTCATACACACGCAAATTTTTTCGCACCCACCAAGCACCTCCCACCTCTTCCTTTCTCTAACCCAACCATCCCGGCATCATCGTTCAACAACGCTGGGGTACGCGAGCAAGCCGAGTTCTTGGAAGACCTGCGAGCGTACCTGAAGCACGCGGAGCACAAGATGCGCCATGGCGACACATCGAGCTCGCTTGAATACTTCGAGGCGGCATACGCGCTCATCGCCAAGCGCTTCGAGCTCCTCCAAGTCGCCGACGCCTCCGACTTCAAGACGGCACACTGCTTCAAGCTCTACCAAGAGAAGAGTGTCCTCTCCTCACGACCCTTCAAGCAAGCAGTTGCAGACGTTGCGGCAATGAAACGCGCGCAAGGCTCCTATGGTCGCGACCATCCCGTTGGAGGCCGCTGCTATGGGCTTTGGAGAGAAGTTTGACCCTCACCGAGCGGCGCCCAGAGAGGCTTCCGTGGCGCTTGCTTTCACTGTGGCCAGCCGGGCCACACGGCGAACAACTGCACTGGAAATGGGAGCGGGCCACAAGGGCTTGCACCCGTTGTGTGAGTATGTGTGAAAAGTATTGAGGATTTTTTGTGGACTTCGGAGTAGGTGCCACCACACCATGGGGTGCTTAGGGCCGCTGGCCATTCCCTCGCTGGGAAGTAGAATGCAAAGGCCGCTGGCCAAACCCGATAGGGTATGAGTACAGGCCGCGGGCCAAGCCCCAAAGGGGAGTAAACATTTTTTTCCCTACCTCGTAATGGCACCCTTGGAGGTGCCAGTTCTTTTCGTTTCATCACCTTTTTTTCTCTTTCTTTTTTTGACAAGCTAGAATCATTGTTGGATAGTGGCCAAGGCTCGAGACTAGAAGCTCATGGGCCAAGCTTTTTCAATTCCTGTTGATCTCCTTTCTAAAAATAACATTGAGAACCCCAATCTAAAAAAAAAAAAAAAAAAACAAAACAAAACAAAACAAAACAAAAAAAAAAAAGGCCTCACAATGCCTTGGGACCTCACAAGGCAGCTCTGTCTTTGGAGCCTATGAACCTATCTTGGGTACCCTTGCCATCCAAGCCTAAACCAGAAGAAGGCACGACTAAAAACGGGTGCAGCCACGTCAGGGCACACGAAGCCAAACACTTTGTTGGGCCTACAATGTCTAGCGCGAGGCACATAACTAGCCTAGCTTCTTTTCCATCACTTGCTCTTTGACAAGCCATTGGAGGGATTTGGCTTACTAGAACATGCGATGCTTCGCAAGAGAAAGATGGTGCAAGCGAGCAGAGAGAGAAAAAAGAGAGAGAGAGTGAGAGAGAGAGAGAGAGAGAGAGAGACAGAGAGAGAGAGAGAGAGAGAGAGAGAGAGAGAGAGAGAGAGAGAGAGAGAGAGAGAGAGAGAGAGATAGAGAGAAGGGAGAGGAGAAAGAGAGAGAGAGGGAGGGAGAGAGAGAGAGAGAGAGAGAGAGAGAGAGAGAGAGAGAGAAAGAGGGAGAGAGGGCAAGAAAGAGAGAGAGAGAGAGAGGGAGAGAGATAGAGAGCGAGAGGGAGAGTGAGAGAGAGAGAGAGAGAGAGAAGAGAGCGAGGGAGAGAGGAGAGAGAGAGAGAGAGAGAGAGATAGAGAGAGAGGAGAGAGAGAGAGAAGAGGAGGGAGAGAGAGAGAGAGAAGAGAGAGAGAGGAGAGAGAGAAAGAGAGAGAGAGAGAGAGAGAGGAGAGAGAGAGAGAAGGGGTGAGAGAGCCGAATGTGAGAAAGCAACATCGAAAGCGCATGCCGGGTGGCAGCATGCGACCGGCTGCCGGGCCAGATACCCATTTGGCCTAGTCCCTTAGATTCATATCGTGTCATGCAGTAGCCTTCATGACCATCCTGGCTTCAAAAAAAAAAAAAAAAATGCTCACGATCACGTTTGGTGGACTTCGCGCTCACTCTGCCAGCATTTACATCCTTACCCCATCTTTCGTTGGATTCCATTTGCAGAACTACTCACACATGACCTCACGGGGCTTGGTGATCCCTTCGAATACGCAGTGACGGACCGGACGGTCTCAACCATGCGGGGCGCCTGCGAGACGCACTACCTGGTGGCGTTCGTGGTGCACCAGTAGCTTGATCATATCAGTAATTGACAGAGGCTACTGGATGCCTTGGAAACAAGGGCCCCCACAATTTTTCCGGAGCACCAATCATGCGGGGGCCCAAATTCACGAGGCATTTACGAAGTCCGCCATCGCGGATCTCCTCCAAACCGGCGCCGCAAAGGTGCCAGAACCAACGCTCACATGCGTCAGCCCTCTCAACGTCGTGGAACAGCGCGACAAATGTCGTCTCATCCTCGATCTGAGCAAGGTCAACCAGGAGCTGCAAATTCCAAAATTCAAGTACGAGGGACTCAATCACGTCGCAGAGTTGGCGCGTGCAGGCGATTGATGTTTTCAATCGACCTGAAGTCTGCTATCACCACGTCGACATTCACCCGTCGTGTTGGAAATTCCTGGGTTTTCAATTTGGCGGGCACTCATACTGTTTCCGCTCCCTTCCGTTTCGGACTGGCTACAGCACGTTCATCTTCACGCAGTTGATCAAGCAACCGCGCGCCGCTGGAGAACAATGGAGTGCGTGTCATACCGTATGTGGACGATATCCTCTTCCTTTGTCATTCGGAAGCCGACGCCAGGGAAACTTGCACCCACATTATCGGTGATCTTTGCAAGGCGGCCTCGTGATCAAGCCAAGAAATCCCACCTTCAACCAACCCAGCGCTTACGTTTCCTGGGCTTGGAACTCGATACCGAACTCGGCCAATTCTCTGTGGGTCCGGAACGGCGGGCCACACTGCAGCTACTATCCAGTCGCTCCTGAAGCCGGACGCAGCCAGTCCAAGGTCCCCGTCCGGCACGTCGCGCGGGTTACTGGTATGCTTGCTTCGATGTCTCTTGCCTTGGGGCCACTGCCAGGGCATTCAGCCCGCTCTGCTGCAGACCATCAAACGCTCCCTCCTGGAACAGCAGAGTATTGCTCTCACCTATCGCCTGCGAGGAGTTGGAATTTTGGTCAACCGAGTTTGACCACTTCAACGGCGCCCCATTTCATGTGCGCTGTAGCTACGACGCTGTAATTCACGTCGACGCGAGCAGCCACGGCTGGGGGGCTACTCTCAACACGTTCTCTGGCAACCTTGATGAAGCCAGCATGAACATGCCCGCCGCTTTGCGACACACGTCCGTCGAGAGATTGAAGGGGTTCTATGGGCACTGCAGACATACAGCGACCTACTCCGAAACAAGCATGTGCTCGTACGAGTGGATAATCAGGGAGTTTTCTTCATATTGAAGAAGGGTGGCTCACACAGCTCTGATCTCACCATCGCTTGCAAGGAGATCATTCGCACGTGTACTACCCACCGAGTCCGCCTCATGATGGAGTGGATCCCTCGCGAACTCAAACACATATCGGACGAGCTTTCCAAGATCCTCGATCGCGATTACTACACGCTGAAAACCCTGTGGTTCAACATCCTTGACCGGCGCGGGGTCCCCATTCCATTGATCTCTTCGCCAATGCTAGCAACGCCAAGCTGCGTCGTTTCTGTTCCGAAAACCCGCACCCTGCTGCTACGGCGATCAACGCTTTTCACGATCTCTTGGTCGGCAAAACACGGCTTTGCCTTCCCCCCACCTCAACTGATCCCCGCCGTCCTCACCATGCGCAACGTACACACGCGTTCTCACCCTGGTACTTCCCCACTGGCCCGGCGCCAGCTGGTGCACTCCTCCCAACCCTCACCGCCAGCCTGGGCTAGCCCCATCAAAGCTCACATCCGACTCACGTACGGAAGCCAATGCTTAGCCCAGGCACACACACTAGCGCCTTCTCCGGCTCTGGTCTACCTGATAGCCTCAATGCTCGCTCTGCAAGTCACGTTTCCCTAATGTCTGCCTCCGCCGCCTGTATCGCAAACAAATCTAAATCCCAACCCTGCAACGCGAGCTGCTCTCTGGTCATGGCACAAACGCGCGCACACTCCACATTCGAACTTACGAACCTTACTGGCAACAGTTTTCGTTCCTTTCGGCATCAAGGTCAACCTTCCCTTCCTGCCAACCGCGGACATGACACTCGCCTTGTACCTTGTCTATGCAATTCGAAACAAGGCCACTCTCTCAGTGATACAACTCACATGCTCGGCCGTCAGCTTCGCTCACCGCATGATTGGGGCATCCTGCCCCAGCACTGGCCCTTTCACGTCACAAGTTCGAGAATTCGCCAAGCGACAGTGTCCCCGGCCCAATCGGACCAAGGAACCGGTCTCTTTACATCAAGTGCACGAGATGGCTACTCACTTCATCGGTGCTAACGACCCAGCCACATTCCAGAAAGGTCTCATTCCCCTTCTCATGTACGTCGGATTTTTGCGTTACTCCGATCTAGTGGCCATCAACTGGAGGATATCCAGTTTGAGGATGACGTACTTGTCAAACATGTGTATTTGTCATGTTTGTATAAAACTGTATAGGGTCGCCTCTTAGAGGGTACAACACTTAGGTATATCTGTGTGTACTCTCTATCTATTATCAACTTCTCAATTTTGTTATGGTATCACGCGTAGGTAGGATCCCCCCCCCCCCCACCTACCGCTTCCGCTCACCCTCTAGCACCCCTCCTGGGCCCCGTCGCACCCCGTCACTGGGCCCTGTCGGCGCCCCTCCCAGCCCGTCGCCCGCCCCGTCGCACCCCTCCTAGGCCCCCCCCCCCTGTAGCGCCCCTCCTGGGCCTCGTCGCGCCCCTCCTGGGCTCCGTAGCGCCCTCCTGGGCCCCGTCGCGCCCTTCCTGGGCCCTTGTAGCGCCCCTCCTGGGCCCCGTCGCGCCCCTCCCAGGCCCCGTCGCGCCCCTCCTGGGCTTCGTAGCGCCCTCCTGGGCCCCGTCGCGCCCCTCCTGGGCCCCGTAGCGCCCCTCCTGGGCCCCGTCGCGCCCCTCCTGGGCTTCGTAGCGCCCCTCCTGGGCCCCGTAGCGCCCCTCCTGGGCCCCGTCGCGCCCTCCCTGGGCCCTGTAGCGCCCCTCCTGGGCCTCGTCGCGCCCCTCCCAGGCCCCGTCGCGCCCCTCCTAGGCCCCGTAGCGCCCCTCCTGGGCCTTGTCGCGCCCCTCCTGGGTTTCGTAGCGCCCCTCCTGGGCCCCGTCGCGCCCCTCCTGGGCTTCGTAGCGCCCCTCCTGGGCCTCGTCGCGCCCCTCCTGGGCCCCTGTAGCGCCCCTCCTGGGCCCCCCGGCGTGCCCCTCCTGGGCCCCGTAGCGCCCCTCCTGGGCCGCGTCGAGCCCCCCCCCCCCTCCTGGGCCCCGTCACGCCTTCAGGCCCCGTCGCGCTCGCCCGGCCCCGTCGCCCCAGCCCGGCTTCGTCGCACCAGCCCGGCCCCGTCGCACCAGCCCGGCCCCGTCACGCCCGCCCGGCCCCGTTGCACTCGCCCGGCCCCGTCGCCCCCTGCCCGGCCCCGTCGCAGCCGCCCGGCCCCGTCGCACCCGTCCGGCCCCGTCGCACCCGTCTGGCCCCGTCGCACCCGCCCGGCCCCGTCGCACCGCCCGGCCTCGTCGCAGCCGTCCGGCCCCGTCGCGCCCGCCCAGCCCCGGTGCGCCCCTCCTGGGCCACCGTCCTGCTCGCCCGGCCCCGTCGCACCGGCCCGGCACCGTCGCACCAGCCCGGCCCCGACGCACCCGCCCGGCCCCGTCGCACCAGCCCGGCCCGTCGCGCCCACCCGGCCCCGTCGCGCCCGCCCGGCCCCGTCGCACCTGCCCGGCCCCGTCGCGCCCACCCGGCCCCGTCGCGCCCGCCCGGCCCCGTTGCACCGGCCCGGCCCCTGCGCTCGTCCCTGCCCCGGCCCCGGTCCTCCTCACTGGTACGGTTTCCCCCCCCGCCCCCCCCCCCCCGCCCCCCCCCCCTCCCCCCCCCCCCCCCCCCCCCCCCCCCCCCCCCCCCTGCCCTACACTGCCCTGCACCGTACTGCCCCGCACTGCACCGCCGACTCGTCTTTGGACTGGGTCTCCTGGTGACGCGTCTGCGTTCCACGTCTGGGGCTGCCTTGCTCACGTCCGTGCCTCCGGCACGGACAAGCTCACTGCCCGCACCCTTCCCTGCGTCTTCCTCGGTTTTCCCCTTGACGCGTCCGACTGGCACTTTTACCACCCGCCGTCTCACCGCTTCTTTCACTCTCGTGACGTCACCTTTGACGAGTCCGTCTCCTACTACCGTCGCTTCCCCCACCGTGGTCCCCCGGTTACCCCCCCTGTTCCTGGTCACTCCTTCCCCGGTAGTCCCTGCCCCTCCTCCTCCTCCTCCCCGTCCCGCCCCCTCTGGTGTGTCCCACGTCACCCCCCTTCCGTCGGTGGACCCGGTTGAGGAGTCTTCTGACTCTGGTGGCCCTCCTGTTCAGTCCTCGCCGGCCGCCCCTCCCCTAGCGTCCCCTCCCCAGTCCCCCCTCCACCGCCTCTGCCGCCGCTGCAGCCGTCGTTGTCGCTGCCGCCGCCGCCGCCGCCGCCGTCGCAGCACCCGTTCGCTGACTCTGGGTGCTCGTCCCGGTAGCCCTGGGGTGGTCCCTCTGGGGGTGCTGGTGTGGAGAGTGCCGGGTGGTAGCCGAGGAGCAGCTTGCGGTCCGGTGTCGCCGTTGTGCCGCCGAGCAGCAGTCCCCGCCGGTGTCAGCCCTTCGCCTGCTCGGCCTTCCGTCCCCTGACCCTGCGTCGGTTCCTCCCCGGCCGTCTCCTCCTCTTCCTGTCTACGGCCCTGTCTTCCCTCCGCCGGACTCGTCCCCGGCCCGTCTCCCCCCTCGTTCCCTCCTGTGTCCCCTCCTCTGTCTCCTGACCCGACTCCTCCGTCGCACGTCTGGTCTCACCGTCCCTCCCGTGCTCGTCCTGCCTCGCCTGTCTTGCGCTCTCACCCTATGTTGCTTCGTTCCCACGCGTCTCGTCCTCCCCTTCTGCCGTCGCCTCCTCCTCCTCCCTTGTTGTTGCACCCCCCCCGCTGTCTGACTACCTTCGTGCCGCTCGTCCCCTTGTTCCTCGGGTCCTTGCCTCTCTCGTTACCGACCCGTCTGTTCCGACCTCGTGCCTTGACGCTCTTGTCGCTGCTGTCGCTGACTTCGCCTCTACCCGCCGCCTTGACTACGCCTCCGCTCTGGTCTCTGACCCTGCCTGTCCTCCGTCTGTCGGGGGTGCTCCTGCCCTTGGCAGTGACGTCCTGGAGGACCGCCAGTTCGAGCTTGCTTTCCTCTCCGAGGCTGCTCCCCATCTCTGTTCCATGCTGCTAGTCCCTGAGGGTGACCCAGACGCTTTCGACATCCCGACCCCTCGCACTTACGCTGAGGCGACTTCGGGACCCTGGGCCTCGCAGTGGATAGCTGCCATGGAGCAGGAGATGGCATCTTGGAGATCCACCGGCACCTTCGTCGACGCAGTTCCCCCACCTGGGGTGAACGTAGTCGATGGCCGCTGGCTCTTCAAGGTGAAGCGCCCTCCTGGAGAGCCGCCTGTCTTCAAGGCGCGCTATGTGGCTAGAGGCTTCAGTCAGCGCGAGGGGGTGGACTTCTTCCAGACCTTCGCTCCGACCCCGAAGATGACTACTCTTCGGGTTCTGTTACACCTAGCTGCTCAGCGTGACTACGAGCTTCACTCCCTCGACTTCTCCACTGCCTTCCTTCAGGGCAGCCTACACGAGCAGGTCTACCTGCGGCGCCCTCAGGGCTTCACTGGCACCTTCCCTCCTGGGACCCAGTGGCTCCTGCGGCGCCCCGTCTACGGCCTGCGCCAGGCTCCCCGTGAGTGGCACGACACTCTCCGTGCTACGCTTGCTGACCTGCAGTTCTTTCCGTCTTCCGCAGACCCTTCACTCTTCGTTCGTGCTGGCCAGACTCCGTTCTACATCCTTGTTTACGTCGACGACCTGGTCTTTGCCACAGCTGACAGGGACGCACTGGCCTCCGTGAAGGCAGAGCTGCTGAAGAGACACACGTGCACTGACCTTGGAGAACTGCGCCGTTACCTTGGCTTGCAGATCTCCAGGGACAGAGCTGCGCGCACCATCACCCCTGACTCAGTCACACTTGGTGCGCCAGGTCCTTCAGAGGTTCAGCCTTCAGTTCTCCTCTGCACAGCCCACCCCTCTGCCTGTAGACCACAGACTCTCCGCTCCAGTGTCTGAGGAGTTGGTAGAGCCCAGCGGCCCCTACGCAGAGCTGGTGGGTTGCCTCATGTACCTGATGACTTGCACTCGCCCAGATCTCGCATACCCTCTCAGCATCCTGGCTCGCTTTGTGGCCACAGGCAGACACCGACCGCAGCACTGGTCTGCCGCTAAGAGGGTTTTGCGTTATCTTGCTAGTACATCGGGCATGGGGTTAGTGCTAGGAGGACGCAGGCCAGTGGTCCTTACTGGACACACAGACGCTTCGTGGGCAGACGACGCTGAGACACTCAGGTCTACCCAGGGCTACTGCTTCAGCCTTGGCTCAGGTGCCGTCTCGTGGAGAGCTACCCGCTCCTCGTCTGTTGCGCAGTCCAGCTGTGAGGCTGAGATCTACGCTGGTGCCATGGCGGCACAGGAGCTCCGCTGGCTGACCTTCTTGCTCACTGACTTAGGTGAGCGGCCTAGCTCTGCCCCGGTCCTGTTCGCTGACAACAGGGCCATGATCCTCCTGTGTCAGGAGCCTCGACTCGAGGGCAGAGCAAAGCACATTCAGCTGCGGTACTTCCTTCTGCGTGAGCTACAGCAGCGACGTCAGGCTCGCGTAGTACACTTGGCCTCAGGTGCCAACCACGGCTGATATCTTTACGAAGGCGCTTGCGCCTAAAGATCATCAGCGGCACTGTGTACAGCTTGGTCTAGTTCTGTAGCCTCTCACTTGCTAGGACCTTGACTTTGTACTGTCCTTTATACGTATACTCAGACTGGACTTGTGTCCTCTCTCAGTGGCTGGACTAGTAGTGCCGCCCTGCTCTTGTTCTTGCCTTGTTTGTACTCCTTCTGACTGGTCTCTCAGACCCTTGTCTCAGAGGTTGGACTAGTAGTGCCGCCCTGAGCTGTTTGTTTAGGGCATTCCCCTATGCAGTCTAGGGGGTGTGTCAAACATGTGTATTTGTCATGTTTGTATAGACTGTATAGGGTCGCCTCTTAGAGAGTACAACACTTAGGTATATCTTTGTGTACTCTCTATCTATTATCAACTTCTCAATTTTGTTAGTAATGTGGCTGCTCGTCCTGCGCTCCAAAACGGACCAGGCAGGTCAGGGCTCATGGGTTCCTGTTGCTGCCGTCCCAGGACCCCTCTGCCCTGTCCGATGCACCAAACGCTTCATCCGGTTGGCAGGCTATGGACCCACCACTCCCGGACCCTTAATCCGGGTGTTAGGCGTGGCCGCAGGTGGCGTCCCCACCAGCAAGCCGCCATCATACACCACCATACGCAACTGGTGCAAGGAGGCTTTCCAGTCCATCGGCCTGGGTGAGCATCACCTCGGCACCCACTCCTTTCGCAAAGGCGCTGCGACCGTAGCTGCCCACGGAGGCGTAGCGGACCGGCTCTTCAAACGTCTTGGCCGATGGCGCAGTGACACGGCCAAAGAAATATACGTCACACCCGCCGTCGACCAACTGGTGGCGGCGTCCCGCAATGTACAGATTTTTGGGTCGGTTCCATCCCCGGCACAACATTCTCGAGCTCTTGTACGCCACCGACAGCCATCTCCCTCCATGTCTCAGGTCAACCCAGTGGAATGAGAACGATGTCATTTGCACAAGTAGCGAGCTTTCTCAATATATAATTTTTTGAAGTGTTCACACTTTTAAAATTTTGTATTGTGAATGCGAAGCTGCTTGTAACGCAATCTAAAGCATCGTCGAAGCGCGCTATTCGACAACTAAGGGTGGCCTTTTTGAAACGTCAGCCCTGCTCTCCATGTGACGTGGTTGTTGCTAAGGCGCAGGCTTGCACATTATACACAGGTCTGTCCAGACCGCCTACACAAAGACTAGACAACTACTACCAGTGGCTTCCACCACCAGCTGGCGTTGTGAGCTGAGACGCTATTCAAACCCCGTCCTCAGCTGCTGCTCTAGCGCCCAGTCAAGCAGCGCCCCCCATGACGCCCTGTCAAGCAGCGCCCCCCATAACGCCTGCCATCTCGCTCTCAGCATCCACCACCAGCTTGCGCGTGAGGCGCTTCAGCCCCCCCATGGCGCGCGCTGCCAGCCCCAGCGCCTCCTCCCTCTGCGCCACGTGCCGCCGCACCGCCAGAGCCGCCTCCTCCCGTGGCACGTCGCCTGCCACACTCAACACCCCCGCATGCACCCCTGCCCGCTCCTGCACCTGCGCGCGGGCGTGCACGGCCAGGCGCGGGTGCGCGGCGTGGTGGTGCGCGTCGTCCCTGAGCTGGCAGCTGAGGTCCAGCAGCCCGCGCAGCGCCATCATCGCCGTCTCCGCCTCCGCCTTCGCCACCTGGGGGGGGGGGGAGGGGAGGGGTGTTGGGAAGGATAGGGGAAGGGGAGAGAAAATAGGAAGATGTGAGCAACAAATTAGTGGCTTGCGAAAGTGAGGGAGAGGCAAAAGGACACATTGAGCATGATGCCCCCTCTCACGTCTTGGCCCTCTCACAGCAACAGCACACGCGCACTACTGCATCTGGTCGCAGCTGTAGCAGCAACCCAAGTCCACCTCTCACAGTGGTACATGCAGCACGCCTCCTCTCCACGAACTCGCAACATCACCCAACACAACGCATATCCCACAATCACATCATACACATGCCATCACCACACCCCACCCCGTCACCCCTTCAACATAACCACACCCCCCTATCACCCGTTCCCCATCCCTTCACCATCACCTCCCCCCCTCACCTCCAGCTCCAGCTTCACCACTTCGTCCGCCAGTTCCTCCCCCTCCCCCTCGCCCGCCCCGCCCCCCCGTGATGGCGCGCTTCAGCTCGCCGATCTCCCGCGCGCCCGCCACCACCTCGTCGCGCATCTGGCACTCAGCTCGCCCTCGCGCTCCCCCCACCGCGCGCGCAGCCGTCGCACCTCCTCCTCGCGCTCGTGCAGCGCGCGCGCGCCTCCTCTACCTCACCCTCCCGTCCGCGCAGCTCCTCCTGCGCCAGCTGCAGCTCCCCGCGCAGCCGCGCCTCCGCCTGCCGCCCCTCGCGCGCGGAGACCTGCAGGCGGTGCACCTGGGCGTCGCGCTCCAGCAGCGCGCGGCTGGCGGCGAACAGCTGCTGGTTCGTCTCCGCCAGCAGCGCGCTCTCGCCCACCCCGCCGTGCGCGCCCACGTGCCGCCTCCCCCCGGCGGCGGGCAGCGCGTCCAGCGACACAGCCGGGCCCAGCCCCAGGCGGTCGGCGGCGTCGAGCGCGGATTCGGCGAGGTGCTGCGAGAGCTGCGCGATCTGCTGCACCGTGGACTCGGCGACGAGGAGGCGCGCGTTGTGCCGTCCAGCTGCTGCTCCACGCGCGCCAGCCGCGCGTCCTTGGCCCGCATCTCATCCGCCATGCCCGCCAGGCGCTCCTCCTTCACGCGCAGCTCCACCTTCACCGCCTTCAGCTCCCGCCGCATGCCCACCATCGCCCGCTGCGCCGCCATCAGGTCCGCCGTGCGAGTCGCCAGGTCCGCCTGCGACGTCGCGAGCTTCGCCTGCGCGTCGCGCAGCTGCAGTCGCAGGCCGACGATCTCCGCCTCCTTCACCTGCAGCGCCAGCGTCGCCTCGCGCAGCTCGCCGTCCACCCCGGCGGAACTCCTTCCGCAGCTGCGCCAGCTCCGCGCTAGCAGAGCGCATCTCCGCGCGCTCCGCGTTCACCGAGCTGCGCAGCCCGCTCCGCCTCGTCCACCTGCGCGCGCACCTGCTTCTCGAGCTCCGCCACGCGCGCCTTGGCGGCCTTCAACGCCGCCTTGTCGCGCTCCAGCTCGCCCCGCGCGCGGTTGAGCTCCTTGTCACGCTTCTGCAGCTGCACGCGCGCCGACGACGCCTCGCGCCCCTTGCGCGCCACCGCCAGCCGCAGCTCCTTCACCTGCGCGCGGAACGCCTCCACAGCGCCGCTCGATGACGTCATCTCCGCCTTCAGATCGCCCACCAGCCGCCGCGCGCTCGACACCTCGCGCTCCACCTGCTCCCCGCCCGCACCCGCCTCCCGCAGCCGCGCGGACAGCGCACTGATCTCGTCTTCCGCTGCCGCCACCACCTGCGCGCGCCCCTCGAGCTCCTCCGCCATCGCCGTCAGCTTCGCCTCCTGCCGCTGCAGCTCCCTCCGCGCGGCCTCCGCCTCCTGCGCTGCCTGTCTGCCCTCCTCCTCCGCCGCCGTCACGTCCGCCTCCAGCCGCCGCAGCTCCGCCTCCGCCGCCGCCAGCTGCATCTCGCGCGCCTTGGCGTCGAGCTCCGCCGCCTCGATGCGCTCGTTGCGCTGGCGGATTGCGAGGTGCGCGCGCGCTATCTCCTCCTCCTTCAGCGCCAGCACCTCCTTCGCGCGCGCCAGCTCCGCCTCTCGCTCCGCCACTGCGCGCTTCACCTCCTCCACCTCCGCGCCCTGTTCCCGCACCTTCCGGCGCAGCTGCTCCGCCTCGTCTCGCATCTCCCCCTGCGCCACCTGCCTCTCCTCCAGCTGCGCCTCCCGCGCCATCAGCACCTCTCGCGCCGCCACCATGCTCGCGCGCTCGTCGGCGACGCGGCGCTCGTCGAGGGCGAGCTCGCCCTCCTTCTCCCGGAGCGCCTCGAAGACGGCCGACAGGTCCACCTCGAGCTGCTGCACGGCGTCCTCCAGGAACGCCACCGACGCGGCTGTCGCGTCGGCGGGCGCCGCCGCGGGGCCCAGCAGCTTCTGCTTCTGCTCGTGCGCGTGCGCCTGCTGGAACAGCCGCTCCAGCGCCGACCGCGCCGCCTCCAGCGCGTCGTTGCCCACCTTGCCGCCACCATGCCCCGCGCTGCTGCCGCTCCTGCTGTCGCTGCTGCGGCTAGACGACTTGTCCAGGACCGCTCGGACGGTTAGCCGGCATGAGGAGCGGCGCGTGGCAAGGAGCACGGCGGGCGTGGGGGGCTTGAGTGCGCGAGCGCTGGACAGCGCTGTGGACGAGGATAGGGAGCGGTGGGCCAGCGCGCGGTGGGCCCGCGCGTGGGGCGCTGGCCTGCACGTGGCGACCTGGTGTGTCATCGGGAAGGAGGTGCGGGAGGAGAGCGACGGCTGTGATTATCCCGTGCTGTGGGACGAGCTAGCCCTTTCGTCGTGGGAAGATTAGCCGTCTAACGTGATGCAGAGATGGACGCAACGTGGTAAGAGCTGCTGCAAGAACGCAAGTGCCAGCAAAAATCTAACCACAGATGCAGAAGACAGCCGGAGCTCCTGCAAAGTAGGCTGGTTCAGCAATTAGGCGTCGAATCTGGAACGGTAAGAACCGTCGTCATGTATGAACCTGGGCGTCATTGCTGTCCAGGCGAGGCGCGTGAATGAGAGCCACAAGCGAGGATTCACGAGGTGTGGGGAGCCACACACTGGATTCGCCAACCACCTTTTGCTGCTGCACGCACCCGCCTTCCACGCAGGGCTAATTTTTCGTTTTCCAGGACCCAGCGGTCTCAGGATTCGCGTCACTAAATACCCTGAAAAAATCAGCATTCCTTGAGAAATCTCTCTTTTTCAGGATTACTTTGACCTTTCAATCTGAATTTCAGAGTGTTTTTTGGAACTCCCTACATATAGGCGGAACCTGCGGGAACTTCGAGTACAAGCAGGACGGACATCCATGGAAGAAACAGAGAAGAATACAGAGTACACACTTGCTGCTGTTGCTGTCCCTCAGCACCACACCAAGTTCGACACTTTCCTTGTCAATCGCGACAGAAATGCGTACAACTTAGAGGGACAGTGCGAAGCCTGACTATCACAACCCCTTAAAGCGAGGGTCTCAAGTAGCACGAAACCAAATCCAAAAGGTTTGGTTTTGGGTTGACGATATTAGCGAAGCGGTAACAGAGCCCAACCAGCACCCCTCACCACACCTCACAATTTTCGAGACCCCCCCAAAACCAAAACCTTTGGATTTGGTTTTCTGCTTCTTGAGACCCTTGCTTTAAGGGTTGTGATAGTCTGAAAGCCCTGCACTTCTGTAGTTGTGAAAGTTCGACGGGTCACAATTTCAGATTGTGTGGAAAATTGGTCAGGGCTGCAATGGGGGGGAGGGTAGGGTTACAATTCCAGCACGGGTAGGTTTCCATTCCAGTAGTCAGGAGAATTTTTCGCGCAGTCCGGATTTCTCAGAGAGTTCCTGGGAAACGCCCGGAATCAGTCAGGAGGTTTTTGATTCCGAAACCCTCAAAATCAAGATTTCAGCGGGAAAGACCCGGAATGTACCTGACATTCCGGATGTTTACCCTTGAACCGAGAGCCCTGCTTCCACGCCACCATCGCTCCCTGCGTCGGCGAAGCGACGAGGTGGCGAAACTGCAATATCCGCGAATGCGACCAGCGATTGGCTGCTGCTCCCACTTCGCAAAAAGCGCGAGCCAATCACCATTTCTGGATAAATCAATCCCCCCTCTTGCCTTCAAAGCTGGACTCGGTGTGCCGCCCCTCTCGGTCCAATGATCCAGGTTCACACATGCTGGATGAGGTAGCACAAACTCGGAAAGGTGAATGTCCACGCAGTGACCCGCTAAAAGTCCCATCTTGTTCTTTTCAATCGATTAGATCAGCAATATTAACTACTTACCTCTTCCATTCTTGATTTAGGAAATATCAATTAAAATAATAGCATATGTAAAAAATTGTGCATCTTCTACATTTACAAAATATGCAAATATAAAAAGCCCAAGTGCAGCTGAATAGGGGTGCACGTTTGGGAGCCATCGTGGTTTGCAGTACCAGAATCTGACAATATCGCATTCATAATTCAGAAAGCTGATTTCACATGCTGTATTTGTTAAAATATATTGGTTATATATAATTGTAGGCTTGGTAGGCGTTACTGAAACCTACTGTAGAGGGTACAACTCCCTCCTTGTATCCCTCTCTCTTCCTAATCTAATCCCTTTTTTTGCTCGATATTTTCTCTCCTAGCTAAACCCTCACACCACTTCTATGGCTTCCTAGCTAGCTTCTAGCTCCCCCTTCTTCTCAACATGGTACCAGAGCAGGTTGCCTCTTCCAGGCCTGCTCCCCACACTTCCACCGCGTACTCGCTCTTCTCTCGTCAATTTTGTGCCGCCGTGGCAGCCATGCCGGCCTGCCATAGCTGCTCCGTCGTGCTGCCGTCGCAGCCCCAACGCGCTGCCGTGGCGTCGACGCCACGCCGTGGCGACGTCATCGTGCTGCCGTGGCAGCGTCGACATGCCGCCGCGGCATCGACGCCGCGCTGTGGCAGCGTCGTTATGCTGCCGTGGCGGCGTCGTCGCGCAGCAGCAGGCCGCGCTTCGTTTAAGGCGGCGCCAGCCCTGACGCCCGCACGCCAGGCCAACGCCAGCCACGGGCGTGTTGCTGGACCACACCCCCTTCCCCCTCTGTGTCTTCCTCTCCTCCAGCCGCAGCTGCTGCCTCAATGTCCGGTCGTCGCCGGGTCGTGCCACGCCGACGAGTGCCGCGAGCCTCGCCGTAGCCGCCGCAATCGTCGAGGCCGCCGCCGCCGCCGCTGATGCCGCTGGCCTTTCTTGCCGCCGCATGCCGCCGCCGCCGCCGCTGATGCCGTTGCTGCCACCCGCCGGGGGTGTCACCGCTTTGCATGATGGGTAGAAGATTCACCAGCTGCGGCACATTGGGGTGCCAGGATTTTGGGGGTGTTTCGTGTGGGGTGGGCTTGCCGCTACCAAGACTAGGGGGTGTGTTAAATTAAATTGGTTATATATAATTGTAGGATTGGTAGGCGTTTTTGAAACCTACTGTAGAGGGTACAACCCCATCCTTGTATCCCTCTCTCTTCCTGATCTAATCCCTTTTTTTCCTCTCGATATTTTCTCTCCTAGCTAAACCCTCGCGCCACTTCTATGGCTTCCTAGCTAGCTTCTAGCTCCTCCCTTCTTCTCAACAGTATTGCACACTTGCAACTCGAAAGAATGTGCACAATTTTTTTTAATATTTTTTTTAGCTGTATCAAGCTTCCTATCGTTGTCAGGAGATGCGCTTCAATTAAATATGCACTGCATTTGTTTGGCGTACCAGATTCATCTTTAGTTGATCTGATGGGACAATGTAGCATCCTAGGCAGTAAACCCATAAATAGCCATTACTATGATAAGGAAACATTGAATAGAAGTTCCCAAAAATAACACAAGTGTGTGCCTCATCCATAGTGTGGTACATCCCCAATCGAGTGCATGGTATATCTCCAAGCCCACATGAGTCTTGCACCCGCTACCGCCACTTCACTAGCCACCACGTTCCAGACCATAGCTGACACCAGCGGCTCTGACACCTCACCAGGACCACTCTCAACAACTTATTACGAGCTGGTGTTTTTGCTCTAGGATCTCTCCTCTGCCCCGACGGATCTGAACTCACACTCAGCAACGAGCCACATGCCTGCATCGTCTGCCCTAAAGCCGCTCTCACGCACCAGCCCTTCCTGCTGCCCGAACGTGGAACCAATCACTATGACCGACTCGACAAAGTCTAAAGCAACTTTGTCGTTCTCACATAGACCGACCTCGAGAATGACCTCTACACACCTACCTTTATTGACTCAAGTTTCCACTACGTATGAGTGGTAAATGCCAGCAACCGAGGCAAAGTCTACGAGATCTTTCGCCTATGGTTGAGCCAAGCCGAGCGACAGTCGGTCCAAACTTACCTGGGGGAGCTCAGCAACGAGCATCACCTGTTTCTGCCATATGCTCACCCTCAGCATGGCATTGCCGAGAGAACCAATCGCACATTGACTAACATGGTACACGCCATGATGCGGCATTCTGACGTGCCCACGGATTACTGGCCTATGGCATGCATCATGCGGTACGTGTGCGCAATCTCTGTCAACTACGGCTAACGAGGGGAATCTCTCTCCATGGGCATACGTAATGGCGGTCCTAGTAGTGCGATCAATGCGAAACTGATCGAGAGTGAGACATTCGTAGAAGAGAATGTCTCGCAAAGGAACAATCTTGGAGGAGCGGAATCTAGGATGTTCCACACCTTGCATTGTAGACTGATTCCGAGACGCACCTCTTAGCATCCGCCGCTCTTGAACTTCCCCGTCGTTGCGGTGTGAGATCGGTACTGGACCATGCATCCCTCCCACACACAGAGCATTGTAATCTCACCAAGCTTCATCGAACGCTACAATGCAAGATGGGTCGTTCACCGATACGACCAGTGCCATGGCATAGATCTCGACCAGACATTTGCGCCAGTTAGCCGTCACACTTCTGTCGGCATCCTACTCATTATCACGTTCGTTACGCATCTTCCCCTATGCCAGATAGAAGTAGAGAACAACTTTATACACGCGAAAGTCGATGCATTTATCAAATAGTCTCACATCTACAGGGACGGAGACACGCGGGTTGCAGAAGTCTCTCTATGCACCGTCATGGCATCCTGATCAGCATTGCCTTCACCCAACTCCCCCATGAACCTGGCATGTACCGCCTCCAGTTTTGCAGCGACTATATTTTGTTGACTTCCTAGGTCGATGATATTCTCTACACGAGCACAAGCAACGAGCTTCTTGACTAGTTCGAACGCAATCTCCGCAAATGCGTCGACATCGCCACCTCCCACGATGTCACCTAGTTTCTCGGCCTTAACATAACTTACAGTACTCGTCGGGCGTCATTCACATCTCTGCCTCCAAATACGCCGAGACCCTCACAACCAAGTTCGCCATCACATCCGCTCCTGTCTCAACTCCCTACCACCAACTACAAGCCCGATACCAAGGCTCTCTCGCCCGCAACAAATTAGCGATGCTAGTAGCAGATCGGATGCTAGCTCTTTGCCACTACTTCCTATATCACTAGCTAGCTCACCCAGTGTTCTTAGTGACCTGAAATGGAGAACCTTTTGGACCTACAACACGCCCTCATTTCGACTCCTCACATCGCACTCACCTACTCGACCCTCACAACCCCGTATTTCCAACTCACCTATGTTGACGCCGATCACGTCGCCGATCCCGCCATCTGCTCCTATCGCACCGTGTTTCTTTATCGTACCTATATGACCAATCTCAAGGAATTCTCATAATCAAGAGTTGGTCATCCTCGTGTGTGTGTGTTTTTTTTTTTTTTTTTTTTTTTTTTTTTTTTTGCCGAAGCATAATTCATCGTTGCCACTACATTAGTTCGCGGAGGGCTTTACCTGTCGTCGCAGTGTATTAATTCTTTGTCAAAGATGCACCACTAGGGAGGAAACCAAGAATCATAAAGAGGATGTGGAGAAGTGTGACAAGAACTACTATATGAACGTATGGGAGCAGGTGTCAGAAAACGAGAACTTGATTGATAGAATGAGCAAGAGCATACATGCTTAAGTACCTACCATCGGAGAGGATTAGAGGGGATAAGGGAGAA
Source organism: Closterium sp. NIES-67 (assembly GCA_027943415.1). Taxonomy (NCBI): domain Eukaryota; kingdom Viridiplantae; phylum Streptophyta; class Zygnematophyceae; order Desmidiales; family Closteriaceae; genus Closterium; species Closterium sp. NIES-67. The sequence goes on along the minus strand of BQMB01001371.1, from coordinate 3,965 downwards.
TCGGAGGGAATCCCAAGCAAATCCTCCCAAATTGTGGGGATTTGGGATGGATTCCCTTTGGATAGGTTGGGGATGAAAGAGCTAAACCCAACCTAACAAATATTCCTAACCCTAAACCAACAAATGACTAGCACACAAGAGTGTGCACTAACCAAATCGCAGCCTATCTCCAACACATCCCCTAGGCTACAACGTCGGAAATCGCAGAGACGCCAAGACCCATGGTATAGAGGAGATGGTAGTGGTCACGGAGTCCAAGAGACTTGGTGGACAAGTCTGCGAAGTTGCAGTCAGAGGAGATGTGCTTGGCGCACAACTACCCAAGCTGAACAAGCTTGTGCATAAAGAAGTGTCGGAGTTCGATGTGCTTGGTCTGTTGGTGGAAGACAAGGTCTTTGGTGAGGTGTATGGTGCTCTCGTTGTCACACCACAGAGTCAGAGTCTGCTAGGGATACCCGAGCTCAGCCATGAGGTAGGTAAGCCATCAGGCTTCTTGGGCTGCCATGGTGCCTGCGTACAACTCAGCTTCTCAGTACGACAATGAGACAGATGATGAGTGTGTAGATTGTCAGCTGATGACACCATTGTCAAGGGTGAAGCAATAGCCTTGGGAAGAGCGTTAGTCAACTTTGTCATCAGCCCATGAGGAGTCGCTGCATCCCTTTAGGTGTGGAGGGGACATACCACCGAGAGTGAGGGCGTAGTCCTTGGTGGCTTGAAGGTAGCGAAGAACACGCTTAGCAGCCAGTTAGTGGCGATTGGTGTAACGACCAGCAGCAACGTATTGCGAGAGCACACCAATGGGGTCGGCTATGTCAGACCTTGTGCTCATCACCGCATACATGAGTGATCCGATGAGCTCGGGATATGCCTCATCACAAGGCTTGAGAGATGGAACTGATGGGGCAGTCAGATCATGCTGCAAGGGAAGCGGTGTGGCCATTGGCTTGACGTTGTCCATTGTCACAGGTCTAGGATTTAGAGGAAGCTTGAATGATACTTCTCAAAATTTGAATGTCTACAAGCAAAGAGTCAATGCTATTTACTGTATACCTAGGAGAACTCTAGGGAAGGGTAACTAGGACCTTCTAAGAGAGTTCTAGACATGAGTGGAACCGCCCGTAGAAACACCACCTAGAAGCACGGTAGAGATTCTAGAGATACCGTGACGGTGACGGAAAACTCCACACAATAGAAAACGTGTCACGCAAGGAAAGTCCGAAACACTCCTTAACACATATGATATAAGTATAATATGTGAATGACTAGGATAGAGTATAGGGATTTCCAGGAATGGAAAAACTACACACAACAACACACAATTAATAGCAAATAGCAAATAGCAGTGATCAAGAATTCGGCAAGCCTCGTACTCTCACACTCCCCCCCCCAAAACTAGATAGATGCTGAACTCACCCAGTTTTCAGCAAATACTGAGGGTTGTGAGGCTCAAAGTATTCAGAGAAAATCAAGCCAACAAAGTTGTGCTTGAACAGCAGCTCCTCTATACTTTATTCCACCCACTCGTGAGCCTGTACGAGTGCAGGTAGCAAGTATCCCATGATAAAGTATTGGGACATGTGACACACCAATTCAGGGTACAGAGTAGCATAGCGAATGGTCATAAGTTCATGACTGTAGCATGCTGTAGCGATGATTGTGGTCAAGAAACCACCAAGTGTGCGAGGTTGACGTAGTAGTATGTGCCGGTCCATATATCATAGTAACGCTGTAGCTGCTGCGTGCCGTTGCAAAGAGACTTGTTGCCAAGTGATTGTAGTAGGACGATGTCACCATGCTCATCAATCTATGGTCGTGGTCAAAGAGATATGGGGATTTCTGCGCTCAGCCTATTCGACTCCTCTTCCATTTCCAATAGATTGTTGGTGACAATGCCGGTGACTCCTGTATGCAGGGCTGACGTTTTGAAAAAAAGCCACCCTGAGCTGTCGACTAAAAAAAAAAACAAAAAAAAAACGGAGGGCTCTGTTTTCAAAATTGGACTACCCTGATTTGTCAGTGTTTCAAAAACCCGGAACCCTGAAATTCTCAGGGTTCATATAACGTAATCAGGGCCGCCTTCTGCGATGGCTGTAAGCATGCCCAAACTACCCAAGCATGCCCAGTAGTGACATTTTTTTTTAGTTGTAGGCAGGGTCTTCGCTAGCCTAGTACTTAAGCGGGTAGACGAAGGCGGGTGGGGGTGGGTTGGGGGGTGGGAATGCCTATTTCTGATTTCCCAGACTATGTGAAAATACTAACTCTAACATATCAGACGGCCCACAGCTCAAGTGAGGGGGGGAAACTGAAAAGGAGGGGAGGGGGGAATTGAAATCGAGGGGAAAAGGGGAGGGGTTGAAAACCGAAGAGAGGGGGGGAGCGAAACGGAGGGGGAAGGGGGGTCGAAACGGAGGGGCGGGGAGGATCGAAACGGAAGGGACTTGGGAATCGAAATCGAGGGGAAGGGCGGACACAAGTGAGAGGAGAGAGAACCCTTCCAATTGGCCAATGAGCACCGTGCGTGGGAGGGACTTCGCTTGCTTGCACCATAATGGAATCGAGTTCAAATTTGAAAAGAAATATGGGCCGTTAATCTTGAGAAGACATCGATGCTTGATAAATGTCGAAACGACCCCAATCGATCGGGGTCGTCCAAGCATTTTGGTCTGAATAAGTCTGACATTGTGTCACATAGGAACAGGCCCTTATACTGCACGTGCAGCTAGCAGGAATTCCCCTGAAATGAGCGATTGCTACTAGGGGTAAGGTTTTTTTAATGCTGAAGCATTGTCACTAGTACCCTTGTAATGAAGGAGTACATTCCTAGGTACGAATTTCACTGCTCCACTAAGTTGCCAAATTCTCAGGGTTTTGTGGGGGATATAGGGGTGATGTTGAGGACTTAACCAAATTGTATGGGTTGTGGGAGTGTGAGAGGGGGGAGTCTGTACAAGAGGACTTAGCCTCTTTTTTTTTTTTTTTTTTTTTTTTTTTTAGGACGGTGTTGTCTCGGGGTATTAGGACTTCGCCAATTTTTTTTAGGTTGCGAGGTGTGTGGGGCGAGTGTCTGTACGAGACGACTAAGCTGATTTCTGTAGGTTACAACTGGGTGTGTGGGGGGAGTGTCCGTCCAGTTGGACTTAGCCAAAATTTTACATGGGTTGCTGGGTGTATAGGGGAAATGTCTCTGGCGATTGGGGACTTCGCCGAAATCTCAGGATTGTGGACAGTTCGGTGCAATATGTCTATGTCAGGGTCGGTACACGCTAACACCTGGAAACTCAGTATCCCAAGAAGACGGTCCTTGAAATTCTCAGTATTGGAGAACTTATTACCCTGAAAGGTTAAGTGTTGAGATTTTGGACTGCCCTGAAAATTAAGGGCTGGTCGAAAAACATACCCTGTGAAATCAGGGAATCAGGGTAAAATACCTTGATAATGTCAGCCTTGCCAGTGTGCCTAATACATGTCTAGTTTAGCATGGATTCCATCAATTGGCCATGGTGCCTGGATGCACGTATAGGTGTAGGTCCATCGGTCGTCATGTGTTATCTATCTGTTCATGTTCAAATAACAGCTTCGCTGACGTTCATGCGTTTCAGCTACTCACCATCGATGTTGCATCTTCTCCGATTTTGCTTGTATGGGTGCCTTTGGAGTAACATGGATTACTCTATTCATAGTAGCCTCGGCACTCCAGATCACGCCTATCAGCTTCCGTGGAGGTGATGCTAGAGATGGATTTGTTGGTGACGTAGGTTTGATGACTCAATTGAAGTCATTGGGTCATGAGGACTCGAAGATCATCGTAGTCCCTCCATCCTCATAAGACTCTCTTTTCTTTGACTTGAGGGTATGTGGTATAGCCATGTTGGTCCATGCATAGTGGTATTTCCACCCCACTAGCTGGAATCATAGATGTAGTGCCAGGCCGGGTCTTTGAATCATGCTGGAATAATTTCCAG
>BQMB01001370.1:0-55697 GCA_027943415.1 Closterium sp. NIES-67 | reverse complement strand
CTCCTCCATGCAAACTGCTCCATGCGCTGCTCTGCGTTGCCCAAGGGCAGAGAGGGCGAAGAAGAGACGCATCACATGATCCCATCCCCCATTCCTGTCCCGAGGTCAGCGTGGTTTGTGATGATGTTTTTGTTCAGCGAAACCTCCCGCTGTATCCCCGTTAATTCCTTGTTCCAAACACTTCGTTCTGCAGTTCCCACTTCACTTAGTGTGTACATTAGATTTGTCACCCCAAGAGGATTCTTAGCGTCACATTCTCAAATCCAATGTGACAGCTGCGACTTCTGTGAACAGAAACTGTAGTTTTCTGAGCTGTGCCCATTTTCTAGTTCCTCTCCACAACCCAGGGTCACGTGAACTGGACAGGCAGCCACCATCCCACCAACCAACGAAAGAGCACCGCTATAATCTTACCCAAACCATGTCGGCATGATGAACTTGAGGCCTTCAGTGGAGGGCTCTATCTGACAGGGTATTCGCCCTTAACGAGAAGGAGTTTTCTGGATTAATTTCATCTTTTGCGCAGTAAACTTTCCCGATTACGTCCACCTAACAGAATTACTCACGTATGATTACTGGATACCACAGGTTACTTTCCGTTGGTTCCTTACGAAGTGCAATTGCGGTGTCCACGGTGCTATATTATCCCCACCGCAAACCACTGTCCCCTACTCCCGCCACTTTCGCCACTAAGAGAGCAGTTTCTTCCCTGACTGTTGTTTCGTAGGTAGGTAAGCGGGGAGTTCTTTCCTTCTCCCGACGGCCCTATTCATAGTACGCCTCAGTTCCCGGAGGTTCCAGGGCTCTCCCTTATCCGTGGCGAAGTCTATTTGTCACAAAGAGAACCTCGTTGAGGAATCCGTATGCTAACGGGTAATTTCCCGTAGATCCCGTCCGTTGACGGGTAATTCTGGGACCGATTCCGTCGCCTAGCGACGAGTGCCCTGCTGCAGAATGCAAGGAAACAAGCCCAATTGAATGCGTCCGTGCGGTGTGGCTTTCCGCCATGCCTCCAACCAAACCTTCGCAGAAAGTTTGCCCCCCGTAGGTTCGGGGGAGTCCATCTCGTTGCCTCGCCTCTGCTGTCTGTCACCCACCTGTCGCCTAGCTTTGACTAGCTTCGCCCCAAAATACCCACGTACTCGGCTCACTTACCCAGGCTTTTTCCAGACTTGAATGTAAAATGCCCGAGAGTTTATGACCAAAACGCGTCACACATCAGTAGGCTGAGGGAGGCAACTGCGCATGCTGACCCGACCTCCCCCCACCTCCTCCGCTTCTTGCCCCAGCCAAGCCGAGCCAGCAGTCGACGCGTCACATACGCGGAGCCGCTGTGGTTTGGTCCTCGCTCGCCCCGCTTCCGATCTGCTCTGCTCGTCCCGTGCCTTCTGTTCTCCATTTCATCCTCCCTCCCCCCCCCCTGCCACTTGCCCCGCGGAGGGTGAAAATTGGGTGAAAATTGGGCGGCAGCAACAGTTTTTTAGCACCCTGACCGTTTCTGGGTCATCATAGAGCACTTCCGTGTTCTTAAGGGGATTTCTGAAGTACTAGAATTTGTGACGTCCAAGGACGTCACGAGAATGCACGGTACGGTAGTTTATATTTGATGTTTGAATATAGTGATCTCCTGGTTCCGCGATGTCCCGAAAACGTTACACTCCTACTTCGGACACCCCATAAAAGGCACGAGCCAGTAGACGGTTTGAATCCGATACCTTCACGACGACAGTTCCAAAATGCGGGGATCTAACATTGTAAACATCGGTCGTCTAGAAAACGAAGGTCGTCGCTTTTTCCAGGGGTCTCTCAACCGGCCTCTTTGGTGATGCTTCGCGAGGGTGACAGCTCCCTGCAAAGAGAACCGTTGAAAATACCAGCGTCGAAAATAACGCAGGCCAGGTGTACTTCCCCCCATCTATGCAGACATCTCCCTCCGCGCACCCTCACCCCCGCGTCCCGTTCCCAAATCCCGACCATCCGCACATGCGAGCTTCAAGCAACGCATCGGATTTCGCGACGCCTCGCACTCATTTCTCGAGCTTTTATTCTATCTCAGGCGATAATCTCCTGCTCATGAGTTAATTATGGCCGCTGTCTCCTCCCGATCCATTCATCCTTCCTCGCCCACCCGAGCGCCGTCTTCCTTCTGAGCTTGGCCTTCATCATCGCGTAGTCGAGTAGGTAATCAGGTGCTCCCGGCAGTATTTCTCGGTCGCTGCTTCGTGTTGTTTCACACTCAATTTCCTTGCGCCGAATTCTACGAATTCTTGTAGTACTAGCAGTATCCGTCGCTCACGATAGTATCGTCTCTTCATACCTACAAGCTTGGCTGACAGTAGTAACCGTCTCCTGAAACGCATCCTCTCTCGTGAAACATCTCTTACATTTATTTAATTTCTTACAGTTATTCCAGTTATTTCAATTTATACATTCATTAGTATGTGCTTCTCCCCAAATGGACACCAGCGGCCCAACTCTCGCCGCGGCAGTCCGCAGGCACGTTCAATGATAGGCCTTCGCTGCGAGGGACTCCTTCCGATCAGATTTTCTAATCGGATCTTCGAGCGGATCTTCCAGATCTGTCATCCTCAGGGTCGTCTTCCGCCGATGCCGCCGCGCTTCCCGCAGATTTCACCATGAGGTCGGACTCGACGCTTCAGCAGCAGCAGCAGCTGTTGGCAGCGGCGTAGCTGGCATCTCGAGGCGCCGCTCCGGCTCGAGTCTCTCGTCGCGGCTCGCTGCAGCGATGCCTCCTCCGTCTCCGCCGCCGCAGAAAGCGGCGGTAGCGCGAGCTGCGGTCGGCGGCAGCAGGCGACGAAGAAAGGCCGGCGTTGCGATTCCGCGCGCGCGGACGGCTCCATCCCGCCACAGCGCAGTCGGTGGCGCCGTCAACAGCGATGCCTTGACGACCAATTCCCCAATTGCCTTGGACTCGTGGAGGCTTCCACCGCCCCGGCTGCTCTCGCGCACGCGAACTTGCGCCGGGGACGGCGGGGAGCGCGGGGAGCATGAGCGCAGACGCCACTACCGCTAGCCCGAGCTCCGCTCGGCGCGCACCTCTGAACATCCGTCGCGGAACGGCGTCGTCGAGTCGCTCCGGGACGGCGGTTCAGCGAGGACGGGACGGCCTGCGACGGGCTACTCGTGTCGCTGGCGTCGCACGAAAGAGACCACGGCGACGGAAGAAATGGTCGTGCAGGGATGTCGCTACTCTTAACAGCAGCAGCAGCAGCGGAAGCACGGGTAGTCCGTGCAGTATTCTTTCCCCCTGGAGCACGGGGAGCGCCTGTAGCACTGGCAGTTTCCAGCAGCGGCAGCAGCAGCGCCGCACTTTCCCCCGGCTCCTGCGGCGGCGTCAGCAGCCCCGGCTTCTTCTCCCCCGACTGTAGCTGCTGCGCCGGCTACATCCGCGCCGCCAGCTGCCGCGTCGTTCGCTTCCGCAGCTGGTTCCGCGCATCCGCCGCTGCCGACGACGCCGTCCCGCCTGCAGCGGTCGATGACGAGCGACCGCCTGCTCATCCTGCAGCGGCGGAGCGGACCCTCGCAGAGCAGCAGCGGCAGCGGCAGCAGCAGCAGCAGTGGAGTGAACAGATGCAGCAGCAGCAGCAGCAGCAGTTCCGGCTCTTACAGCAGCGGCAGTACTACTGCTGATAACAGCAGCGGCGGTCGCTTGAATCCGTCCGGCGGGGATCCGAGGCGGCCGCCTGAGGCTCCGAGGCACGCGCGGAGGCACTCGGTGTCGTTTATGGAGAGGCGCGCGTGTGACCCCCTATGCACGTGGCAGTGACGCGCACCAGCTGATGCAGCTTCAACAGCAGCAGCAGTTTCAACAGCCGCGGGTATCGAGTGGCGTTTCCCCCGCTTCGTCGCCGGTGCCAGTCTATCGCACGCGGTCTAGCGTCAGTGTGAGGAATCTGTTGCCAACAACTCCGACAGCATCAGTGGAGGTGACGCAGCAGCAGCAGCAGCTGTATACCAGCCACGCCGTATCTCCCACCACGCCACCTCCTCCCGTGGCCAGCCGCTCCCAGCGCCGAATCGTCCGGAGCTCGTCTGTGCCTGCCAGAGACGTGCTCTTCCGACCGTGAGCACCACCAGCCGCCCGGAGCACACCAGCCCCATCCGCATTGCACCCAGCAGCACTGCAGCGGGGAGCCGGAGTCCCAACGTGAGGAGCCCTAGTCCAGTGGCAAGGAGCCCTAGCCCGAACGCCAGGAGCCCGAGCCCCAAGGCCTGTCTCTCGACCCACCACACGGCACCTGATGTGACCACCGCCACGTCAAAGCCATCGAGGCACGCGCGGCGAGTGTCGTTCAGCGCCGTTGTCCACGTGCGCCGATTTTCTGACTGCCCGGTGGTGGATGACTTTTCGAAGCTCCCTGGAGCAGGAACTGCCCGTGTGGCCGGTCAGCAGCAGCAGCAGCAGCAGCAGCAGCGAATCTTCACCAAAGTTTTTGCCGACTCCGCCCCCCCAGGAGGCAGAGCTCCCTGGACATGCCCTCGCCTGAGACCAGGAGGCGGGTGGCCAAGCTCAAGGCTCTGAATGATTGGAGCCATGGCTCAATCAATGCTTCAGGACCCCTGTGACTGGGCTGAGCACCCTCCGGTTTTTATCACAGTAGTAACCTCTGTGGGATTCTGCAGAGTTGGCTCAGTAGTGGTAACCACCATGTGTGGTATGCAGTGTGTTTGATTGTGGACGTTGTGAGGTTGGTGAGGTCTCTGCGTTAGCCTATCTCTGTAGGGTTTGTGTTTGCACCATATGCCCCATACACGCTTGTATGGCATGGCATCATGTATGCAACAATAGTGGTTTAGTGTACACTTAATCATCATATTTATTCATGTGGTACAGTTGCCCTTTGTTGTCACCTAAATCAATATTTTTACTGACTCTTGTAGCGCTACTTGTTGTATTTTACTGCTATTGAAGCACATAATGGCTGGCTGATATTTCGGCTGATCTGCCTGCATTGGGCCTTTGCAAGGACCACAGGAGCAAGGCAGGCATCCTCCCAATTTCTGTGGCCAGCGGATGCTGCTGCTGGCCAAGATGCAAAAGTGGGTTCATAGCGAGTGTTGTCGCCGTTGGTTGGGTGAGGGATGTGTGTGAAAGGAAGCAGTTGCTGCTGAATGTGGAGTGAGTGGTGGCTGTGAGGTGAGATTAGGCAGACATGACGTCAGAGTAGGGCGGGGCGATGATTCAAGTCACGTGACACCTTTGATAATTGCATCCGTGAGATTCCTTCTTTGGTCAGGATGAACTTCTGGTGTGACAGCAAAGTCGGTGAATCTGCCTAAGGGCGGGGTACATCACCCCCAAGGTCTGGTTCGAGCAAGGTTCGCGGAGGCAAACTTCGCGCTACAGTAATCCCATGTAACGCAGACAGCAGCACCACATCCCCAGGGTTGCAATGTGATAATTTTGGTAGCTCCAACCAGATGCAACCTTGGGGCAAATTTGCCTCTAGGGTGAGGGTTGCCTGCTTCTGGTACATGAGGGTTACGGGAAACCCCCAAGCCTCCATACCAGGACGGGCCCTGGCTACCCAGCCGTGAGGGCCGGCCTTTTGACCGCAAACCCCAAAAAACGGGTTCGTGTACCGCGCCCTAATACATTCCATATCCAGCTTGGTGCTCCCGGGAGGAAGTCTTATTTCTAGTGTAAATTGCGGTGCCCCGGCATCGAACTGACTGTTTGCGTCTGCTTGGTGGATGACAACTTGCATTTCATCATTACCCCCATGACTAGCCGTTTTTGTTTCCATACAAAAAGATGCGAGTTCTATATTTAATATAATCTTCATTTTATTCTTCCAGCTTACAATAGGACTCCAACTGTTTTGAAACGAATTTTTCCGCATTCCTGCCCTGAAACTATTTCGGCTCCCTTCCAAAAAGTCCCTTGCAAGCGCATGCGGCAAATAAGGACATGCGTAGGACAAAAACTGTGCAGCGCGCCACATCTCCCGTTCTCTGCTCGAGCTGCCCTTGGGCGACGAATATTCTGTGCCCAGAGGAGCAGGGGAACGGCTCTCTTGTGCACTCGCCTCCATCGTAGGGCAATCGACGATGACCCTGATAATCGACCTGCAGTCGCTCTCCGCTGAACGACACGAATACCGAATCTGACGACGCGTTCAGCCAGAACAGAGCGGCAAACTGCGCATACTGTCACTGTCGCAGGATTCCATGCGAGCAGGTTTTGGAAATAATTGATGGGGTTAACTGTCGCAAAAAGCCGTCGCAAAAACTTCAGCCCAACAGCACATACATCCGCCATGCCATTCCATCCAAGCCCTCCCGTCCCCCTGCCCCCTACCCCAACCTACTCCATGCTACTCCCATGGCATCTCTCCTACACTAACTGTCAATCTCTCTTTTCCCCTCTTCCCCTTCCCCTCTCAGCTTCCCCCTTCAGCTTCCCTGCTCAGTTTCTCTTCTCAGTATCCTGCTGGGTTGGGAGCCTGAAACCTCCACCTTACATTGCCATGACTGATAAGTCTCACTCCTTGTCCCTTCTCACCTCTGCTTTACTCAAGCAACTATTGATCATTCTGAACTGAAGAAATCAGTAACACCAACCGGCCTCAGTGCATGTGGTATCGTTCGCAGTCTACTGTCTGCTTATGTTCTGTTCAGTCTAGCAGAATCTTCTGTGGAGAGCCGAGGGAGTGCTTTCTACTGCTACTCTGAGCCCTGCAGTCACACCATTCGTTTCTGGCTCCCACTGTCGTTAGCTTTTGTTTTGCCGACCCCACTATATCCGCACGTTGACCTCTGACGTCGTCATTTTCACACTTCAGTTCGTCCGCGTTGTCATTGTCGCGTTCCAGTAATATTCTCAAGTCAGAGGGGAGCTTCAGCGATGGCTTGTGTCGTGAATGCCAGGACCAGCCAGGTGGGAAGCGCTGACGCTGACCAGGCTGTAGTCCAGACAGGTTCCAGCAACGCTTTCAGGGAGAGGACCAGCGCCGATTATGGTGCTTACCTGGGTGTTCGCGAAACGCCGATCGCGAAGAAACATCCCGCGTTGACGAAAAAGGGTGCGAGTAAGGTTGACCTAAAGGCGAAAGCTCGACGATCGTCGAGCGTCGCCGAAGCAACGCTGGCAACCGAAGCGGATACGGCCTCTCAAGAGGACGGCAGCAAGGGTACCGGAGGCGGATCGATGAGCTCTTGCTTGGTTGACGATCGCCCGGAGGGAGCCGCTGAAACAAACGAAGCTTCCGCGAGGGACATCGCAGTTGATCACTCGTTTCAAGACAGGACGGCTGGAATCGGAAATGCGTGTGAAGTCAGCCCAGAAATGTTGGACGGATGCGATATCTCCACGTGGCCTGATTTCACCGTCGATCCGCTAGGAGCTGGCGAAATCGACGATCTCGATGGTCCTGGTAACCTGGGTAACCTGATGTTACCCGATCCGGAGGATACGCTTCTGGACAAGCCGTCTGGCGAAGCTACTGGAGTGAAACGTGAACCTGATGCTACCGAGGATACTCGACCGTCGGAGACGTTTCATTCAGAATCGCACCTGAACGATCAAAGCGACATGACTTCAAAGGACACCAGCAAGAATCAGGCTCAGAAGAAAAAGCCCAAGGTTAGTTTAAAACCCGTTTTTTCGATGTGAAGCGTGGTGAGCGTCATGCGTCGGATGAACTTTCCGTCTCGACATTGATCGATCAACTACTGATTGGCTTGTCGGCTAATTGTTTTCCGGTGGCTTGTCGTCGCTTCTCCTCTAGCCGTGGACCTACAGCCACTGGTTGCGGCATTCCGTCGTCATTCTCGCTCGCATCGTCTGTCGATTTCAGTCGTTACTCCGTATCCCCGCATTTCCCTTGCGCCACTGACTGTTCCCCTTTCAGGTGGACTGGACGCCAGAGCTTCACAGAAGATTCGTCCAAGCGGTGGAGCAGCTAGGCGTGGACAAGGCGATCCCGTCGCGCATTCTCGAGCTCATGGGCGTCAAGTCCCTCACGCGCCACAACATCGCCAGCCATCTCCAGAAGTACCGCTCGCACCGCCGCCACCTCGCCGCGCGGGACGCGGAAGCCGCCAACTGGCACACCACCCGCGCACCCGCCGACTCCGCCGCTTCTGGCGGCGCCTGGCCCACCGCTGCTGCTGCTGCTGCTGCTCCTGCGGGGACGCCTGGGGGGAAGCCGGGGCCTATGTGGGGTTCCGGAGTTCCCCCTGCAGGTGCGGCTGCTTCAACTGGCGGTAGTCCAGCGGCTGGAGTTCCCAATGGGCTTCCGGGTGGCGTTTCGCAAGGTGTTCCGACGGGTCATCCTCCCCACATGATGCCGCCTCGGCAAATGGCCGGCATGATGCCATGCCCGCCTATGCCGTTCCATCATCAGCCATATGGCAACATGCCGATGATGCATCCGCATCAAGCGTCCCCTGGGATGAGCCCGATGATGCCTCCCCACCCGCCGCCGGCTATGGGCATGCCGGTGTGGGGCCATCCTACGTCAGGGGGAGCGTCGTCGGGGGGGTATGCGCGGCCGCACATGTGGGGACATCCGCAGCAGCAGCAGCAGTGTCAACCGCAACAGCCGCAACAGCAGCAGATGCAGCCGCGGGTGGCGGCATACCCCCCTCCCTCGTGGCTTGCCGTTGACGGTGCCTCTCCCTGGCACCACTATCCCGCGGTAAGATAAACACTTCAAGCTCGTCATCTAATTCGCACGTTTTCTGCGTCGTTGTATCCGCACCTCCCGATCCCCCCTTCCCCCCCACCCCACACACACAACCCACTTCTTCTCCCTCATTCCCATCTTGTTCTTTTCTTGTCGGCTATTCACTCCTACCGTCTCTCGTTCCTCTTAATAACTTCGTCAACTTACCTGATGTTGATTCCTCTCTTGACCCTCCTCCGTTTCTTCCCCGTCTCCTCCCCCCCCCCCCCCCAACTCCCACCCCCACCCCCCCCCCCCCACTCCCACCCCCATCCCCTTCCCCCCCTCCCCCTGCAGTTCTCGGCCGGCCCTCCTCCGATGGACGCGTGGCCCCATCCCGGCATGCCAGCGCGCGGCATGCCCTGCTTTCCCCCTCGCCAGCACCAGCATCCGCTCAGCTTCCCCATGCCGCCCAACAGCGCGCCCAACGGCATGGTCTGCGGGGCGCCTGTCTGTCCGCCTAGCAGCATACAGCACAACGGCACTCCTGCGTCCGGAAACCATCCGAACGGGGCCGCTGCCATGCCGTCCCCCTTCCACGGCATGCCCATGATGCCCGGCCTTCCGCACGCCCCCGGATTCGGGCCTTCCCTCCCGCTCGGTTGGGGCATGGGGGGTAAGCTTCCGGGAGCAGCGGACGGTGCGGGAGCGGGGAGCGGCGGCGGGGGGGGCTGGTGAGGGTGGTGCGGGGCATGTGGCGGATGAGGCGATGCCGAACCCCATGTTCCCGCTCTCGGATGACCTCTCGGTGGACCTTGCGGCGATTTCGGCTAGCATTGGCGACGACCTGCACGAGGTGAGCAGCTGGGGTTGCGTGTTCGAGTGCATGTGCTGAATGGTGTAGCTCACAACGCAATGTCAAGTGCTGCGTGTGCATGTGTTCAGTGCCGTGTTGCTAAAGCTAAAACAAGTGCGCGTTCCGGGGTTTTGTTTTACTTTCTTTTTTTCTAAGACGCCTAAAAAATCGTGCTGCGTGCTTGTGCACGTGTTCAGTGCCTTGTTGTTAATGCCAAATCGAGTTCGCGAAACCTGGTCCTCGACCTGCGTTGACGTTGGTGACAATTTGCGTAAATTAGGCTACTGATTTTATGAGGTCTTGTTGTCAGTCCACTTTTAACCTCTCCCCGCCCTCCTCTCCGCTCCCCGCCTCTCCTCTCCTCAGGCCAAGACATCCTTGACGCGGCCATCAGTGAGGCCCTCACCAACCCCGCTACGCCGCCGCCTCTGGGCCTCAAGCCCCCATCGCTGGTGGGTGTTGTCAGTCGACTCATACACCCTCTCCCCCAATCCCTGCGCTCTCCCCTCCCCGCTCACCCCTCAGGCCAACGACATTCTCGATGCGGCCATCAGTGAGGCCCTCACCAACCCCGCTACGCCCCTGCCTCTGGGCCTGAAGCCCCCATCGCTGGTGGTTGTTGTCAGTCGACTCATACACCCTCTCCCCCACTCCCTGCGCTCTCCCCTCCCCCCTCTCCCCTCAGGCCAACGACATTCTCGATGCGGCCATCAGTGAGGCGCTCACCAACCCCGCCACTCCCCTGCCTCTGGGCCTCAAGCCCCCATCGCTGGACGGCGTTCTGGACGAGCTCAACCGCCAAGGCATCAGAATGCCCGCCTCCAATGCATCTCCCGCTGCTGCTGATGCTGCTGCTGATGCTGCTGCTGATGCGTGTGCTGATGCCGCTGCTGCTGCCGGCACTGGTGACGCGGACGGCACTGCAACTGATTTCGCGATGCTATCTGAGGCTGACATCCTTGCTGCTGCCGCTGGTGACGATGGCGATGGTGATGTGGCTGACGATGGCGAGGGTGTGCTTTCGCTGGCGGACTATCCTGCCGCGCTCTTCTGCACCCCTGAAGCCATGGCCGCGGCTGCCTCGTTTCTCAAGGAGGAAGCTGTTTAGCGAGCGTAGCGCCAGGAAAATGCGTATTCAGGGGAGCGCGGCTGGTAGGTGCTGGTAGGTATTCGGAGTCACCGCAATAGCAGCGACGCAGCGTTTGGAGTGTGTGCTAGTCGCAGGCAGATTCCGTGTGGCCGGGTCAAAGGTTGACCTTGGCGGGTTCGAATCCATAGCAAGCAGCGGTCAGAGGGTTGAAACGACGAGCAGAGCAGTTTCGAGCCATGCGGATGATCGACTCGACTTCGTATCAATCCTCTCGCCTGACGCTGTGGCTATGAGTGGCAGCACCTGAAGACAGCAGCTGAGGTGGGTTGTGAGCCTGCTGGAGTTGGTAGCAGCAGCAGCTGGGGTCTGTCATAGCTGCAGCTGGGGTCTGTTGTAGCAGCAGCTGGGGTCTGTTGCAGCAGCAGCTGGGGTCTGTTGCAGCAGCAGCTGGGGTCAGTTGTAGCTCCAGCTGGGGTCAGTTGTAGCTGCAGCTGGAGCAGCTGGGGTCAGTTGTAGCAACAGCTGGGGTCAGTTGTAGCAGCAGCTGGGGTCAGTTGTAGCAGCAGCTGGGGTCAGTAGTAGCTGCAGCTGGGGTCAGTTGTAGCTGCAGCTGGGGTCACTTGTAGCTGCAGCTGGGGTCAGTAGTAGCTGCAGCTGGGGTCAGTTGTAGCAGCAGTGGGTTCAGTTGTAGCAGCAGTCGCAGCTGTGGCTGAGCCCTGCAAACAAATCTCTCTAATAAATAGCCAATCTCGCTTATCAGGGTTCTTTTCTTGGCTTGCTTGTCAAAGCTCCTTGCGGTGGTAGGGTAAATGTGCGTGCTAGGAGTACAACTGACAGTGTGCAACTGACACCTCACTTCACCAGCAGGGGGCAAGGCCTGCTGGGGAGGAGGATTCCAGCAGGGTCACCTTTTTGCAGGGGAGGTGGTGAACAGGGAGCGCGGGCCATGGAGTTAGGCGACTTTGGAGCAGGGCATGTACTGACGGCCTGAAGCAGGCTTGTAGTACGATCATGAGACGAGGCTGCTGCTGCTGCTGGTGGTCGGTTCCCTCTGTTGTGGCATCCATCTCTCTTGCCCGGTTTCTTTCTCCCTCTTCTGCTCACTCGTTTCCTGGTTGTCCTATGCTCCACAGCTCTCTCTAGTACCGTAGCTGCTTTGTCCAAAGGTGGGGTTCTATCAGACTCCTCCCTTGCCCTTTTTTTGTCCATGTACACAAGTTCCCAAAAAAACTAAATATTGCGCTTTGTGAAAAGCAGTGCCGCTTGTTCTGGTTCATGTGTCATGCTCAAGTATCTTATGAGGAGCAATACATTAGTGATGCGATTTGTGAACCTCACAATATACACTGAACTCCTCGCCTCACTCACACTAATGGGAGTGCAACTGCTACATCTCGTTTCGAGCAGCTATGCTCTACTTTTAAACACTGCAATACCAGCTGTACCGCACTAAACCTTACAGGAGCTCTTAGAACGTACCATATGAATCACGTCCTGATCTCGACGCGGAGGGCAAAAAAATGACAACATGCTGGACTAGAGTATATCATCATAGCACAGGTGTACCTGCACGTAGTCTTATTCTGTAAGTGGCTCAAAATTCTAGGAAAAAGTGAGGCCTCACGCCCTCAGCTCAAGATGCGTGCCAAGGCCAGTTCTAACTGGGGCCTCAGCTTTTCCAGCATCATCTTGAACCCCGCAGAACACTCCTCTTCACCACCACCGCTTTGCACCACATCAGCTGCCCTGGCTCCCTGCTGCCCCAGCGAATCCTCCCCCTGCTGCTGACTCCCTTCAGGATTGCCCGTGCTTTCTGAAACATTCGTAGTGGTTCCCTTAGCTGCTGCATCCGTACCCTTGGCTGTGCACGCCTTGCTTGCGCTCTTGATCGGGCACACCCTGGCTCCCTTGGAGTACGTGTCGCACAGGGCAATGATGGCTGCTGCATGCTGCTTGAAATGAAGGGCCACTAGAGGCTCGAAATGCTGTGTGCGGGGTGTGGGCAGTGGGGAGTGGGGAGTGAGGCGTGGGGAGAGGGGAGAAGTTGGAGGGACTGAGATTGATCGGGCGCACCATGGCTCCCTTGGAGTAAGTGTCACACAGAGCCACAATGACTGCTGCATGCAGCTTGAAATGTAGGGCCACTAGGGGCTCGAAGTGCTTGTGTGAGGAGAGGGGAGTGGGGGGAAGTGGGGGGAAAAAGTACCGAGATTGATCGGGCACACCACCCTGGCTCCATTGGAATCCGTGTTGCACAGACGTAGGGAATGAAAGGCAACCAGAGGCTCAAAGCCCCGGTGTGAGGGGAGCGGAGCAGCAGGGAGAAGAAGTGAGAGTAAGCATCAACATCGATGCTGCTGCGTGAAATGATGGACCACTAACGGCTGGAGAGGCGAGGAGAGGGGAGAGTGGGGAGGAATGGGAGGAGTGGTGAATGGGGAGGAATGAGGGGAAGAAATTACAGAAGTGAAGAGAAACGCTAGTCAGGAGAGGGAGGAGTGGCAAACGGAACAGGAGGGAGGGTTTGCCCCTCGAAATGCATTGAAACTACCATTTATGTGTGTATGATGTTGTAGAGGCGAGATGGTGATACAAGCAACGTAAGCAGCTTACCTGGGTTTGCTCATCGAAATGCAACGCAATGCATTGAAATGAAACCAAATGCACTGAAATGCATTGAAATGAAACCAAATGCACTGAAATGCATTGAAATGAAACCAAATGCACTGAAATGCATTGAAATGAAACCAAATGCACTGAAATGCATTGAAATGAAACCAAATGCACTGAAATGCACTGAAATGAAACCAAATGCTCAAATGCATTGAAATGAAACAAATGCACTGAAATGCACTAAAATGCACTGAAATGCATTGAAATGAAACCGAATGCACTGAAATGCATTGAAATGAAACCGAATGCACTGAAATGCATTGAAATGAAACCAAATGCACTGAAATGCATTGAAATGAAACCAAATGCACTGAAATGCATTGAAATGAAACCAAATGCACTGAAATGCATTGAAATGAAACCAAATGCACTGAAATGCATTGAAATGAAACCAAATGCACTGAAATGCATTGAAATGAAACCAAATGCACTGAAATGAAACCAAATGCACTGAAATGAAACCAAATGCACTGAAATGCACTGAAATGAAAGCATCATTAACTGGCTCCAAGCTAATGCAAGCCACGCTTGTTGCACATGTAGGGAGGGATTGCAGCAAAAGTGCCACTAAGCATAGCCTCTTAGCTAATGAATTCACTTAAGATCGTACCTTAGGGGGGTAGCGAATGCCGTAGATCATGCTTTTGCACGACAGCAAGGAAGCGCTCTTGTTGTAGAGGTCAGCGTTCCTCTCCCCCTCTGTCCTTCCCCTCTGCTTCAAACCCATGCAAGCATTATGAACTGTACCTTGGGGGGGTTGCGAATGCCGTAGATCATGGTTTTACACGACAGCAGGAAAGCACTCTCGTTGTAGAGGTCAGCGTTCCTCTCCCCCTCTGCTGTTCCCCTCTGCCTCTCGTACCCCGCCTCGTTGAAGTAAGGGCGCGGCACGAGCACTAAGCCCTGGATGGAGACGAGCACCTGAGAGGGGGTGCAGGAGGACAAGGGAATACCGAACACAACGAGGGATCAGCGTTCCTCTCCCCTCCGCTGTGTCCTCTGCCTCTCAAACCTCGCCTCCTTCAAATACCACCGCAGCACGTGCACCAGCCCCTGAATGGATACCAAAACAAAACAAACACTTGGGCAGGGAACGAGGGGAGATATGGAGCAAAACAAACACCGTTCTCTCCCTCCTCTGGCCCCCCCCCTCTGCCATGCCCCTCTGCCTCTCATTCCCTGCCTCATCAATCATGTCACATATTGGGCAGCACCAGATACATCCTGCTTTACACATTACCGTGCATGCACTCATTATTACCACATACTCCCTACTGTTACCAGTTCGTTAGTATCACATACCTGTAGTATCGAGGATCCCATGTGGCAGACCTCCGTGCCCTTGCCACCCCATGTGCTGACCAGAACCGCACACCTTCGCTTTGAATGACCAAGACACTTAGCACGGCATTACCACCCCTTGCTACTGTCACACACACACACCTGTAGTATCGAGGAGCCTGTGTGCCAGACCTCCGTGCCCTTGCCGCCCCACGTGTTGAGACGCGACAGGCACACCTTGCCGTTGTAGCACGGTGTACTCATTAGTAGCACTGATTCATTACTGTCACCAGCTCTCAAGTATCACCCATACCTGTAATATCGAGCAGCCTGTGTGCCAAACCTCCGTGCCCTTGCCTCCCCACGTGTTCAGCAGCGACAGGCACACCTTGCCGTTGTCGTATAGATTAGGGTTCACTCGCAAACCGCCCGAGTGGTAGTGCACAGACTGGGTGTGGGAGAGAGGGGGGGAGAATTGGGGAGAGGGGAGGGAGAGAGAGGAGGAAGAGAGAGGAGGGGGGAGCAGGGTGGGTTGGGACCAGTCTCAGGGCACGTGCCCAGCAGCGACAGGCACACCTTGCCGTTCTCGTATAGATTAGGGTTCCCTCGCAAACCTCCTGAATGGTAGTGCACATACTGGGTCGGGGGGGCGAGAGGAGACGGGAGGAGATGAGAGGGTCAAGAAGCGGCTCACAGCACGTGCTGAGCAGCACGTGTTTCGATTAGGGTTCACCCTCAGGCCTGCTGAGTGCTGGTGCACAGACTGGGAGGGGGGCCGAGAGGAGACGGGAGGAGATGGGAAGAGATGAGAGGAGATGAGAGGAGATGAGAGGAGATGAGAGGAGATGAGAGGAGATGAGAGGAGATGAGAGGAGATGAGAGGGTTTAGAGACAGCATTGAGCAAGTGTTGGGTAGCGACAGGCACACTTGCCACTCTCGCAGAGGTTCGGATTCACTCGTAAACCTCTTGAGTGGTAGTGCACAGACTGACAAGGGGGGGAGGGGGGGGGGTGGGAGGAGAACCAATAAAGGATGGCAGGATGGAGCAGTTGAAAACTGTTGACTGGCATATGACTCACTGGGGGCACAGCAACCATGTGCGGCTGGCTGCATGCCAAAACTCTTTAGCACAAGGCTCACTGGCGGCACAGCAGGGTAGTCCGGGGGCAGCCAGAGGTCGAAGAAGAAGAGCCCGAGGTGGCAGGGGGTGTCCGGCCAGAGTATGGTGTGTCGATCCATTTGCCAATAGGGTGTGGCACTTACAGGAGGCACAGCAGGGTCGTCCGGGGGCAGCCAGAGGTCAAAGAAGAAGAGCCCGAGGTGGTGGGGGGTGCATGTGATGTGGGCGAGGGTACTTTAGCGCGTGGCTTACAGGAGGCACAGCAGGGTAGTCGGGCGGCAGCCAGAGGTCGAAGAAGAAGAGACCTAGGTGGTAGGGGGTGTCTGGCGGTCCGGCGATCGCTACCCTTAGTAGGTCCATGCGGTCCTCATACACGCGCACAGAGATGGAGTCTGGTGGGAGGTGGGAGAGTGGGGTGGGAGAGGACGGGGGGAATGGGTCAACAACAGCCACCCTAGTAGGCCCATGCGGTCCTCCTACATGCGCACATGCGGTCCTCGTACACGCGCACATGCGTTCCTCGTACACGCGCACATGCGGTCCTCGTACACGCGCACATGCGGTCCTCGTACACGCGCACATGCGGTCCTCGTACACGCGCACATGCGGTCCTCGTACACGCGCACATGCGGTCCTCATACACGCGCACATGCGGTCCTCATACACGCACACATGCGGTCCTCATACACGCGCACATGCGGTCCTCCTACACGCGCAAATGCGGTCCTCCTACACGCGCACATGCGGTCCTCGTACACGCGCACATGCGGTCCTCGTACACGCGCACATGCGGTCCTCGTACACGCGCACATGCGGTCCTCGTACACGCGCACATGTGGTCCTCGTACACGCGCACATGCGGTCCTCCTACACGCACACATGCGGTCCTCGAACACGCGCACATGCGGTCCTCGTACACGCGCACATGCGGTCCTCCTACACGCGCACATGCGGTCCTCATACACGCGCACATGCGGTCCTCATACACGCGCACATGCGGTCCTCCTACACGCGCAAATGCGGTCCTCCTACACGCGCACATGCGGTCCTCGTACAGCGCACATGCGGTCCTCGTACACGCGCACATGCGGTCCTCGTACACGCGCACATGCGGTCCTCGTACACGCGCACATGCGGTCCTCGTACACGCGCACATGCGGTCCTCATACACGCGCACATGCGGTCCTCGTACACGCGCACATGCGGTCCTCCTACACGCGCACATGCGGTCCTCGTACACGCGCACATGCGGTCCTCGTGCACGCGCACATGCGGTCCTCGTACACGCGCACATGCAGTCCTCGTACACGCGCACATGCGGTCCTCGTACACGCGCACATGCGGCCCTCCTACACGCGCACATGCGGTCCTCATACACGCGCACATGCGGTCCTCATACACGCGCACATGCGGTCCT
The DNA here is from genome assembly GCA_027943415.1 of Closterium sp. NIES-67. NCBI lineage: Eukaryota > Viridiplantae > Streptophyta > Zygnematophyceae > Desmidiales > Closteriaceae > Closterium > Closterium sp. NIES-67. The sequence continues at coordinate 38,629 of BQMB01001370.1, read as the reverse complement.
CCTACACGCGCAGATGCGGTCCTCCTACACATGAGGTCCATGCGGTCCTCGTACACGGGCGCGCACACTGATGGACTCTGGTGAGGGGGAGGAGGGAAGTAACACAGCGGTTTAGGGTTACCGTGCCTGGTGCTCTCGTGATCGCCGCCATCAATAGGTCCGTGCGATCCTCGTACACACGGATCCTCGTACGCACTGATGAAGTCTGGCGTGTGTAATGAGTCGATTTTTGAGTCGACTCAAAAATCGACTCATTACACACGGATCCTTGTACAAGCGCGCTGATGAAGACTGGCGTGGGGTGCAAGAGAGGTGACTTTTGAGTCGACTCAAGAGTCTGGCGCGGGGTGCAAGAGAGGGGGAATCCACAGGGGTGAATCCGCACAGAGATGGAGTCTGGAGGGGGGATGGACGGGTGTAACACAATGGGTAACGGTTACCGTGTCTGGTTCTCTTGCGGTCGTCACCCAACAGAGGCCCATGCGGCCCTTGTGCGCCTGCACCGCACAGAAATGGCGTCTGGTGGGGGGAGTCTATTTTTGAGGCGCCTCAAAAATAGACTCCTCACGAAATATCGTCTGGTGAGAGGCCAAGGGAAGAAAACAGGAGGTGCGTGAATGGGCTCGTCCGATCCTCCATCAGTGCACAAAAAGAATGGGCTGGATACTCCCTTACCCAGCAGGTTGCTCTGGAGCATCTTCCATACCTGGCAGGTTGGTCTGGAGCATCTCCCAGTCCTTGTGCACGGCCTTGGCCCACTTGCGATTGCCGGGCTGCGAGGGGCAAAGGGAGAAGAGAGGAGGGACGATGCTATTCAGGGAGACAGGATGGCAGGAGACGACGGAATGAGAGACAAGGAAGAGTAACCTCCCAGTCCGTCTGCACTGCCTTGGCCCACTTGCGATTGCCGGGCTGCACGAGAGCAAGGAAAGACGTGACAGGCAGTCAAGCCAAGCCAGTGAGGGACGATGCAGTTAAGGGATATGATTAAAAAAGGACCCTGAGAATTCTCAAAAACAAGAGCATGGCAGGAGGAGAGGGGATGGGCGACCATCACAGGAGAATCTACCACGACTGGTGCACGCACTGCCTTCGCCCACTTGCAACTGCCAGGATGCACAGGGTGTATATTTTAGGCGCCGTAAAATTGGGAGATTATTTTTGAGGCGCCTCAAAAATGCACAGGGTGTATATTTTAGGCGCCGTAAAATTGGGAGATTATTTTTGAGGCGCCTCAAAAATGCACAGGGTGTATATTTTAGGCGCCGTAAAATTGGGAGATGATTACAACAGGAGAATCTCCCAGTCCTTATGCACTGCCGTGGCCCACTTGCGATTGCCGGGATGCACAGCTAGAGTTGGTTTTAGACAGTTCTAAAGAACCAACTAGTCTCCCCGTCCGTGTGCACTGCCTTGGCGCTCTTGCGATTGCCAGCCAAGATGCACAGAAAGAAAGGAGGTGGCAGGCAGTCAAGGCCCAGAGGGAGTCAGGCACAGAGGGAGTAAGGCACAGAGGGAGTAAGGCACAGAGGGAGTCAGGCACAGAGGGAGTCAGGAACAATGGGGGTAAGGCACAACGGACGAAGGCACAGAGGGACGATGCGGTTAACAAAGAGTGCAATATAGGATGCCAGGCAATGAACCATAGCTTGGGTCGGCCCACACGCAATTGGCAGGCTGCAATAGAGCAAAGGAGAGAGGGTGGCACACGAGGGGGCTGCCGCAGGTCAAGGGCGGATATATTTGAATGAGGGGGCTGCCGCAGGTCATGGGCGGATATATTTGAATGAGGGGGCTGCCGCAGGTCATGGGCGGATATATTTTTGAAGCGCCAAAAAGAAGGGTCACTCGGCAGAGTTCACGGGGGCACGTGACGTGGTGGCGCACTTGCAACCAACACTGGCGAACGCCGAAGGGGAGCGCACCACCATTTCCCCGCGCCCCACCGCAGGCTTTTCCCTGCGCCCCCCCGCGGGCTTCGCCCCGCGCCCCCCCGCGGGATTTTTCCCGTGGCCCCCAGCGGGCTTTTCCCTGCGGCCCCCTGTGGGCTATTCACCGCACCCCCCGCGGCCCTTTACCCGCGCCCCCCCGCGGCCTTTCCCCCGCGCCCCCCCCCGTGGGCTTTTCCCCACGCCCCCCCGCGGCCTTTTACCCGTGCCCCACCCGCGGCCTGAGGGAGCGCAGGCTCCCTGAAAGAAGTAGGTTGGTCCGTTGCTGTACCCCCAGTGTACTTTGAGTTAATATCTAATGCGAAGGGCAGTTCTAGAAATGATCGCATGCATGGGTCACTTCTTGACCGCCCCCAGCAGTACCTACCAACCGCCCCCAGCAGTACTTAGGACCACCAACTTGACACAATACCATCACCAGCAGCACCAGCACGATGAGCCTGGCCTACCTTGACGGCCCAACGCATCTGTCACACTAATGCCGCCAAGCATCCCCACTCCCTGACCCATTACCAGCACCAACCCACTGAGCAACACCAGCAGCACCAGCAGCACCACCGCCCACCACAGCACCACAGCACCACCAGCCGAGCACCGCCACACACCACGAGCACACGAGCACGAGCACCGAGCACGAGCAACATGAGCACGAGCAACCACGAGCACGAGCAACCACGAGCACCAACCACGAGCACAAGCAACCACGAGCACGAGCAACCACGAGCACGAGCAACCACGAGCACGAGCAACCACGAGCACGAGCAACCACGAGCACGAGCAACCACGAGCACGAGCAACCACGAGCACGAGCAACCACGAGCACGAGCAACCACGAGCACAAGCAACCACGAGCACAAGCAACCACGAGCACGAGCAACCACGAGCACGAGCAACCACGAGCACGAGCAACCATGAGCACGAGCAACCACGAGCACGAGCAACCACGAGCACGACAACCACGAGCACGAGCAACCACGAGCACGAGCAACCATGAGCACAGCAACCACGACACAAGCAACCACGAGCACGAGCAACCACGAGCACGAGCAACCACGAGCACGAGCAACCACGAGCACGAGCAACCACAGCACGAGCAACCACGAGCACGACAACCACGAGCACAAGCAACCACGAGCACGAGCAACCACGAGCACGAGCAACCACGAGCACGAGCAACACGAGCACGAGCAACCACGAGCACGAGCAACCACGAGCACGAGCAACCACGAGCAAGCCAACCACCGAGCAAGCAACCACGAGCACGAGAAGCAACCACGAGGCACGAGCACCACGAGCACGAGCAACCACGAGCACGAGCAACCACGAGCACGAGCAACACGAGCACGGCAACCACGAGCACGACCACGAGCACGAGCAACCACGAGCACGAGCAACCACGAGCACGAGCAACCACGAGCACGAGCAACCACGAGCGAGCAACCACGAGCACGAGCAACCACGAGCACGAGCAACCACGAGCACGAGCAACCACGAGCAAACGAGCAAACCACGAGCAACGAGCAACCACGAGCACAAGCAACCACGAGCACAAGCAACCACGAGCACGAGCAACCACGAGCACGAGCAACCACGAGCACGAGCAACCACGAGCACGAGCAACCACGAGCACGAGCAACCACGAGCACGAGCAACCACGAGCACGAGCAACCACGAGCACAAGCAACCACGAGCACAAGCAACCACGAGCACGAGCAACCACGAGCACGAGCAACCACGAGCACGAGCAACCACGAGCACGAGCAACACGAGCACGAGCAACCACGAGCACGAGCAACCACGAGCACAAGCAACCACGAGCACAAGCAACCACGAGCACGAGCAACCACGAGCACGAGCAACCACGAGCACGAGCAACCACGAGCACGAGCAACCACGAGCACGAGCAACCACGAGCACGAGCAACCACGAGCACGAGCAACCACGAAGCACGAGCAACCACGAGCACAAGCAACCACGAGCACAAGCAACCACGAGCACGAGCAACCACGAGCACGAGCAACCACGAGCACGAGCAACCACGAGCACGAGCAGCCACGAGCACGAGCAACCACGAGCACGAGCACCACGAGCAAACAACCACGAGCAACGAGCAACACGAGCACAAGCAACACGAGCACAAGCAACCACGAGCACGAGCAACCACGAGCACGAGCAACCACGAGCACGAGCAACCACGAGCACGAGCAACCACGAGCACGAGAACCACGAGCACGAGCAACCACGAGCACGAGCAACCACGAGCACGAGCAACCACGAGCACGAGCAACCACGAGCACAAGCAACCACGAGCACGAGCAACCACGAGCACGAGCAACCACGAGCACGACACCACGAGCACGAGCAACCACGAGCACGAGCACCACGAGCACAAGAACACGAGCACGAGCAACCACGAGCACGAGCAAACGAGCACGAGCAACCCGAGCACGAGCAACAACGAGCACGAGCAACCACGAGCACGAGCAACCCGAGCACGAGCAACACGAGCACGAGCAACCACGAGCACGAGCAACCACGAGCACAAGCAACCACGAGCACAAGCAACCACGAGCACGAGCAACCAACGAGCACGAGCAACCACGAGCACGAGCAACCACGAGCACGAGCAACCACGAGCACGAGCAACCACGAGCACGAGCAACCACGCACGAGCAACCACGAGCACAAGCAACCACGAGCACGAGCAACCACGAGCAGAGCAACCGACACGAGCAACCACGAGCACGAGCAACCACGAGCACGAGCAACCACGAGCACGAGCAACCACGAGCACAAGCAACCACGAGCACGAGCAACCACGAGCACGAGCAAACACGAGCACGAGCAACCACGAGCACAAGCAACCACGAGCACGAGCAACCACGAGCACGAGCAACCACGAGCACGAGCAACCACGAGCACGAGCAACCACGAGCACGAGCAACCACGAGCACAAGCAACCACGAGCACGAGCAACCACGAGCACGAGCAACCACGAGCACGAGCAACCACGAGCGAGCAACCACGAGCAGGAGCAACCACGAGCAGGAGCAACCACGAGCACAAGCAACCACGAGACCGAGCAACCACGAGCACGAGCAACCACGAGCACGAGCAACCACGAGCACGAGCAACCGAGCACGAGCAACCACGAGCAAGACCACGAGCACGAGCAACCACGAGCACGAGCAACCACGAGCACGAGCAACCACGAGCACGAGGCAACCACGAGCACGAGCAACCCGAGCCAAGCACAAGCAACACGAGCACGAGCAACCACGAGCACGAGCAACCACGAGCACGAGCAACCACGAGCACGAGCAACCACGAGCACGAGCAACCACGAGCACGCAACCACGAGCACAAGCAACCACGAGCACGAGCAACCACGAGCACAAGCAACCACGAGCACGAGCAACCACGAGCACGAGCAACCACGAGCACGAGCAACCACGAGCACAGCAACCACGAGCACGAGCAACCACGAGCACGAGCAACCACGAGCCAAGCAACCACGAGCACGAGCAACCACGAGCACGAGCAACCACGAGCACGAGCAACCACGAGCACAAGCAACCACGAAGCAGAGCAACCACGAGCACGAGCAACCACGAGCACGAGCAACCACGAGCACGAGCAACCACGAGCACGAGCAACCACGAGCACAAGCAACCACGAGCACGAGCACCACGAGCACGAGCAACCACGAGCACGAGCAACCACGAGCACGAGCAACCACGAGCGAGCAACCACGAGCACGAGCAACACGAGCACGAGCAACCACGAGCACGAGCAACCACGAGCACGAGCAACCACGAGCACGAGCAACCACGAGCACGAGCAACCACGAGCACGAGCAACCACGAGCACAAGCAACCACGAGCACGAGCAACCACGAGCACGAGCAACCACGAGCACGAGCAACCACGAGCGAGCAACCACGAACGAGAACCACGAGCACAAGCAACCACGAGCACAAGCAACCACGAGCACGAGCAACCACGAGCACGAGCAACCACGAGCACGAGCAACCACGAGCACGAGCAACCACGAGCACGAGCAACCACGAGCACGAGCAACCACGAGCACAGCAACCACGAGCACGAGCAACCACGAGCACGGCACCACGAGCACGAGCAACCACGAGCACGAGCAACCACGAGCACGAGCAACCACGAGCACGAGCAACCACGAGCACAAGCAACCACGAGCACGCAACCACGAGCACGAGCAACCACGAGCACGAGCAACCACGAGCACGAGCAACCACGAGCACGAGCAACCACGAGCACGAGCAACCACGAGCACGAGCAACCACGAGCACAAGCAACCACGAGCACGAGCAACCACGAGCACGAACCACGAGCACGAGCAACCACGAGCAAGCAACCACGAGCACGAGCAACCACGAGCACGAGCAACCACGAGCACGAGCAACCACGAGCACGAGCACCACGAGCACGAGCAACCACGAGCACGAGCAACCACGAGCACGAGCAACCACGAGCACGAGCAACCACGAGCACGAGCAACCACGAGCACGAGCAACCACGAGCACGAAGCACGAGCACGAGCAACCACGAGCACGAGCAACCACGAGCACGAGCAACCACGAGCACGAGCAACCACGAGCACGAGCAACCACGAGCACGAGCAACCACGAGCACGAGCAACCACGAGCACGAGCAACCACGAGCACGAGCAACCACGAGCACGAGCAACCACGAGCACGAGCAACCACGAGCACGAGCAACCACGAGCACGAGCAACCACGAGCACGAGCAACCACGAGCACGAGCAACCACGAGCACGAGCAACCACGAGCACGAGCAACCACGAGCACGAGCAACACGAGCACGAGCAACACGAGCACGAGCAACCACGAGCACGAGCAACCACGAGCACGAGCAACCACGAGCACGAGCAACCACGAGCACGAGCAACCACGAGCACGAGCAACCACGAGCACGAGCAACCACGAGCACGAGCAACCACGAGCACGAGCAACCACGAGCACGAGCAACCACGAGCACGAGCAACCACGAGCACGAGCAACCACGAGCACGAGCAACCACGAGCACGAGCAACCACGAGCACGAGCAACCACGAGCACGAGCAACCACGAGCACGAGCAACCACGACACGAGCAACCACGAGCACGAGCAACCACGAGCACGAGCAACCACGAGCACGAGCAACCACGAGCACGAGCAACCACGAGCACGAGCAACCACGAGCACGAGCAACCACGAGCACGAGCAACCACGAGCACGAGCAACCACGAGCACGAGCAACCACGAGCACGAGCAACCACGAGCACGAGCAACCACGAGCACGAGCAACCACGAGCACGAGCAACCACGAGCACGGCAACCACGAGCACGAGCAACCACGAGCACAAGCAACCACGAGCACGAGCAACCACGAGCACGAAGCAACCACGAGCACGAGCAACCACGAGCACGAGCAACCACGAGCACGAGCAACACGAGCACGAGCAACCACGAGCACGAGCAACCACGAGCACGAGCAACCACGAGCACGAGCAACCACGAGCACGAGCAACCACGAGCACGAGCAACCACGAGCACGAGCAACCACGAGCACCACGAGCACGAGCAACCACGAGCACGAGCCACGCACAGCCACGAGCACGAGCAACCACGAGCACGAGCAACCACGAGCACGAGCAACCACGAGCACGAGCAACCACGAGCACGAGCAACCACGAGCACAAGCAACCACGAGCACGAGCAACCACGAGCACGAGCAACCACGAGCACAAGCAACCACGAGCACGAGCAACCACGAGCACGAGCAACCACGAGCACGAGCAACCACGAGCACGAGCACCACGAGCACGAGCAACCACGAGCACGAGCAACCACGAGCAAGCAACCACGAGCACGAGCAACCAACCACGAGCACGAGCAACACGAGCACGAGCAACCACGAGCACGAGCAACCACGAGCCAAAGAACCACGAGCACGAGCAACCACGAGCACGAGCAACCACGAGCACGAGCAACCACGAGCACGAGCAACCAACGAGCACGAGCAACCACGAGCACAAGCAACCACACACGAGACCACGAGCACGAGCAACCACGGAGCACGAGCAACCACGAGCACGAGCAAACCACGAGCCACGAGCCAACCACGAGCACGAGCAACCAACGAGCACGAGCAACCACGAGCACGAGCAACCACGAGCACGAGCAACCACGAGCACGAGCAACCACGAGCACGAGCAACCACGAGCACGAGCAACCCACGAGCACGAGCAACCACGAGCACAGAGCAACCACGAGCACGAGCAACCACGAGCACGAGCAACCACGAGCACGAGCAACCACGAGCACGAGCAACCACCGAGCACCGAGCAAACACACGAGCACAGCAACCACCCGAGCACAAAGCAACCACGAGCACGAGCAACCACGAGCACGAGCAACCACGAGCACGAGCAACCACGAGCACGAGCAACCACGAGCACGAGCAACCACGAGCACGAAGCAACCACGAGCACGAGCAACACGGCACAAGCAACCACGAGCACGAGCAAACCACGAGCACGAGGCAAGCACCAACGAGCACACGGAAGCAACCACGAGCACGAGCAACCACGAGCACGAGGCAACCACGGAGCACGAGGCAACCACGAGCACGAGCAACCACGAGCACGAGCAACCACGAGCACAAGCAACCACGAGCCACGAGCAACCACGAGCACGAGCAACCACGAGCACGGAGCAACCACGACACAGCAACCACGAGCACGAGCAACCACGAGCACGAGCCAACCACGGCGAGCACGACCGAGCAACCACGGGAAGCACAAGCAACCACGAGCACGAGCAACCAACAGAGCAACCACGAGCACGAAGCAACCACGAGCACGAGCAACCACGAGCACGAGCAACCACGAGCACGAGCAACCACGAGCACAAGCAACCACGAGCACGAGCAACCACGAGCACAAGCAACCACGAGCACGAGCAACCACGGAGCACGAGCAACCACGGAAAGCAACCACGAGCACAAGAACACAGCACGAGCAACACCACGAGCAACCACGAGCCATTCCTGAAACGTCTGAGACGCGACGTGATGGTCCAAAGCATCCGTCACGCTGTCAAACCCACCAGCAGCCCATCGTCACCGGTGTCAACACACCAGCCGCAGCCCACCAGCACCTGACACGACAACACACCAGCCCGCAGCCCGACACCACCGTGTCAACACACCAGCAGCAGCCCGACACCACCGTGTCAACATACCTGGAATGTCTGAGACGCGAAGTGATGGTCCGAAGCATCAGTCACGCTGTCAAACTGCCGCCACGCATCCTTGCTCCCTGCACCTGCCCCTTCCGCTGCCCCTGCCGCTGCTGCTGTTCCTTCCCTTTCCCCTTCCCCTTCCCCTTCCCCTTCCCCTGTCTCTCTCCCTGCATCTGCCCCTTCTGGTGTGCCCTCTCCCCGTATCTCTTTCCCTGTCCCTTCCCCTTCCCCCGTCCCTTCCCCTGCCGCGGTCCCAGGCTCATTCTTTCCCATCTGCTGCGTTTCATCCTCCGCTCCACCCCCACCCTCCCCCTCTGCCCCACCCTTTGCCCCTTCCTTGGTCTCACCCCCACCTTCCCCCTCTGCCCTCGCACCTTCTGCCGCCTCCTCTCTCGCTCCGTCGTCCACCTCTTCCAACCTTTCACCCGTCCCTTCCTGCCTCCTCTCGCTCGCTGGTCTCTCCCCCACCTCCTTCCTTCCTTCCCTTGCCTCCCCTTTCTCTCCCTCTCCCCCTCCTCTTCTTCCCTCCAACAGCAAAGCCAGCCCAATTCCCGCAGAGCTCCCATCACCACGCACCCCTGACTCCCCTTCCACCCTAGACCCCTCCGAGTGAATCTCCTGTCCACTCGCTGATGTTGACCCTTCCCCAATGACCGCTCCTTGACGATTCCCCCCCCCCTGCACCTGACGCACTTGAGATTGAGGCCGCTCTAGCGCCCCTCCCCAGGCCCACACCGGCGCCCAAACCCAAGGGTTCGTCCAGGGGATTCTCTAATCCTCGCTTCTGCGCCTGTTCTAGCCCTAATGTACTCTCTCCCGCGCTACCTCCCTCACTTGCACCCCTCTCCCCTCTCCTCCCTCCCTCCCGCCCCCCTCCCCCTTGGGAACGAATTTCTGCAGCACAGTCATCATTGCTGTCAGCCCTGCGGCCAATCGCGGAATGACACCTGGTCCCGCCCCAGAACTGCTCCCGCCTGCCCAGTTTCCCCCTCCCCCAACCCTCCCCCCGCTTTCCTCCTCCTCCCCCTTCTCCGTCTCCCACCACTGCCACTTCCCTCCTCTCCCTCCCCGTCCCTCTCCCCTTCCTCTTCCTCTTCCTCTCCCCCTTCCCCTTCTCCCCCCGGTCTCCCCCCACCTCTTCCCCCCCTCCTCCCCCCTGCGCCCCGCCCTCCCCCACCAATTCCTCCCCCTGCTGAACGCATCTAGTTCACTCTGTACGTTTCGCAGTGCTTGCCAACTAGCCGTCACCTCATCCCCTACCCTGCTGCCCCTGCTGCTGCTCCTCCCCCCCTTACTCCACCCCCTCCTGCTGCTGCTGCTGCTGCCGCTGCCCCAAACGCTCCCCTTCGTCCTGTTAGTCCAGCTGCCCCCTCCTCCCCCTCTACCTCCTCCTCCTCCTCGTCTGCTGTCTCCCACCCGTCCTCGTCCTCATCCTCGATATAAGCATCCTCGTCTTCCGAACCCTCGTCCCCCTCATAAATATCCTCCTCATCATCCCTATTCACCACATTATACAACTGTAGGGGGAACCTGGAGTGGGGATGGATACACAAAAACACCGTTTGAGTAAACCTTTTGACTCCTCGTGCCCCTCATACACGACCTCCTCCTTGTCCCGATTCACAAACAGACCACTGTCGGGGGAACCTGGAGCGAAGAAGAACGACATGATTCATTAGATTGTATTGAGTCGAATGAAAATGTAGACATTGGCAACTGTAGGGGGAACCTGGCGCAGGGATTGCGAATAGCAAAGAGGGAGGGATATGGTGAGTTTTGAGTCAGAGAGGGAAATGATGCGAATAGATGTACAGAGGGAGGGGACTTTGAGTTGACTCAGAGGGGGATATGATGAGTTTTGAGTTGACTCAAGGAGGGGATATGATGGAGTTTTGAGTTGACTCAAGAGAGGGATATGATTGAGTTTTGAGTTGACTCAAGAGGGGATATGATGAGTTTTGAGTCGACTCAGAGGGGAGGGGATCTGATGATGTTTGAGTTGACTCAAGAGGGGATATGATGAGTTTTGAGTGTCAAGAGGGATATGATGGTTTTGGTCGACTCAAGAGGTATGATGAGTTTTGAGTTGACTCAAGAGGGGGATATGATGAGGGGTGATGAGTTTGAGTTGACTCAAGAGGGGATTATGATGAGTTTTGAGTTGACTCAAGAGGGGATATGATGAGTTTGAGTGACTCAGAGGGGATATGATGAGTTTTGAGTTGACTCAAGAGGGGATATGATGAGTTTGGTGACTCAAGAGGGGTATGATGGTTTTGAGTTGACTCAAAGAGGGGATATGATGAGTTTTGAGTCGACTCAAGGAGGGGATATGATGAGTTTTGAGTTGACTCAAGAGGGATATGATGAGTTTTGAGTTGACTCAAGAGGGGATATGATGGTTTTGAGTTGACTCAAGAGGGATATGATGAGTTTTGATGACTCAAGGGGATATGATATCGACTCAAGAGGGGATATGATGAGTTTTGGAAGTCTGACTCAAGAGGGGATAGATGGGAGTGGAGGGTATGTGGTTGAGTCGACTCAAGAGGGGATATGATGAGTTATAGATGAGAGTTGACTCAAGAGGGGATATGATGAGTTTTGAGTTGACTCAAGAGGGGATTATGATGAGTTTTGAGTTCGAATATGATGAGTTTGAGTCGACTCAAGAGGGGATATGTGATGAGTGGATATGTGAGTTGGACTCAAGAGGGGATATGATGAGTTTTGAGTTGACTCAAGAGGGGATATGATGAGTTTTGAGTTGACTCAAGAGGGGATATGATGGAGTTATTGAGTTGACTCAAGAGGGGATATGATGAGTTTTGAGTCGACTCAAGAGGGGATATGATGAGTTTTGAGTTGACTCAAGAGGGGATATGATGAGTTTTGAGTTGACTCAAGAGGGGATATGATGAGTTTTGAGTTGACTCAAGAGGGGATATGATGAGTTTTGAGTTGACTCAAGAGGGGATATGATGAGTTTTGAGTTGACTCAAGAGGGGATATGATGAGTTTTGAGTTGACTCAAGAGGGGATATGATGAGTTTTGAGTTGACTCAAGAGGGGATATGATGAGTTTTGAGTCGACTCAAGAGGGGATATGATGAGTTTTGAGTCGACTCAAGAGGGGATATGATGAGTTTTGAGTTGACTCAAGAGGGGATATGATGAGTTTTGAGTTGACTCAAGAGATATGATGAGTTTTGAGTCGACTCAAGAGGGGATATGATGAGTTTTGAGTGACTCAAGAGGGGATATGATGAGTTTTGAGTCGACTCAAGAGGGGATATGATGAGTTTTTGAGTTGACTCAAGAGGGGATATGATGAGTTATGAGTTGACTCAAGAGGGGATATGATGAGTTTTGGAGTCGACTCAAGAGGGGATATGATGAGTTTTGAGTTGACTCAAGAGGGGATATGATGAGTTTTGAGTTGACTCAAGAGGGGATATGATGAGTTTTGAGTTGACTCAAGAGGGGATATGATGAGTTTTGAGTCGACTCAAGAGGGGATATGATGAGTTTTTGAGTTGACTCAAGAGGGATATGATGAGTTTTGAGTCGACTCAAGAGGGGATATGATGAGTTTTGAGTTGACTCAAGAGGGGATATGATGAGTTTTTGAGTTGACTCAAGAGGGGATATGATGAGTTTTGAGTTGACTCAAGAGGGGATATGATGAGTTTTGAGTTGACTCAAGAGGGGATATGATGAGTTTTGAGTTGACTCAAGAGGGGATATGATGAGTTTTGAGTTGACTCAAGAGGGGATATGATGAGTTTTGAGTTGACTCAAGAGGGGATATGATGAGTTTTGAGTTGACTCAAGAGGGGATATGATGAGTTATGAGTTGACTCAAGAGGGGATATGATGAGTTTTGAGTTGACTCAAGAGGGGATATGATGAGTTTTGAGTCGACTCAAGAGGGGATATGATGAGTTTTGAGTTGACTCAAGAGGGGATATGATGAGTTTTGAGTTGACTCAAGAGGGGATATGATGAGTTTTGAGTCGACTCAAGAGGGGATATGATGAGTTTTGAGTCGACTCAAGAGGGGATATGATGAGTTTTGAGTCGACTCAAGAGGGGATATGATGAGTTTTGAGTTGACTCAAGAGGGGATATGATGAGTTTTGAGTTGACTCAAGAGGGGATATGATGAGTTTTGAGTCGACTCAAGAGGGGATATGATGAGTTTTGAGTTGACTCAAGAGGGGATATGATGAGTTTTGAGTTGACTCAAGAGGGGATATGATGAGTTTTGAGTTGACTCAAGAGGGGATATGATGAGTTTTGAGTCGACTCAAGAGGGGATATGATGAGTTTTGAGTTGACTCAAGAGGGGATATGATGAGTTTTGAGTTGACTCAAGAGGGGATATGATGAGTTTTGAGTCGACTCAAGAGGGGATATGATGAGTTTTGAGTTGACTCAAGAGGGGATATGATGAGTTTTGAGTTGACTCAAGAGGGGATATGATGAGTTTTGAGTTGACTCAAGAGGGGATATGATGAGTTTTGAGTTGACTCAAGAGGGGATATGATGAGTTTTGAGTCGACTCAAGAGGGGATATGATGAGTTTTGAGTTGACTCAAGAGGGGATATGATGAGTTTTGAGTCGACTCAAAACGCGCACCTGGGAGATGCAGCAGGGTGTTTTTGAGAATTCTAAAAAGCATAACGACCCATGCAACAGTGAGCAGGCAGGCGACAGCGCATGGCAGCAACCTCCCCCCCCATGCGCTGGCAGCGCATGGCAGCAACCTCCCCCGCCCACGATGGTGCGTGCCATGGGCGTGCGCCATGAGCAGTCGCCATGAGCAGGTGCGTGCCCTCCAGCAACCAGCAGCTGTCACCCCGATAACCTCCCCCCCCCATGACGCACACACACTGCCCTTCCCCAGCATCACAGCAGCAGAGTCACACACACACTGCCAGGCACGCACCTCGGAAACAGAGCCATCAGCCCATGCGACAGTGAGGAGACCACGGCGCATGGCGATAACCTCACCCACCCATGACGCATCCACTCTCTCTCCACACCCATCCGCATCACTCTCCTCCTCTCCCTCCTCCTCTCCCTCCTCTCCCTCCTCCTCTTCTTCCCCGTCGACTTCTTCCTCCTCCTTCTCGTTCTCCTCCGCTTTCTCCTCTTTCTCCTCCGCTTTCTCATCATCCTCCACTTCATCCTCCTCCCCTCCTCCCTCCTCCCCTTCCCCTGCACCACCCTCCCCCCTTTGCCCTTCTCCTTCCCACCATCCTCCCTGCCTTCCTCCCTCTTATCCTCTCCCCTCTCATCCACCTTTCCCCCTCCTGCTCCCTCAGCCCCCTCCCTGATTCCAACCGAATAACCACGTCCCCCAGCCTGAAGTTCCAGTCGGGGTGCTCTGCCAGCTCGTACACCGCAGCCAACTCCTCACAAAACTCCACCACCCCCTCCCACCCCCCCACACCTCCTCCCTCCCTTTTCACTCCACCTCCTCCTCCTCCCGCTTGCGCCCCCTCGTCTTTCTCCTCCCCCTCCCTCTCCATCCCTCCTTCCCTTCTTTTCTCTGCCCCCCCAAACCCCTCCAACTCCCCTGCCCTTCCCGCCACGCCTTCCTTCCCTCGCTTCTCAACACCCCTAGCCCATGCGACTATGGCCGTCCGCTGCTTGTGGTCTACCGTTTTCACGTACCCCACTCGCCCCCACGGCCCTCCCATCAGAACGGAGAGAGGGGCGGGAGCCACTGGGACGGCAGACGCAGGGACGGCATCTGCTGCTGCTACTGCAGTAACAGAGCTGCTTTCCCCCGATTCGACCCCCTTCCCTCCCCCTGCTTCTGCATGTGCTGCCGGTTTCTTTTGAGTCGACTCAAGAGTCACGTCGTTTTGAGTCGACTCAAGAGTCACCTCGTTTTGAGTCGACTCAAAAGGTTTCCCATGTTCACTCAAATCCCCAGCTGGGCCGAACCTCGCCACTTCTGCTGATTCGCCTGATTCGACTGATCCGGCTGCTGCTAATTCTGCTGATTCAACAGCTGCTGATTCGGCGACTGCTGATTCGCCAGCTGCTGCTGATAGTTCTTCTGCTGCTACGGCTGCTGCTGCTGCTGCTGTGCCAGCAGCACCAGCGTCTGCACCTGTAATGGCCGGCACATCTGCAGCCGCATTTGCAGATCTACTGACAGCGACAGGCGAAACGGCGTCAGCAGCAGACGTCAAGAGAGCAACCAGATCCGCTGCAGCACCAGCCATTCCCTTCTCCCCACCACCTCCCCTCCCTCTCCCTTCCGCATCGGCAGCATCTGTACCAGCAACCACAGACGTGGCGGCAGCGTCAGCAGCAGTGGCGGCAACGTCAGCAGCAGCGTCAGCAGCAGCGTCAGCAGCGGAAGTCAAGAGAGTGACCAGATCCGCTGCAGCACCAGCCATTCCCTTCTCCCCACCTCCCCTCCCTCTCCCATCCCCAACCCCCAACCCTCCTTCCCCTCCTGCTCCCCCTCCCACTCCACTCCCCATCCCCACCCCCATCCCCACCCCCATCCCCACCCCCATTCCCAACTCGTCCTCCCCATGTTTCTCAACCACATAATCCTCCGGCCAAAAGTCGTGTTCACCCAGATTTTCCACGGGTATTAACTCGCACGCATCTATACCCCGCTCCTCCCTCCCGTCCTGCCACGTCACGCCCACGTGGGTCGCCGTCCGCACCACCATAGGGGACCGCTCCACGCCCTTGGGGGTTTTAGGCGGGTTTTTCTTCTTTGAATGCGTTTTTTTGCCCCTGCCGCCTCGACGCCAAAAGAAATGACCGCTGCTCCTGCTGCTGCTAGTAACAGCGGCGGCGGTACTTGCAGTGTTGCTGCCAGTGGCGTTGCTGGTGGTGGCGCTAGTGGCGACAGTGCTGCTGGTTGTGACAGAGCTAGTATTACTGCCAGAACCAATAAGCGGGTCCGTCTCTTCCGCTTCACCTGCCTCCGCCTCCTCTCCCCCCTTCCCCTCCCTCCCCCCACCCTCTTCCCTCGCTTCCCCCTCTCCTGTCCCCCCCTCCTCCCTTGCTCCCACCCCTCCCCCTATCCCCTCCGCCTCCTTCCCCTCTATGAGCCGCAAGCAGTGGTCCCCCACCTGCCAGTTGGCGTAGTTAAAGTGCACCAGCGGGCGCACCGCCGCCGCGCTTACCTCGTCCGGCGGAGGCCCCTTAGCCCCCTTCCCCGCGCCCTTCTCCCCTTTCCTCGCGCCTTTCCTCCTTCCGCCGCTGCCGGTGTTGCTGCTCCCCCCGTCAACATCCGCGCCACTCTCTTCCCCGTCAACTGCGCCCCCATCCCCATCCCCATCCCCACCACCACCGCCGCCGCCGCCGCCGCCGCCGCCAGCGCCGCCGCTTCCGCCGCTGCTGAGCTGTCTCCCCATGACCCATTGCACGAGCGCCGTTCCGGGCTCCACGACTGCTACAGTGGCCTCCGCGCGCGACTGCTTCCACGTGCCCTTCAGCCATTGGGCGCGGCGGAAGATGCCCGGAAAAGTTGCGCGCACGCGCTGCCCGGGCCAGAAAAGAATGCTCTCCTCGTCGTCCGTCGCGGACGGTCTGACCGGGAACAAATCGTCGGGGCTGACTTTGGTAACCCGACATTTCGCCCCGTCGTCGAAAACGAGAACGAGGTTATCGAGAATGTCGTCAACCCTCCCCACCCAGTCGCGGTAAACGACAAATCCTCCGGGTTTCACGGATCGGATCGGAACCAACCGCCGGGAATCCACATCTCTCACGATCTCCCCCGACGCGAGCTCGACGTCCAATAGGAGATCGACAGCTGTCACGGTTCCGGTCTGCCCTAGCGGATCGTCTGCACGCGCCACGATATCTCCGTGTAAGAAACAACGGTCTATGATTCTAAGATCCTCTATTTTCTCCTCCGTGGGTTCCTCCGACCCCAGCCAGCAAACCCTAGCGTAGCCGTCTTCTAACGAATCCTCGTCATCCTCGTCCTCGTCATCGTCGTCGCTGTCCACGCGGCCTGCCACGTCAGCAACGAGCCCGGTCCTAGCGGAATCCGTCGTGCTGGTTACCAGATCTTCCACGTAGAGCCGCATCGTCTGTGGCTCGCCTATTTCCTCCTCCTCCTCACCGTCTTCTCGTCCGTCAACGTCTACCTCCTCTCCGTCAACGTCTGCCTCCGCTCCGTCAACGTCTACCTCCTCTCCGTCAACGTCCTCTTCCCCCCCCGTCTCTCCCCCGTCCGTCGCGTCCTCTTCCTCCTCCCCTGCGACTGCTCCCCGCTCCCCCGGCACTCGCGCTGGCCGGTGGTCTGACTCATCCCGATCCCTCAGCCCGTCTAACCCCATCGACGCACGCGATTCGTTGCCCCTAGCTGATTCAATCCCAGGTGTCCCCTGGCTGGTCAGATCCCGGCTGGTTAGATCCTGGCTGTTCCCTAGATGAACCAAACACAGCTGTCCCCTAGCTGAACAGAATCTCACGTGTCCTTTAGCTGATGCGATTCCAGGTGTGTTCCCCGGCTGGTTGCGCAGGATTCGTTGTAAGACGTCTCAAAACAAGCTATGGTTTCCCCCGGCTGGTTGCGGAAAATCTGCAAGACGTGGCACTGCCACGACCACGAGTGCCGCTGCCTCGACAGCAAATCGCTTCTGAAATGGGATGACGTAGAAGCGCGAGGCGAAGGGATGCACGGGGACTACGCCTCTGCCTGCCCGCCTTCGATCTTTCGCGCGGCGATGCCTGTCACGGAGAGCGGATAGACGAAGCAGAGGAGAAGAGCGGAGTGGATGATCCCAAGAAGCATGAGGATGGCCCCAAGCATGCTCTTAGCGCGGACTGGATGAATCTTGTAGAAAAGGGGCCGAAGGTTGGTCCAGAAGGGTCCTTCTATTCGTGCTGAGCATTTTGGCCAACAAAAAAATATTGTAAGGATATTTACAACGAACTAAAAGGAATCCATTCTAAAGAAATAGTTTACAACATATTCCATGCCTCACTACCTATAGCGAGCTCCGGCTCACTATTCAGCCCTGGAAGCAACATTTCCAAGTGCTCCAGCCCCAACCCCCAGACCTCTTCGTCCTCCAGCTGAAAACCAACTATGTCAGAATCCAACGAGACAAGCTGAGCCCCACTCTGCCCAGATGAGGTATTGCTCTCTGGACTCACGTCTCCAGCAGTCCTGCCCTCTCCAGCAACCTTGCTGCGGCTGCCCAGCCCATGTGAAAGCTGATTCTTTTCTGCCTCACCTCCCCACACGCACACGCGCTTCGTGGCGGGGTTGCTATCAGCATCACCACAGAAGGCCAAGTAGCCTCCGCCACACACCTCCTCGCAGCGCACCCTTTTCCCTTGGATCAATCCAACCTGCTCACTCGCTCCTTGAGCCACCGGGACAGCCAGGGACCCGCTCACAGGTGCCAGTGGAGCGATCGACCCTTTGCTTTTCACGGGTACTGAGCGCATTGTGGCAGGGGCGGACGCAGCATCGCAACGACCCTGCGCTGTCATGCAGAGTCTCGACAGCCTCATGTATTGCTCCAGGAGGATCTGCTGGGTCTCGCTAAGCGCTGGGGGCGAGCTCGCCGGTGTAAGCGAGGCCGGTGGGTGCACAGGCGATGGGAACGAGGTGGATGGGAGTGTTGCTGGTGGTGGGTGCGCGAATGTTGGACACGGGGGCAGCTGACAGCCGTTGCTCAATGCAGCAGCTGGAGGCAGGCTGAATGGCGGCAGCGCCTGCATCGTTTCCAGCAATGCTGTCACCCGCGTCTTCTGGGTTGACGCAGCTGCAGCAGCAGCAGCAGCCATGGGAGCCGTCCCAGGGAGCTTCGCCAAAGGCGCTTGGAGAGCGGGAAGCAGGCCGACGGGAAGTGGGGAGTGCGGGGGCGCTGACAGTCCCGTTGCAATCCGAGTCGCTTGTCCTGAGAGTGACAGCTCAGGTGCCAGGCGCTGCTGCTGCTGCTGCTGCTGCTTCAACGAGTGATGTTGCTGCTCGCCGCGCCACCACTGGTCTGCTCCTTGCGCTCGCTGCAGCTGATACTGCTGCTGCTGCTGCTGCTGCTGCTGGCGTAGGTAGAAGGGGAACAGCACGTGCTCCTGGAAGGCGGAAAGGGCGGTCTTCTCACAAGCAGCCCCGTCGGTACCATCCAAACTCGCCAAGGGAAATCCGTGGAGCGATGAACCCATCAAATCCATCGAACCCATCGGATTGCGGGCCTGGAGGCGCGGTGCAGTCGCGCTGACAGTCTGTTGCGCGCCGATTCCACCAGAGCCTGAGCCTGAGTCGTGCACTTGGCGACATCCGGCGGCGGATTTTCGCATTTCCGCAATCTCGAGCATGAAGCGCGCGAGCCACGGCGACGGGCTGCTCGGCGGACCGCTCGCGCCGGCGGAGTTACCACTGCCACGTGTCGCCGACCCGGAGGCGCTGACCGCGTCGACCGCGTTGACCGCGATTTGACCCGCCGCTTGGGTCCCCAAGGGGACGGCGAACGGCGTCCCCACGCTAGAAAACGCCGCGGCCGCGCTCTCTCGCGAAAGTTCCGCCGCGAATGCAGGGGAGCTGCCGTTGAGTTTGTTGCGGAGGTGACAGTTCCACAATGTGCTTGTATCGATGGTGCTCTTCACGACTGCGGCTCGGGGCTGACGCGACGTGTTGACGGCGGGAGTCGCGCTCGAAGGGGAGGCGGGGGGAGGGGGGAAGTTGAGCACCGCATCCGCGCCGTGCAGCTTCCTAGCCGCGCGGTCGTACGCGCGCGCGGCTTGCTCCGCGGAGGCGAAGGAGCCGAGCCACAGGCGCACCTTGCGCCGGGGCTCGCGGATCTCCGCGACCCACTTCCCCCACGTGCGCTGGCGCACGCCGCGGTAGCGGAAGAGGGAGTTTTCGGGGCCGCCTCGCGCGGCTGCCGCAGCGGCTGCTACTGCAGTAGCTGTCGAGATGGCTGTCATTCTACGGACGACTCCCCGGACTCCTAGTCGGACTCCTAGTCGGACTCCTAGTAGTCGGACTCCTAGTAGTCGGACTCCTAGTAGTCGGACTCCTAGTAGTCGGACTCCTAGTAGTCGGACTCCTAGTAGTCGGACTCCTAGTCGTCGAAGGCTCTGCTCGGGAACAGGGTCGGAGATTGAGACCGGTGACTGAAGCTGGCGCAGTGCTCGCCTGGAGATCCCGAATCGGGACGCTAATGTAGTAGTACTAGACTTGCGGAAAGGGTCGGACTACGAGCGTAACTCCAACGTTGGTGTCAGGGTAAGTGACATCACCTGCGGCGATTCTGCTATGCATGTGGAGCCTGCTGAAGATTCGGATACTGAGCGGAGCGAGGACTTGTGTGAGGCATGTGACACGAATAGAATGGTCGTTCAAGTAGTAGTGACTGCTTCGTCCTGACGCGGACTTGGGAGTCGGAGAAACGACCGAGTAACTTATTCAACCCTTGGAGTCGAAGAAAACGCGGGTGAGACGCGAGTGAGACGCGAGTAAGGCGGTGGTTGAGGAGCTCGAAGCAAAACTGACAGTTGCGCTGGACGCGGTGGTTATGAACGACGACGCAGTCGCTGCTGCGCCACGGGATGGGAGGTCGCTGCAACCAAAAAGAGCTCGTCCATGGGAAGAACGTCACTGAGATGACTCGCTCCGCTCGATCCGGGATCGTCGCTGCTGCACCATGGAATGGGAGGGTTGTCTACTCGTCCTATCGCAGCTGCCATGCCTTCGGATGGTCTGATGAGCCGAGAGCAAGGGAGATTTTGGGGGACGGGAAGCCTTGCGAGAAGGACAAGCCTTGCCATGAGAGCCGCCCGGAAATGACGACGGCAGGTCGCCCATGACTTGCACTTGTGGGGACGACGGGCGGCGAGTGTCACCCCCACTCCTATTGGTCCCATGTGCCGCGGCCACACGGAATCATACCCACGTACTGCACTTACTGCCGCTGATGCGTCTCTTGGTTGCATCAAGGTCCAGCGAGACTCTTTCCTGAGTTGGCTTGCAAGTTTTTGGCGAAATGGCGGTGACCCTCTATCGCTGGAACGGGCGACTTGCGTGGAGCAAGATCAATGGATATGGAGGAGAAACAGAAATGGATCTTTGAGCAGATGGAAATTGCTGATGCACAAAATTTGCATGTGAGATGGGGGTGGAGATTGGGATTTTGGAGGAGATTGGGATTGCGAATCGCGTTTCCCAGGTCGGGATGGAGGCGCGTAGCGAATCGTGGACACGGGTTGTGGTAATTCTCGGCGCGAAACGTAAACTCCAGTTCAGTTTTGAAAAGGTACAGTGCAAGCCGGACTGGTTTATGCAAGTGTGGGAAGTGATTTTTGCCCGGAACGACAGGGGAATCAGACCTGACGTGCGGGGAAATTTGATCCCCTGCCAAAGCAACGCACATGGCGCATGGTTTCATTTCCGAATTCCAATCTGATCCGTTCCGGTTGCATTGGTCACACTGCACTGCACTGCAACCAGTCCGTTGGCGCTTCTGCCAGGAGAAAGAACTGTCCCTCACCCGTGCAAACTCCAAAATACTGTACTGTATGAACTGGAGTGATATGAAAAGCAGGGGACACTCTCACCGCCATTACTGTAGCAATGAAGATCTGCGATTGGATTCCATCAGCCTAGTGTCGAGGATTTTCACGTGCTGCGTTCCGCAGGGCCAATGGGTCTTGAAAAGCTATCGTCGCGCTGGCATCACCTTTCTCACATCGACCACCACTTTCGTATCCGCTGGATCCGGGGCGGTCGCCAAAACCCCAAGGACAGTCCAGTCCAGACAAACCAGACATCGAAATCCTCGAAACAAGCAGACTCATGAGCCAGAAGGAAATTTCATTTACGAACACACGCAGATTTATTAGTAGCCATACATAGACACTTCAATTTTTCATCTTATGGATTTCAGTTATTCCTACAATTGATAAACCGTGTTGTGCATGCAAAGAAGCACGAATGAACTTCAATCATTCGAATGGGTTGATACGCGGGTCATGCTCTGTGGCAAGTGCCATACCCGTGCACAAGCAAGTAGGGCACATGACCTGACAAACCAGAGGAGAGGGCAGATAGGGGGGGGGGGGTGAAATGAACCACAAGGCAGAAACGAAAAATGTGTGGTAGGAATGGACCTCAGGCGCAGTGAGCATACTCATGGAGAGGCTTCAGGGCATAGCTTTCAATTCAAAAACCCCTAGACCACCCTCCCATGCCTTGTCCCCCACAGACCCCTATCCATGCCCTATGAGGTTCTTGCTGTTGCCCCTCAACCCTAAACCCCCCAGTCTCGTCTCACCTTGCGCAGGCCAGCGCAGTTGGGACACCTCTTGGCCACCGTCGTACCTCGTCTCCCTCCACCAACTGCCCCCTCCGCTCCTCTCCGTCCCACAAGGTGTGAGCCGCTGCCCCTTCAACCATAAACCCCAAGGCCCCCCACTCCCCTCTCACCTTGCGCAGGCCAGCGCAGTTGGGACACCTCTTGGCCACCATCATTCCTCGTCTCCCTCCCACCAGCCACCTCCTTTGTTCCTCTCCCTCCCATGACGTGTGAGTGGGTACCCCTCAACCGTAACACAAATCCACCATGCCTCCCTCTCACCATGCCTCCTCTCCCTCCTCAACCGTAACACAAATCCACCATGCCTCCCTCTCACCATGCCTCCTCTCCCTCCTCAACCGTAACACAAATCCACCATGCCTCCCTCTCACCATGCCTCCTCTCCCTCCTCAACCGTAACACAAATCCACCATGCCACCCTCTCACCATGCCTCCTCTCCCTCCTCAACCGTAACACCAATCCACCATGCCTCCCTCTCACCATGCCACCTCTCCCTCCTCAACCGTTACACAAATCCACCATGCCTCCCTCTCACCATGCCTCCTCTCCCTCCTCAACCGTAACACAAATCCACCATGCCTCCCTCTCACCATGCCTCCTCTCCCTCCTCAACCGTAACACAAATCCACCATGCCTCCCTCTCACCATGCCTCCTCTCCCTCCTCAACCGTAACACAAATCCACCATGCCTCCCTCTCACCATGCCTCCTCTCCCTCCTCAACCGTAACACAAATCCACCATGCCTCCCTCTCACCATGCCTCCTCTCCCTCCTCAACCGTAACACAAATCCACCATGCCTCCCTCTCACCTTGCGCAGGCCAGCGCAGTTGGGACACCTCTTGGCCACCGCCATGCCTCGTCTTCCACCAACTGCCCTCTCCGCTGCTGCTCCTGCTGCCACCGCACCGTTAGCAGCGGCACCCTCTCCTGCTGCTGTTGCCCCGCCTTGCACCGGGCCCTCTTCCCCCTCCAGCTGCACGTCAATGAGAGAGCCCGTGGCAGAGCAGCGCGCACACGCCAGGTAGCCTGGAAGGGGGAGGGGAGAGGGGGGGGACATGGGGGGAGAACAGGAGCAGGCAGGACAGTCAACGGAGGCGACGGAAGTACCACCCCCCTCCTTGCTGCCCCTCCCCCTCCAGCTGCATCTCGATGAGAGCGCCCGTGGCAGAGCAGCGCGCACACGCCAGGTAGCCTGGGGAATGGGGGGAGAGGGGAGGGGGGGGGGGTTTGGGGTGGGGGGATTGTGAAAGAAGTCAACAAAAGTGGTCAGAGTTAAAGGAAGCACATGCCTCTCCCCCTCCTGCTGCACATCGATGAGAGAGCCTGTGACAGAGCAGCAGGCACACGCCAGGTAGCCTGGGGAGGAGGAGGGGGGGGGGGGGGGTGTTTGAATGAAGTCGGCGAAAGCAGTCAGAAGGAAGCACACGCCTTCCTCCCTCCAGCTGCATGTCGATGAGAGAGCCCGTGGCAGAGCAGCGCGCACACGCCAGGTAGCCTGGGGAATGGGGGGAGAAGGAGGGGGCGGGGGGGGGGGAAGCAGTCAACATAAGTCAACAGAGTCAAAGAGAACACATGCCCTCTTCCCCCTCCAGCTGCACGTCGATGAGAGAGCCCGTGGCAGAGCAGCGAGCCTGGAAGCCTGGAAGGGGGGACAGGGTGACTTTTGAGTCGACTCAAAAGTCGCCTGGAAGGGGGGACAGGAGCACCAGCAGTCGGGGACCGTCAAGTGAAGTGAGGGCATGAGACGAGATGGTTGAGCGCCAAGTATGTCTGCAAGCATGCGCCTCCGGTCCCTGGCAGTACATGCATGCACACGCCCCCAGCCCGTGGCAGTACATGCACCGCTTGTGGTGCTCCTGCTGCTTCACATGTGCTTGCAATGCAACCATGCTTACAACCATGCCTAAAACCATGCATGCAAAAGCTAAGGGGTGAACACAAATACCCGTGGCAGTACAACCATACATACTCCGCTTGTGCTCCTGCTGCTTCACATGTGCCTACCTACAACAACCATGCTTGCAAAAACTAACAGGTACACATACACACTTGACCCATGGCAGTACATGCATGCATACATACCCGACCCGTGGCAGTACATGCATCGCTTGTGCTCCTGCTGCTTCACGTTATTCACTTCCACCACCAGCAGCGCTGACAGCACGCCCACTCCGCCCCCTGTGAAGGACGCCACAATAGGGTCGACTTGACTGCACAGGGGATAGGGTTCGGGTGGGGTGGGGTGTTGAGTGGGGGGGGAGGGGGAATAAGGAGGGCAGAAACGTTATTCACTTCCACCACCAGCAGCGCCAAAAGCCCGCCCACTCCGCCCCCTGTTAACGAGGCTACTATGGGATCCACTTGACTGTTGGGTAGGAGGGGACGCCAGTATGGGGTCCACTTGGCTGAGAGGGGTGGGGTGGGGAGTGTTGAGGGCAGTGACGGGTGCGGAATGGATGGATGGTGACGCCCACGAACTGTTGACTCTCACCATCACCAGCACTGACAGCACGCCCACTCCGCCCCCTGTGAAGGGCAGCCATTATGGGGTCCACTTGGCTGAGGAACAGGGGGGGGAGTAAGGGGAGTGTTGAGAGAAGGCGGATAGGGGAGGAGGGAGTCATTCACTTCCACCACCAGCAGTGCTGACAGCACCCCCACTCCGCCCCCTGTGAAGGACGCCACTATGGGGTGGTCAACTTGGCTGCAGTGGAGAGTAGAGACGAGGAGAGAGGAGGAGAGGAGAGGAGAGGAGAGGGGAGGAGAGGGGAGGAGAGGAGAGGAGAGGAGAGGAGAGGGGAGGGGAGGAGAGGAGAGGAGAGGAGAGGAGAGGAGAGGAGAGGAGAGGAGAGGAGAGGAGAGTGTCAGGAACTCAAGCATTGGACTGGATTAGGAAATGGGGAGCTTACATAGTTGAGGAGGAGGAGGGGAGCTTGGTTGGGAGTTTGGCAAAGATTATTGGCCTCCCAAATAAGTTGGGTTCGCCAACATATTGGGGGTCCAGTCGTCTTAACTAAGATAACTGGGGGTTTCAATAATCTGGGTTGGGATTATTGGGGGTCCCAATTGGGAACCCAACCAAATTGGGAACTTAAAATTGGAAACCCAACCCTCAAGACTAACTAATCTATGTAGGCCAACAGAGAGGAGTGTTGAGAAAGAGCGAAGGAAAGGTTCAGCGGTTGCTCTATTCACTTCCACCAACAGCAGCAACATGGGTAGAGCGAGGGAGGAGCGAGGGAGGAGCGAGGGAGGAGCGAGGGAGGAGCGAGGGAGGAGCGAGGGAGGAGCGAGGGAGGAGCGAGGGAGGAGCGAGGGAGGAGCAGCTGACCTGAGCTGGGCCGGCAGGTGGATACTGCGGATGAAGTCAGCATACGAGGTGCCTCCAATGCCCAGATGCAGCTCGAGCTGACAGTAGGGAGAGAAACGGGAGAGAGGACGGGAGAGTGGGGAGTGGGGAGTGGGGAGGGGTGTGGGGAGAAGAGAGGTCAGGATGAAGTCGGCGTATGAGGTGCCTCCAATGCCCAGATGCAGCTCCAGCTGATAGTCGAGTGGGGGGAGGGAGGTGGGAGGGAGGTGGGAGGGGGATGGGAGGGGGGTGGGAGGGGGGTGGGAGGGGGGGTGGGAGGTGGGTGGGAGGGGGGTGGGAGGTGGGTGGGAGGTGGGTGGGAGGGGGGTGGGAGGTGGGTGGGAGGGGGGTTGGAGGGGGGTGGGAGGGGGAGGAGGGAGGGGAGAATGTGATGTGAGATGTGCCTCAAAGGAGGGGCTGCGGATGAAGTCAGCATACGAGGTTCCTGCAATTCCCAGAGATAGAGCTTCAGCTGCTTGTTGAGGGAAAGTGGGAGAAAGGAGGAGGTTTGGGGAGAAGGAGGGCGCCAAGTGAACAGGGCAAGCACCAAGATAAGCAAAGCGCCCTTCTGTATTCAGTACTGCACAGAACAGCTATCTTACCGCAAACGCTCTGGCAGGGCAGCGTTTAGCGTTTAAATGCTAAACGCACCCAAAAACGCTAAACGCCCGGCTAAAATTTTAGGGGCAGCCCGGCGAAAAAAAACGCAAATGTTTTTCCGTAATATTGCGTCTTGGCGATTTCAACCAGGTCATTCGCCAAGTCGCAAATGCCAACCTAACGACCAAGAAACGCATCCAAACCTTTTGGCCCGCTCAACCGCACAGCACCCTATTCATCTACGACTTCCAACCTTACCACTTTCTCCCCTCCTTCCCTCACAATCTCTTCCCCGTCAAGAACGGAAACCCTAAAATTCCGCACGCCATAGCCGTAGCTCGGATCCCACCCTATTCTCGTCGCTATTCTCACACCTCCCACCGTAGCCACCTGATTTCGCTTGAAGTTGAGGGGCCGCGCCCATGTCGAACCCCCCTTATGCCGCGGACGCTAATCCTACAGCATCTGCAGCGTCAAATATATTTGTGTGTGGAAAAACTTAAAGTAAAACTGCTGTGTAGCATAATCCCCTTGCCTCCCCCTACCTCTCCCCGGTTAATTTAAGCTGCCCGGGGGGGAAATTTCAGCTGCCCGGACGTGTGTTTACCGTAGCGTTTAGAAACCCAAGAAAGAAGGTGTGTTTATCGTTTAAAAGCTTCGATTAAAACGCTAAACGCGTTTACGGTAACATAGCAGAACAGTGCATGCCACTCCCAGTGGGTAGGAGCCACGAGGCCACCAAAGATAATAAGCAATGCATGCCATGAGCAGTGCATCCCATGGGTAGCATGACTTACAGTAGGCACTATGAGGCCGCCAAAGGTGATGAGTCTGCCCCATGGCAAGCAGCAGCAGTGCATCCCTTGAACACTGTTCCCCCTCCCTCCCCCCCCCCCTCTCCCCCCTCCTGAACAGCTCCCCACTACTTCACTCACGCTGTGCATCCCCTTACAGTGGGCGCTATGAGGCCATCAAAGCCGATGAGGCTGCCCATGGCAGTCAGCGGCAGTGCATCCCATGAGCACTGTTCCCCCCTCTCGCTCCCTCATCCCATGAGCACTGTTCCCCCCTCTCGCTCCCTCATCCCATGAGCACTGTTCCCCCCTCTCGCTCCCTCATCCCATGAAACCTCACGAGCAGCATGAGTAACCCCTTACAGTGGGCGCGATGAGCCCGCCAAAGATGATGAGGCTGCCCACGAGGACGGCGAACGTGACGTAGTAGTCCTTGAGGGTGTTCGTTTTCTGGTGTAGCGGGGAGGAGGGGAGGGGAGGGAGAGGAAGGGGCGGAGGGCGGAGGGCGGAAGGCGGAGGGCGGAGGGCGGAGGGCGGAGAGGGGGGGGGAAGGGGGGGGGAGGGAAGTGGTAGACGCAGGCGAGATGAGAACTAGTTACACTAGCAGGAAAACGTGACGTGCTACAGTACTTCTTCAACGTGTTTGTGTTCTGCATTCGTGAGAGAGGGGGAGAAAAAGCGGGGGGGGAGTTGGTGGGGGGAGGGGAAAGTGGGGAGTGCAACACAGCCAGGCAAGATCGGGTCAGCTACACTAGGAATGCAAGTGTGACGTAGATTTTGTGGTCAAGTAGTTTGCCTCTGATACGTCTCAAAAGTTAAGTACTTCACAAAAAACGCGACTCTTTTTCTATTTAGATTTCTAAAAAATCACCTACAACTAGGAAGGCAAATGTAGTTACACACGGCATAGTACTCCACAAGGGTGCGTGCTTTCTGTGTTAGTGTGGGGGGGGTAAGGGGGTGTTTGGGGGGGGGGGGTGGGGGCGGAAGGCTTGGGGAGTTGGGAGGAAGACAGTAACGAACGGGTACGTAAATCATTCTAAAAGGCTCACAAGGGGGGGAAGAAAAGGGATGGACGAGGGAGGGGTCCGGCATCTCCTCTTCCTCCTCCTCTGGCCGCCCTCCCTGTGCCGCCCGTGCAGCAATAACGCACCTCTAAGTGGCATGGCACTTCTTTAGAGGCGCCTCAGAAGGGGATGGAGGAGGGGTACTCGAGTCGGGCATCTCCTCTTCCTCCTCCTCTGGGAGCCCTCCCAGTCTCGCCCGGGCGGCAATAACGTGCTTTTAGCATCGCTAATTAAACTCACAAGCGGAGGGAGGAAAGGAAGGAATGGAGCTTGGGTGCTTGGGCATCTCCTCTTCCTCCTCCTCCCCAAGCCCCCCAGGCTCGCCCGTGCGGGGAGGCACCAACGCGTTTCTAGCTTATGACCACTAAGCAGACTTACAAGCGGAGGGAGGAAGGGGATGGAGGAGGGGTACTCGGGCATCTCCTCTTCCTCCTCCTCCCCGAGCCCCCCCAGTCTCGCCCGGGCGGCGGCTGCTGCTGCCCTGTTGCGGCTCTCCTCCGCGTTCTTGATCTCCTGCTGAATGCGCAGCCGGCGAATCTGGTTGTAAGGGGGGCAGAAGGAGGCCCAGGGGAGAGGCAGGGTTGTGGTTGTAAGGGGGACAGAAGGAGGCCCAGACGAACACCCGTCCGGGCCCTCCATGATGCACTCGCTCACACCCCCTCTCCTCTCACTTCAAAGTCTCACCTCCTCCAGCAGCAGGAAGATCCGGTTCCGCCGAGACGTGAAGTTATCCCGTATCTCCGTCAGCTGCATGCGAGCACAGTCCTGCACTGCAGGGCGTATGCTCCGGGCCCTCCTTACTCACCCAAACTCACCTCTTACCTTCCCCCTCCCTCTCCGCCGCACCTCTTTCAGCAGCAGGAGGATCCGGTTCCTCCTGGGCGTGATATTGTCCCGTATCTCCGTCAGCTGGATGCGACCAAAGTCCTGCACTGCAGGGAGGCCGGTCCGGCTTATCTATTGCATTCCCCCCTCGCCTCTTACCGTCTCCCGTCTCCGTACCACTCCCTCACCTCTTCCAGCAACAGGAGGATGCGGTTGCGTCTTGAGGTCATGCTGTCTCTGATCTGATCTCCCTCACCTGCATGCTGTCTCTGATCTGATCTCCCTCACCTGCATGCTGTCTCTGATCTGATCTCCCTCACCTGCATGCTGTCTCTGATCTGATCTCCCTCACCTGCATGCTGTCTCTGATCTGATCTCCCTCACCTGCATGCTGTCTCTGATCTGATCTCCCTCACCTGCATGCTGTCTCTGATCTGATCTCCCTCACCTGCATGCGCGCAAAGTCCTGCAGGGCGTCCGGACCCTCGATGATGCACTCACACACACCCCCTCTCGTCCCGCTTCAGAGCCTCACCTCTTCCAGCAGCAGGAAGATCCTGTTCCTCCGAGATGTGATATTATCCCTAATTTCCGTCAGCTGCATGCGAGCAAAGTCCTGCAGGGCGTCCGGGCCCTCTATGATGCAGAACTCGCCCAGAACCGCCGCTGCTGAGGCCCCGGCTGTAGCAGAGCCCCCAGCAGCACCGGCTGTAGCAGCAGCACCTGCAGACGCAGCACCAGGCGCGCTGGCTATAGCACCAGCTGTAGCTGTTTCCGCCCCACTTTCTGCCACGCTGCCGCCTGTAGCGCTGTCCAGAAGGGCAGCGACAGCAGCGGCTGAAGCGGTGGTTTCCTGCCAGCTCCTGCTGCTACCCGGCTTGGGGCCTGGCACTGCCTTCTTGAGCGCTGGCGAATCCTTGGCGCTGCAGGGAGGAATACGAGAGGGGAAGGGGAGGAGGGGGGGAGGGGGGGGGGGAGGGGAGGAAGGGGGTGGGGTTGGGGAGGAGAAAGGAGTATCAGCGACAGCAGCAGCTGAAGCCGTGGTTTCCTGTCAGCTCCGACTGCTGCCCGGCTTGGGGCCTGGAACTGCTTTCTTGAGCGCTGGCGAATCCTTGGCGCTGCAGGGGGGAATAAGAGCGACGGTGGGGGAGGGCGGAAGGGGGGAAGGGGGAAGAGAGGGGAGGAGGAGGGAGGGGGAAGGGGGTTGGTTGGGTGAGGAGTATCAGCGACGATCAGCAATGGTCTCCTGCCAGCTCCTGCTGGAGCCTGCTGGTTCTGCTTTCTTGAGTGCTGACGATTCTGAGTGCTGCAAGGAGGCAATAAGGGCACGGACGCATGGACACAGCGCGGCTGACAAGGCGTCACAGCACTCGAAATCAAATCCATGGAATCAACTCCCGCTCTCGTTGACAGTAATGTCTGAGCTGGTGCGTCAAATGATCGTCACAGAGATCGCTATTCACACTGGCGATCTCTCGTCCCTACTGACGCACTCACATCACATTAATCACATCACATTAATCCCGTCGTCTCGCAAATCCCCGTCCGACTCGTTTTGCTAACCCGCAGGCTGCAAATTTCTTGACCGGAGTTAACCCACTGACGCTTCCCGTCGCCGCACCTTTCCCCGTCCGTCCCATTGACTTTTCCAGTCGACTAAGTGGTCGCTTCCCGTCGTCTCACCATGTCCCCGTCCGATTAGTCTTCCAGCAGCGCGTTTCGACGAACCAGGCGACGCAGGCTGGAAGCATTTTGACTGTGTTAACCCACTGACGCTATCCGCCGTCTCACCATTTCCCCTCGTCTCACCATTTCCCCTCGTCGCACCTTTCCCCGTCCGATTCGTCTTCTAGCAGCGCGTTTCGACAAACCAGGTGACGCGAGCCTCGCGACGAATCCAGGCTCAACCTCGCGTGACGGCGCTGTCCGTCGCGCGTCGGTCGAAGCGCAGGTGAAAACAACAACGCCGCGCTGGATTGACCAGATGCACCGAATGCAACAGAAGCCGAAGATGCGCAGAAGCTAGGAGGCCGGATGCAGCCATCGCAGGAGACGCAATCGCTCGGCCTCGCTGCGGCTTGGATGCAAGCTCGCGGCGCGGGGATGCGCAAGTAGGACGCAGAGTGTGCCATTAGAGTTGCAGCTAAGCAACGAAAATCTGCTTACGGAACCAAGCCGCTAAGCAGTAGCGGGTACAACGCGTGCCTGGAAGGAACGGAAACTCTTTGGTTGCTTGCTGCTGCTGCTGCTGCTGTGGGTGGCGATGGCACAATGAGAAGAGCAGCCTGTTTCCCCTGCTTGTTTGAATGGACTGAGGGTGTGGTACATAGGTGACACGGAGGATTTATCCGACAACCCCAAAGCCAGGAGGAGCTCCCAAAGAGGTCAACCTCGAGATACGCGATCAGCCATATAATGGCTCTATAACTCACATGTTCTTATTAATATATATTCCTCTTTCAACACGACCTTTTACAAAACTTTGCTGGTGAGTAGGTTTCACCATACGATGAAGATCGATATGATGCGTAAATTTAAAGAAAATATAGTTTGTGTGACATCAGGGCACGGAGCAGTACATTCAAACTGGAATTTATTTGGATGGGGTCTACATTTTATTGGATATGCTCACGCACCATTACAACTAAGATTCTTTCATGATATATGCCTCTAATAAGAGATTAGTACAAGAAATGTGACGCCAGCTGATATCAAGCAATGTGCTTGACCAGGGAAATGCACCAGATTAGACTACTGCTACAAGTGGGTTCCGCCTAAGACCTGGTGCACATGCAGCCATGGCAACACGGCTCCTCAGCACGGCAGCTGCATTTGCTAGCTTTCCGTCTCAGCGCCGCTCTCAGCACATGGGCACCGCTCTCAGCACAAGGGAACTGCTCTCAGCACACGGGCACCGCACTCAGCACATGGGCACCGCACTCAGCACATGGGCACCGCACTCAGCACATGGGCACCACTCTCAGCACAAGGGCACAGGGCTAAACATGTTCACGGCCCCCCGTTGGAACGTCCCCCTCAAAGCCCCCCACTTGTACCTCTCCGTCGTAATCGACCCGAAGAAACTCCTCGGACTCAAATCAACCTGCTTAACTAAGTTGTAGTACGAAATGGTCGACCCGGGCGGGTACTTGTTCGCCGCATCAAGGATCCACGTGCGGAGTGCGACGGTTGAGGTTGTAGGGCTGGACGTCCACTTGCCGTTGACGCCGAAGAGGGGAAAGCCGGTTGCGCCGCCTGAGCGGGAATCAAAGACGGTGATGTTGCGTGGGGGGAGCGGGCCGGAGAGCAGGCTGCTGTCGACCTTGAACTTGAGGTTGATCTTTCCTTGCATCCTGGGAGGAAGGGAGGGGACGGAAACGGGCTAGTCAGTTTGAGACTGCGTGGTGAACCCAGTAACAGCGCTGGGCGGGAGAGGACCGGAGAGCAGGCTGCTGTCGACTTTGAACTTGAGGTTGATCTTGCCTTGCATTCTGGGAGAGGGAGGGGGGGGGTTGGAGGTGGGGGGAGGGGGGGAGAGGGAGAAAGGACACTCGAGTCTCAGTGGATGCATGGTGACAGTATCAGTGCTGCGCATGGGGCGAACGGGCCGGAGAACAGGCTGCTGTCGACTGTGAATTTGAGGTTGATCTTGCCTTCCATCCTGGGAGGTGGGGGGGGTGAAGGAGGAGAGAGGACAACTCTGTGAGTTTGAGTGGAGGTGCGGTGAAGGTGTCAGCGGTGTGCGGGGGGAGTGGGCCGAAGAGCATGCTGCTGTCGACCTTGTTTTGAGATTCATCTTGCCTTGCATCCCGAAGTAAGCGGATAGGGAAGAGGAGAACGAGTCGGTAAGCAGGCGTTGGCAGTGGTTCCCAACGTCAACCGAGGAAATGTGCAGGTTGCTTCAAGAATCACTGAAAAGTGCGACTCACTGGAAGGCGCAGATGCGGAGAGTTTACGTCCGACGTTTGATTGAGCTCGAGGACAGCACGACTCTTGGAAAGTACATCAGCATTCCATCAACTCCACGAAAAAGGATTGCACGACTCACTAAAAAACGGAGATACCCGACGCTCCCACATCGCCGCTATTCTGGCCGGACGGCTATCGCGCTACCCAAACGCTCTCTATTTCCTTGGCAACTCACTGGAAGACGGAGGCGCGGAGAGTACGCGTCGACGATCTCTCAAGCACGAGCGAAGCAGACAGTACAGATGGTAACCAGCAAGTAGATGGTAACCAGCAAGTAGATGGTAACCAGCACGTCAACGGTATCGCGACTCACTGGAAGACGGAGATGCGCATAGTGCCCGTGGCTCCGATGTCGCCGAGCGGATGGTACTTGAGCACCTTGTTGGGCTGCAGACCCGCTAGAAGCACACCTGCAGTCAGAAACGGGGATGGAAAATGTTCAAGTGCGTGCGCGGAGTATTGTGGCTCTGGAAGGCCACGAGTAGTAACCAGCGCGCATATGGTAACCAGCAAGTACATGATAACCAGCAAGCATATGGTGACCAGCAAGTACATGGTAACAACATATACATGGTGACCAGCAAGTACATAAAAAGCAGACGATGTTGAGCGGGAGAGGTCGCAGGTGAGAAACGGCTGAGAGAAACGGCGGTAAAAACGGCGAGGAGTAGCGGCGGAGAGAAACGGCGTTCACTGCGGAGAAACGGCGGAGCCGGGAATCAACGAATGCCAAGAGACATCACGACGTCACGACAGTCCGAGGCTGACAAGCGTCAGGCTGGGATAATTCTGGACGATTTTTAAGTCGCCACAAAAGGAAATGCTGGGGCGTATTCTGAGAAACTTCCAACGGACTCTGCTGACGTATTCATATCTGGACGTATTCTGAGAGACCTCAATGGATTCTGCTGGACGTACGTGGGTCGCCTCATTAGGTACTGGTGGAATGAACGCGGGGAAGGAACATTCCTTACATCGAGGGACGCCGGGGAAAGGAACGAACATTCCTTACATCGAGGGACGCCGGGGAAAGGAACGAACATTCCTTACATCGAGGGACGCCGGGGAAAGGAACGAACATTCCTTACATCGAGGGACGCCGGGGAAAGGAACGAACATTCCTTACATCGAGGGACGCCGGGGAAAGGAACGAACGCGGCGAGACCATTCCCGACTTGGGCATGCGCGACGACGACGAGCGACAACACGAGAAGACCTGTCGGGTTGGTAGAGTGTGAGATTGATAAGAGTGTCTTGTCAGTCGACTGAACAGAAACGAGCAGACGGCTAATGTTGAGTAGAGAGCCCTGGGAAAAAACGAGCAAACGGACGTGTAAAAGCAACACGCGGCGAGACCACCCCCAGCTTGGACCTTGAGCGGCGGCGACGAGCGAGGGGACGAGAAGACCTGTCGGGAAGGTTCGAGAGAACGAGAAAGAGAAGTTCGAGAGACTTAGAGAGCGCACCTGAGAGCAGAAAGTCCCGCAACAAGGCCATTCTTCTATTCCTCAACCGAGTGCCTAGCGCTTCTTCTGCTAAGATCGCAGGGAATAGCAGTTCTGGAGACGAGAGATTGAGATGCAATACCGAGTTGTGTGCGAGTGCATACTTCAGTTTATGAGGTAGTCTGACTATGTATGCTGGCGTTCGGTCTGGTGGAACCAAGCTTCTGCAAGCTTGCAAGCTCGGTGGGGCAGCAGGACAAGGCGACTGTCGTCAAATTTGCGCCTTTCGCTCAGAAGGATGTGGTGGTGGAATGTACAGAGACCAAATTCCGACACGAATGCTGCCAATTCTGTACGCGCTTCGAGAGGAACAATTGACCCTTCAGCCCTGAACGTGCGAGGGGGCGCCGCAAGTCACGGGCGCGAGGCCCGTGTTGGACGCG
Source organism: Closterium sp. NIES-67 (assembly GCA_027943415.1). Taxonomy (NCBI): domain Eukaryota; kingdom Viridiplantae; phylum Streptophyta; class Zygnematophyceae; order Desmidiales; family Closteriaceae; genus Closterium; species Closterium sp. NIES-67. The sequence continues at coordinate 3,585 of BQMB01001370.1, read as the reverse complement.
ACACCAATCCCATTTATTGTTCTTCCTGCAACCACTTTATAGCCAACCGTTGAATATTGCAGATCTACATGGTTTCTGAATCAGCTTACGAACATTATGGGACGTTGATTAACATTTCTACTTATTATAACATGAAAAGTTTCAAGTAATATCAGGGACTTTCAGATTAGCTAATAATGTAAGGAATGACGATTCCTTACTGGGGCTCGCCACAGCGAGTACCGCGAACAGTGCGGGTCCGCAGGCTCGGCCCTCGGTTATCGCGCCAAAACCAGCCCCCGTCGTCCCTTTGGCCCCAACCTGACCCCGAGTCGCCCCGAACCCGTTTTGACCCCGTCACCCTCGGACTATCGAGCCCTTGACTGGTCCAACCCTTGACATTTCAACCTGGTCAACTCGCACTATTTAAAGCCGTTGACCTTAAACGTGCAAGATTAATAAACATGATAGGGGCAAAAAGTTGGACACGGTATCAGAATGAGAGAAGTGAATGATGGGGTAGAGGGAGAGTACAGATAGATATACCTAAGTATTGTACCCTCTAGGAGGTGACCCTATACAGTCTATGCAAACATACCGTAATCCCCCGTATATAACACCCGCCGAAATAGTCACTCCGCGGGTGGTTTATGCGGGGGAGAGCTTATGATAGGGTGAATTTAGGAGAGCACCCGCTTTTCGGGGGCTGCATTTTACATAACACCTCCTCGTTTTATGCAGCAAAGAACAGTATTTCGTAGTTTTTTCAAGCTCAGCTCGATTGGGAAAAAATCGAACAGGATGAAAAACGCCAATGTCAACTACCATTAGTAGCGAAAAAACGGGCAGAAAACATCAACACAAGTTGCAGCGCGAAATCGAAACGTCAGCAAAGGTCGAGACGGGAGGATTTCGACCGTTGAATTCGCGGATTCTGTTGTGATTTGACGGTCAGAATCCTCCCGAGCGAAATCCACCCGTCGAAGTCGCGGATTCTGTCGCGATCATGACGGTCGCAGGTGCCGCACAAACCTGGCCCTGACTACAACACTCAGCAGGGATTGGCCAACGACGATTGGTTTGTGAGTTCCGTCGTAGCGGATGCGGTACCTCGCTAACAGTCGCTCCGCACATTTTTGAACACCCGTGGCCTAAAACACTCAAATTCAAATTGCATTTTACATAACACATGGGCACTATATTTTTCCGGGCCACTGTTAACACCCAGTCATTTTTTTAGTGAATTTTTATATACACCATAGGGTGTTATATACGGGGGATTACGGTAACAATTATACATGTTTGACACACCCCCTAGACTGCATAGGGGAATGTCCTAAAGAAGCAGCTCAGGGCGGCACTACTAGTCCAACCTCTGAGACAAGGTCTAAGAGACCAGTCAGAAGGAGTACAGACAAGGCGAGAACAAGACCAGGGCGGCACTACTAGTCCAGCCACTGGGAGAGGACACAAGTCCAGTCTGAGTATACATATAAAGGACAGTACAAAGTCAAGGTCCTAGCAAGTGAGAGGCTACAGGAACTAGTCCAGCTGTACACAGTGCCGCTGATGATCTTTAGGGGCAAGCGCCTTCGTAAAGATATCAGCTGTGTTGGCACCTGAGGCCAAGTGTACTACGCGAGCCTGACGCCGCTGCTGTAGCTCACGCAGGAGGAAGTACCGCAGCTGAATGTGCTTCGCTCTGCCCTCGAGTCGAGGCTCCTGACACAGGAGGATCATGGCCCTGTTGTCAGCGAACAGGACCGGGGCAGAGCTAGGCCGCTCACCTAAGTCAGTGAGCAAGAAGGTCAGCCAGCGGAGCTCCTGTGCCGCCATGGCACCAGCGTAGATCTCAGCCTCACAGCTCGACTGGGCAACAGACGAGGAGCGGGTAGCTCTCCACGAGACGACACCTGAGCCAAGGCTGAAGCAGTAGCCCTGGGTAGACCTGAGTGTCTCGGCGTAGTCCATAATCACGCCGGTGGCGGTAGAGCGGGCGGCAGGTCCAGCGTCGCCACTGACGTTGCGCGGCCGGCTGTCGCCTGACGACGCCGCCACAGCGCGGCGTCGCAGGACGTCGACGCTGCGACGGTATGCACGGCCGTCGTAGCAGTGTGCATCGACGCCACCCGTCACGGCGCGACGGGCACGACGGGAACGGGCATGGCCGCCACGGCGGCACGGCAGGAACGACTGACGAACGAGAACGCAGCGGAAGGCACGGAGGGGAGCAGGCCCAGGAAGGGCGTCTCGCTCTCGATACCATGTCAGAAACTAAACTAGGCAGTAGGAAGGAACAAGGCCGCCATGAATGTGGGGCGGGGTTTAGCTAGGAGGTGGACGAGAGTGTCGAGAGAAAAGAGAGTTGATTAGGAAGAGAGAGGAGTACAAGGAGGGGTTTGTACCCTCTACAGAAAGGTTCAGTAACAACCTACCAAGCCTATATTAAATTATAACTTATATAATTTTAACACACGGCAGCGCGCAGGGGCGTAGGGCAGTGGTGTGAGGTGGCGAGTGGTTTTCGCCAACGAGCGAGCGTCGCAACACCATGCGCGACAAAAACACTCTTGACGAAACCTCATGAACCAATTGTCAACTTATACATATTAGCTATGTAGAAGTTATAGGCTACACTGAGGTATGCTTCTAGTGAGTACAACAACTAGTATTTGTTCTAGGTTTCCACATCTAGTCAATCATTCAGTTCTTACTTTAACATGGTATCACGCGTAGGTTAGAATCCCCCACCTACCGCTTCCGCCCGTACCCTAGCTAGGCCCGCCGCGCCCCCCCCCCCCCCTCTGGGGCCCCGTCGCGCCTCCTAGCCCCGTCGCGCCTCCTAGCCCGTCGCGCCCCTCCTGGGCCCCGTCGCGTCTCCTGGCCCCGTCGCGCCTCTCCTGGGCCCCGTCGCGCCTCTAGCCCCGTCGCGCACCTCCTGGGACCCGTCGCGCCTCCTAGCCCTGTCGCGCCCCTCCTGGGCCCCGTCGCGCCTCCTAGCCCCGTCGCGCCCCTCCTGGGCCCCGTTGTGCCTCCTAGCCCCGTCGCGCCTCCTAGCCCTGTCGCGCCCCTCCTGGGCCCTGTCGCGCCTCCTAGCGCCCCTCCTGGGCCCCGTCGCGCCTCCTAGCCCTGTCGCGCCCCTCCTGTGCCCCGTCGCGCCCTGCTTGGTCCCGTCGCGCCCGCTCGGCCCCATCGCGCCCTGCCTGGCCCTGTCGCGCCCGCCTGGACCCGTCGCACCCTACCTCGCCCCGTCGCGCCCTGCCTGGCCCCGTCGCGCCTGCCTGACCCCTCCGCGCCTGCCTGGCCCTGCCGCGCCTGCCTGGCCCTGCCGCGCTTGCCTGGCCCCGCCGCGCCTGCCTGGCCCCGCCGCGCCTGCCTGGCCGCGCCGCCCCTGCCGGGCCCCGCCGCGCCTGCCTGGCCCCGCCGCGCCTGCCTGGCCCCGTCGCGCCTGCCTGGCCCTCCGCACCTACCTGGCCGGCGCCGCGCTGCCTGGCCCCTCCGCGCCTGCCTGGCCCCGCCGCACCTGCCTGGCCCCTGGCCCGCCTGCCTGGCCCCCGCCCTGCCTGGCCCCACCGCGCCTGCCTGGCCCGCCGCACGCCTGCCTGG
>BQMB01001369.1:0-43557 GCA_027943415.1 Closterium sp. NIES-67 | reverse complement strand
TGCATGAAGCAACATGGAATAGGCGACGTTGTTGAGTTGAAATAAAAGGCGCCACCCCCACGCGCACGCCTTTATCCTCCCAACACCTAGTCAAACTGCCCAGGCTAGATTGCATGTGCAAGCTCGCATTCACGCACAGGCAAGAAGGAGCGGCAATGACACGATAAGTTTTTTTTGTAGGAGCGAGCTTTAAATCGACACGAAAGGCTCCACCACCACGTGCTCGCCCTTCGCCACCACCACCTCGTCAAAACCCCCCCCCCACCCCCCCCTTCCCCCTCGTCTGCACATGCTCACGCACAATGCACCGGGGGACAGCAGAATGAGACGATGGGAGCGGACACACGGCGAATTGAGGTAACTGAGAGCAATAAGGTAAAAAACGGAGCAGAGACTTGGGGGTTCTCTTGAGCGTAGTCCTCGATGTGTCATGAGGGAGGCGAGGGAAACGTCGTTAAGAGAGGGGGAAGAGAGCGTCTCCACTCGAGAGCAAACCACTCCTCGGTATCCCTCCAGCAAACCGTTTCCTTGGACTACAAAAGCGCCTCTCCTACCTGTGAATTGCAGCCTGCTTCTTAATAGTATCAAGCAAACCGTTCCCTCGCCTTCCTGCGTAGGTGAGGGTGTACCTCATCCCGCTGCAGAGGTGACTTTTGAGTTGACTCGAAGCCTAACTGCGTATGCGAGAGCGTAGTTGGGACTTGACAATTCTAAAAAACCAACCTACCCGCGTAGGTAAGAGTATAGCTCATCCCGCTGCAGCCGCGCGACTTCACGCCGAGCTTCAGGTACTCCTTGTTCCGCCTCGTCAGCAGATCGCGAATCCGATCCGCCGCGGCGTCCGTCAGCTGAATCACCTGCCGCCGCTGCGCGCGCGGCCGGATCGCTGCCTTTGCGGCGGCAGCGAGAGCCGCGGTCATGACACGAGAGGGAACTGATGCTGTTGTTGTTCTTGTTGTTCCTGCGAGCGAACCTTGGTTTCGTGGCTGACACGAAAACGGCGTGCTACGACAGCGCGTAGCAGCTGCGTCCTAACGCCGTCGCTAGAAAGACGAAACCGCCTATCCTACCCGAAGAAGACGAGCCTTGGAATTTGCTGTCGGTGCTCACGGATTCAACCTGCTCCTTTGGAGACACTGGAAGCCTGTTGTGGCGAAGTACTGTAATTTTTTTGTCGAAGCGTTGAGCGAGTGAGGTGAGTGTTCTGGGGAATTGGAGAGAGGCAGGCACGTGATTCATGCATCCTCCTGACCTGAGTTCTCGAGGAGAGGAGCCTGTACAGTTGAAACGTAAGAATCATCGTTTCAGATTGACGTCAACCAATAAGCCACATAGCGGGTCAATCGACCTCGGAGACTAGAATACCCGTCAAGTGTCAGTTCTTGAGACAGGAGAGGAGGGCTGACATACGGCCTCGATCAGAGAGGTCTGAAGGTCTCCTCGGGATTGCCAACAATTCGCTATAACGTATAACTCTTACAAGATACAAATAGCTGTCATGAGTATGATGAAGCATTGTGTTACGCTGTCACATTCAACTATCCATGTGTATGCCTAGGATGGTGACAAATTCAAACATTTTCTTCCTTGTCCCCTTCCAGTTCACAAATTCAGGGGAAAGTGAGCAAATGAACTACACAGAGGTGTTGATGTGGTCCAACTATGAGGTGGAAATGTTTTGCTAGTAATTTCTGGTGTAAGGGTGAGCGTAAGAAGAATTCCTACATCATGATGGACATCGGGCTTGGCCTAATGAATGACAGGTAACATCCACCGTCATAACTACGTGTTTCACGCTCGAGTTGTCGATCCACTGGAGAGTCGGTTGCAGTTTTCCGTCCAATTCTTGGTTTCGCATTTGCCCGACGGAGAGTCACTTCCCAGGTGACCTTTTTAGGTTCTCCTTGCTGGTTTGTCGGTTGCATGCATACTGCGTATTTCCGATCTAATTTCGGGTCCGATTTACATTTCTTTCAACCTGCAAAAGATTTAGGACGCGCCCTGACCCGAATTGATTTTTCGTCATGGTTTCCCCCGGGGTACACGTCAGGTTCATTCCTAGTCTCATTTCCGTCCAGGATGGACTTGATGATTCTTTCTCTGTTCGTTTCATGAACACGTCCTAAGCGAAATCCAAATCTACGCAAATTAGCGAGGGGGGGGAGTGAGGGCACTAGGGGGCTCAAGTCTTTCAGAGGGACTAGGTCACTAGGTAAAGCAAGACTGCCGGACAGTTAGAGTCTCGTTGCGCGTCATGGCCTTCGCCCTGTGCTCTCGCCCCCTCGTCTGCCTTGCCGCCGCCGCGACCGCCGTCTCGCGCCGCGGCGGAATGCCGCGAAGCGATCATAGTCAGGGGGCGATGCTCTCCGCGCTGGTCACCGCGCGCTCTCCGCGCGCCCGTGCACTGCTCAGTCCGCGCACTGCCTCCGCAAACCCTGCTTCACCGCTTCTCCCGCACTGCTCCGCGGCTGCTGCAAATGAGGCCGAAACGGAGGAGGATGGAGGGGCGGAGGCAGGAGCAGCGGGTGGGGATGTGCTGCGGGTGGTGTACCACAGGTGAGTGGTGAGCGTGGGTGAGTGTACCCAGGGGTGAATGGCAGTGAGTGGGCAAGTGCCACGGCTGAGTGCACGCCTGTAGAACTGGCTACTTGCGCGTGTGCAATGCCTTCCCAGGGCACGTCACCACTGGCGCCCACTGCCTTCTCACCTCCCATTCCCCACGTCCCTTCGACCTAACCTTGAAATCACCACACATGGCCTCAGTGCGCGTCAGGGCATTGCGCCTAAGGATTGTGCAGGGCTTGCGTGCAGGGCTTGCGTGCAAGGCAATGGTCGGGATTGCTTTCTGCTGTCTGCCCAAGATGCCATTCTGTGTTGTTCCCATGACGTCATGCTTTCTTCCCATACCGCCATGCTGTCTGCCCATGACGTCATTCTGTCTACCCATGACGTCATGCTGTCTACCATGGCGTGGTGGTATCTTTATGCCACCTCGCACTGCTGTCTGCGCTCCCAGGGTGGATGGCGACTACGCGGGGTGGGGGCTGCACGTGTGGGGCGATGTGGAGTGCGAGACCTCCTGGCAGGACCCCCTGCAGTATTCCCCCCCCCTGCTGCTGGCGGTGGTGGTGGTAATGGCATGGGTTGTGTGGAGTGGCGGGTGCGGCTGAAGGCAGGCGCGCGGACAGTGAACGTGCTGCCGCACAGGGGGGACTGGAAGGTGACCTGCATGCGCTATACCTTCACACCACATACCTTTGTGCCTCTCACACTGCGTGCCTCGTGCCTTCAAGTTTTCACAGCATGACATGACATGACACAGCATGACATGACACGGCATGACATGACATGACACAGCATGACATGACATGACACAGCATGACATGACATGACACAGCATGACATCACACGTGACTGGCACAAGCTACTGTATCTCTCCCTCAGCCCACCTCCTCCGTCCCTCACTCCATCCCCCTCATTCCCCTTCCCCCCACTTTTTTCCCCCTCCCCTCCCCCTTCTGTGCGCAGGACTGCACGTGGACCATCGACCTCGCCACTCTCCCCTCACCACTGTCGTCCACCTCGTCGTCCTCCTCCTCCCCCCGCACCCCCCCCTGCCCCACCGTGTGGCTCGTCTCTGACCGCCAGCACTTCTTTCTGCACCGCCCCAACCTCTCCCGCCTCCCCAAGGTGCCTCCGTCCCACCCCTTGCTGCCTCCCGCCTGCTTTTCCTGGTGTGGCATCTCTTGGAGTGCTGCATAGCCTGCTTCCGTCTGTTGTTCTCGCTCATGGATCACTCGCCCTACATCCCGTCCCACGCGTCGTCTCAACGCTCACCCACCCATCCCTTGTGTACTGTGCTTTGCTCTGTGAGTGTGCTGTGGGTTGCTCTATCCTCGTTTGAGGGTTGTGTGCTAGCAGGGTAGCCTCGATCTGTTCAAGGCTCACTGGGTGTCGGCTGATGAGATTGCAGTAAATTGGGACTATTCTGAGAGTGACTATGGCGAAGAAATACTGTTCTTGCTGCATGCGAGTGACTCAGCCTCACTCTCCCTCACAGAGAACGGCGTGCAAGGTGTGTTGCCGTGTATGCTATTCTAGTCTATGATCCGTTGCACGCTCTGCACATGGCGTTGCTGCATCACTGCGACAGGGCGTCCGTTGACCTCTGTTCAAGCAGCAGTATTGAAGGGAAGGCGACCAGCTGTGCAGCTGGTTGACTGTTCCTCACCACCATCTCTGCATGCCCCTCTCTTTTCTTCTATTTCCGTTTCCTTTCAAATAGTTTGCGCACCGCCTAGTTGTCCTCGCCTCACCATGACGGTCCTCTTGGAGGATCTACCGCTGTCTGTCTCCTCCCCCCTTCACTTCCCTCCCAACCATCATCATCTGCTGTCATCATGTGCCATCGTCATGTGCCATCATCATCCCGACCACCAGGGGCGGACTCTGTCATTCCGCTCACACTGGACCCTGCTGGCCTCTCGTCTGCTGTGAGCCTACCATCCCAATGCATGGTCCAGTGGTGCACGGTGCAGTGGGGCACGGTGCAGTGGTGCATGGTGCAGTGGTGCAATCGTGCAATGGTGCATGTTGCAATGATGCATGTTGCAATGGTGCATGGTGTAACGACGCATAATGCAAGCAATGATGCATGGTACAATGATGCATGGTACAATGATGCATGGTACAATGATGAATGGTCCAGTGATGTATGGTGCAGTGATGCATGGTGCAGTGATGCATGGTGCAGTGATGCATGGTGCAGTGATGCATGGTGCAATGATGCATGGTGCAGTGATGCATGGTGCAGTGATGCATGGTGCAGTGATGCATGGTGCAGTGATGCATGGTGCAGTGATGCATGGTGCAGTGATGCATGGTGCAGTGATGCATGGTGCAGTGATGCATGGTGCAGTGATGCATGGTGCAGTGATGCATGGGGCAGTGATGCATGGTGCAGTGATGCATGGTGCAGTGATGCATGGTGCAGTGATGCATGGTGCAGTGATGCATGGTGCAGTGATGCATGGTGCAGTGATGCATGGTGCAGTGATGCATGGTGCAGTGATGCATGGTGCAGTGATGCATGGTGCAGTGATGCATGGTGCAGTGATGCATGGTGCAGTGATTCATGGTGCAGTGATGCATGGTGCAGTGATGCATGGTGCAGTGATGCATGGTGCAGTGATTCATGGTGCAGTGATGCATGGTGCAGTGATGTATGGTGCAGTGATGCATGGTGCAGTGATGCATGGTGCAGTGATGCATGGTGCAGTGATGCATGGTGCAGTGATGCATGGTGCAGTGATGCATGGTGCAGTGATGCATGGTGCAGTGATGCATGGTGCAGTGATGCATGGTGCAGTGATGCATGGTGCAGTGATGCATGGTGCAGTGATGCATGGTGCAGTGATGCATGGTGCAGTGATGCATGGTGCAGTGATGCATGGTGCAGTGATGCATGGTGCAGTGATGCATGGTGCAGTGATGCATGGTGCAGTGATGCATGGTGCAGTGATGCATGGTGCAGTGATGCATGGTGCAGTGATGCATGGTGCAGGGATGCATGTTGCAGTGATGCATGGTGCAGTGATGCATGGTGCAGGCAATGATCCATGCTGAATATATCTATTCGCGTCTCACTCACTCCAATCACTCTGTGGACCAACCCTCGAAGCACCTCCGCACCTTCCTCACACAGCCTGCACTGCCGCTCCTCCATCCCCATTCCCCCCTTTCCCCCCCCCACCTCCCACTGCACAGGTGCGCCTCAAGTTCCCCCACCTGGCGTCCTTCACGTGCCTCCGTGTTTCCACCTCTACCCCCATCCCTCACCTCCACCGCCTTCTCTCCTCACAGACCGCCCTCTCCTGCTCCTCTGGTGCGTGCTGGGGGGGTGAGGGATGAGAGGCGATGGATGTGGACGAAGGAAAAGGGTTTGAGGCGTGAGAGGAGGATGGCAATTGGGTTGTGGGGATAGAGGGAGAGAGAGTGTGCGTGCTCACGCTTCATTAGGTGCCCTTTTGAGTCGACTCAAAAGCTTTCTTTGGGGAAGCGGCTGTGTGGTTAAGGGGGCAGGGAAGGCAGTGCAATCCTTTCACGCTGAGTGCTCGGCTGTCCAAAAGGCCAGTTGCTTTCTACACTGTATGATACACTGTATGATACACTGTATGATACACTGTATGATACACTGTATGATACACTGTATGATACACTGTATGATACACTGTATGATACACTGTATGATACACTTATCGTATCGCTCCTCAGTTTTTGCTCCTCTCACGACCCGTCGCGTTGGCCCTTTCCCTCCCTCCAGCATCACGCTTGCCCCTCTCATGCTCCCTACTTTAATATCAGGCACGCCCACCGACGCCACACTGCTGCAGCTAGCAGGGTCTCTCTGGATGGGATGTACTGCTTGGGGGGCTTGTCTTGCGATCTTCTTGTGTGCACCCATTCATCGCTCTATTGCTCCTTCCCTCCCACGCCCATCGACGCCACATCGCTGCAGCTGGCAGGGACTCTGGACGCGCTGTGTCTCTACAAGGGGGTGATGCTGTGTGGTGTACTCCCATCCCTCCCAGCAGCATCAGGCACGCCTATCGACGCCACATCGCTGCAGCTGGCAGGGGCACTGGATGCGCTGTGCCTGTACGAGGGGCCGCTGGGGGTGCACATGGAGGCGCAGGGCGGTGGCACGGTGGGCATTCGCGTGTGGGCGCCCACTGCGCAGGTGAGTTGGTGAGAGCGAGGTGGGCATTCAACACCCGCGGGGGCTCTGGACGTGCTGTGCTGTGCCGTGCCTCTACGATTTGCCACTGGGGGTGCATGTGGAGACGCAGGGGTGCAGCTGGTGGCACGTGTGGGCGCCCACTGCGCAGGTGAGGTGGTGAGGTTGCGGCACTCAACACTTTATGCTGGCGATTTTTTAGGCGCCTCAAGAATCACTTTATGCTGGCGAGCATGTACGCTTGCAATTATGATGCACGTGGTCACTGTGGTGCGGTATGGGAGAGTATGTGCTGTGTGTGTGTGTGTGCTTGCTGGTGTCTTCATTGTTTAACGACTAGCCTTCCTTCATCTAATTGGTGGACACTTACGATGTGAGAGACTCGCATTTAAGGACTAACAAGAGACAAGCTCTTGGAGCCAACCTGTAAGGCGAACAGGTTCTCTGCTTCTTGGAGCCAACAGGCCTTACAGGTTGGCTTATTCTTTCCGGCTCTCTGCTTCTCCCATCTGCTCCTCTCCCCACCCCCGCCTACATCCCCCACCCAAATGTCCACTCTGGAGGTGACATGTCACTCCTGCCGTGGGATCAGCCCCATGCATGAGACCCAGTGCGGCACTTACCTGTCATGCATGGGGCGGGTAATTGAAGCGGGAAAAGCCTTTGACGCTCCTCTCGAGTCTATTGCACTTTCGCACCTGCTCCCCTGCATCACGCTTCCGATCCTTTCACCATCAGGAGGTCGCTCTGCTGCTGTTCGACCACCCCCACGTGTGACCCCTGTGGCTCATGTGCCCACCGAGAGTGTCACTTGCTGAGGCGCCGCTTGTGCGGTTGCTCACCTGCTCTTCTCTTCTTCCCTCCCCTAACTGCTGTGCTCTCAGGAGGTCGTTGCACTGCTGGTCGAGCAGCCCCATGCGTCCCCTCTGTGAGCAACCTTACCAACTCCCACTTGCTCTCCTGTCTCCCCCCCCCCCCCCCCGTTGCACTCTCAGGAGGTAACTCTGCTGCTGTTCGACCAGCCCCATGCATCCCCCCCGGTGGAGCGCGTGCCAATGGAGCGGGGCAGCGAGGGCCAGTGGAGCGCACAGGGCCCCATGGCGTGGCGGGGCATGTACTACCAGTACGAGATCAGGGTCTTCCACCCGTCCACCAATAGGATGGAGACATGTGTCGCCACCGACCCTTACTCCCGCGGGTACTGCTCTTCACAACGTGCTCTTCCCGACGTGCACACTTCCTGCTCGGCCAACGCTCCTCGTTTGCAAACTCCATTCGTTGTATCACCTCCCCTCTTCTATATGTCTTCCCCATCCACCTCCTGTTGCCAACGAAGCAAGTGCAGTATTGAGGTGCAGTATTGAGGTGCAGTATTGCAGTGTCAGTATTGAGGTGCAGTATTGAGGTGTCAGTGCCTCCTATCTAGTATCTTGCTCGCACAGCTCTTCCTTTCTCCCTGCACGCATTCTTGCACTCTTGCTGTTGAACTATTCTGTTCTCTGCATTTCTTTCTCCTTCTCCTGCTGCCTTACCAGTCTATCTGCAAATGGAGAGCGCTCACTGGTGGTCGACCTGAGCGATGCCTCGCTGGCGCCTCCTGATTGGTCCTCGCTGCACCATCAGAAGTCTCCCCTCCAGTCGTTCTCAGACGTGTCCATCTACGAGCTGCACATCCGCGACTTCAGGTGCCATTCTCAAAGTCCCATGTGCTTTTCCATTCCAGTCGACTCAAAATCCGCCTTTGAGCTCCACGCTCTCTTGGCTTCAGGTGCACTAATCAAACGGCCACAGGCAGTTTGTTATTTTGAGTCGACTCAAAAGTTCTCCAATGAGATCCCGAGTGGAATTTGAAGCAATCACTTCCCATGATGGGTCCCAATTCTCGCTGTGCCTGTCTACTCCTGGCCTGATGTGCCTGCTAGTGCATGCTTGCAGCCCTCATGGTTGCTTCTTTTCTTGTGATGCACGCAGATTTTCCACCCACGAGCTTCACTCATCACCACACTCCCAGACTTCTTCGTCTGTCGTGCATTGCTGCTCCACCCCTTCCCACTTCTCCCAAACGTCACGTGCTCTCTTCCCCACTCTCCCATCCTCTCTCACGGCTTCCCATTCTCGCACTCCCTCCCACCCACTCTTTCTCCCCTCATTCCCCCCATCCGCCCACCAGCGCATCAGACCCTTCAGTGCCCGAGCCTCACAGAGGCACATACCTCGCCTTCACCCACCCTGTACGCGCCGCTCTTCCCCATCTCCCACCACTCTCTACCTTCCGCCACTCTCCATCTCCCACCTCTCTCCACCTCCTCGTAGGTTCCACCATGCCAGCTCCCCTGAATCCTTAGCCACTTAGTCAACTTACCCGTCATCGCCACCCGGCTCATTGGCTCCACAACACCTCTCCTCACCCACCTCTAGTCACCCCCGTTAACTTCATGCACACACTGCCACCTCTCCTCCCTCTGCTCCCTCACCTCGTTCCCCTCCCCTCCCCCTTCTCCCCCCCTCTCCCCTCGCAGCACTCCCAGGGCGCACAGCACCTGGCGCAGCTATCTGCCAGCGGCCTCTCCCACCTGCACCTGCTGCCCTCCTACGACTTTGGCTCGGTCAATGAAGACAAGAGCACGTGGCAGGCTGTGGGTGAGGGGTCCTTTGCTCTGCCCGTGCGCCTTCCATTCGACCACGGCTGTCGGCGACAAGTTTTTTTTGGTCGACTGCCTGCCTGACTTTGAGTCGAATAACATGCTCTCCTGCCGTCCATTTTCCTCTTCCCCATCTCAGATGAAGCCTCCCTCAGACTCGCCCCACCTGACTCCAACCACTTTTGAGGCGCCTGGAACGCGACACAATCAGCCCCTGCTGGCCCTTCCTCTCTACCCCATCCCTGATAAAGCCTCCCTCAGGCTACACCCGCCTGGCTTTGAGTCAATTCACATGCACTCCTGCTGTCCGTTCCCCTCTACCCCATCTCAGATGAAGCCTCCCTCAGACTCGCCCCGCCTGACTCCGACCGCCAGCAGGCAGCTGTGGCGGCTGTGAAGGATGCGGATGCGTACAACTGGGGGTGAGTGCAGGCCACAGCTACGGGCGAGTGTGTCTCAGTTGCTGCTTGCCATTGCCAACAGACTGATGTTGCCAGCAGGCTGTTGTTGCCAGCAGGCTGTTGTTGCCAGCAGGCTGTTGTTGCCAGCAGGCCCTTGTTGCGGATGTGAAGGGTGCTGATGGTGGGTGGGCACGACTGGGGGAGATAGCGATGGTAGACATGTGTGGCCAGCGAGCACGCCGCATGATTCTGTACTGCTTTTGGTTGTGAGTGAGCGAAAGTGGGTGCGGTCAACCGGGGATGGGTGCATGCATGGCATGTGGCGGTATGCGTCCTTGGCAATCTGCTTCGCTCTTCCGCTGTGCCCTTCACCCTGACGGCAGCTATGCCACCCACAAGAATGTTTCTTGAGCAATGTCTCATGGAAGGACTCCACACTCTGTACCCTCTCATTCAACCCCAGCCTAAAACCCTTGTGACCTCGTGCACTGGGGGGTGCCTGACGGCAGTTTTTTTACCCGCTTACTCCTCTAGCAAAGTTTGAGGGGAAGACTCTTCCTGCTGTACCCTCACTCTCAAACCCAACCCTAAAACCCTGTACCTCAGGTATGACCCGGTGCACTGGGGGGTGCCTGATGGCAGCTATGCCACCCACGCTGATGGCGCTGCTCGCACTCTTGAGTTCCGCTCCATGGTGCAGGTATGCATGGTGTAGGTGTGTGTGATGCAGGTGTATGTGATGCGGGTATGCATGGTGCAGGTATGTATGGTGCAGGTACACATTAGACGCTGATATAAGAAGAAACAAACAAAGTTAGAGGAACAGTGAGCAAGTCAGGTAGTCTTCCACAGAAGTTTCGGTGGGTATAGCACCAACTCGTAGGTTGTCTGCAGGGGGGCTGCTGGCGCCTTTGTTTCCATCGAATTGGTGGCAAGCGATGCATGGCGTGGCATGGCGTGGCATGGCGTGGCACCATCATTGTCTCAACCTCTGTATGTTGTTTCCTCTCCTGGTCCCCCACGCCATTTCTTCCCCTCGCCGTGGCTCATGCCTCGCCAGGCGGTGAACGCCCTGGGCTTGCGGGTGGTGGTGGACGTGGTGTACAACCACCTGTACGCCAGCGGCCCCCACAGCCCCTTCTCCGTGCTCGACAAGGTGGGTCAAGTCAGCACACCAGGTCCTAGCTGCCACAGCTCCCATCCCACAGTGCCCACCTGCAGTTCTCGGACCTTTCGCACGGCTCTCTTGCACCTTCCTCGCTCGTGGTTCCAGGGGGTGATGTGCGGCGGGGCGCTGAGGGGCGATGTGCGGCGGGGCGCTGAGGGGCGATGTGCGGCGGGGCGCTGAGGGGCGATGTGCGGGGGGGCGCTGAGGGGCGGGTGGAAAGCTGTCCTACAAGCCGCTGTGATCTCGCTGCAGTTCGTCCCAACTGCTGCACGGTGAATCCAGTCAATGCCGCCGCCCCTTGTGCCCTCCAGGTGGTGCCCGGGTACTACGTGCGGCGGGACGGGGAGGGGCGCGTGGAGAGCAGTGCGTGCTGCAACAACACAGCGAGCGAGCACGCCATGGTGGAGAGGCTCATTGTGGACGACGTGCTCATGTGGGCCACGCAGTACAAGGTGAGCCGCTCAATGTGTGGTATTTTGAGTCTATCCAAAAGCCTGCAGTACAAAGTGAGTGATGTGGTGTAGACAAGAGACCATTAGCCCGCATAGGAAATGGAAAGTGGCACAACAGTTGGAGAACATACAAACAACAAGACTTCGTCTTTTTTTACGGGGTGCATTGCGCGGAACTGTTGGGCCTGTTGCATTGCATCCATCCGCTGTTTGTTGCATGGCTGGCAGGTGGACGGGTTTCGGTTTGATCTCATGGGGCACCTCATGAAGCACACCATGGTGCGTACAGCTGTGCTCTACTGCTTGTCCACTGCAGGACGCCCAATCCAATCCACTTGACCGGCCTTGGCAATCTGCATGCCACTCTTGTTTTCATTCCTTCTTTCCAAGTGCAGCCCTGTGATGCCCCGTGATCCCTGCACCCATTACTTTCGAGTCGACTCATGACTTTTGAGTCGACTCAAAAGTTACTTTCTTGCTTTCTTACTGGCACTTTCGGCTCCCCCCTCAACTTCGCATCTGCGCAGCGCTTGACTCTCCCACCGCGCAGGGGCCAACGGCCTTTCTCCCTTTAACCCAGTTCTTTCTGCCTCCCCCTGTCGGTTGCTTGCTCTTCTTGCCGCTGCGTCAGCTGCGCATCCGCACGGCACTAGATTCTCTAACTATCGAGGAGCATGGGGTCGACGGCAAGTCCATTTACTTGTGAGAGAAATATATTCTTGTCGCTGAGCTGACTATTTTTCGTTTCTACTCACGACAATTCAGGTGGATCCTTTTGTATTCCGATGCCCCATGAGCGGCGCATAGAGGTGCTTCTCAGGTAAAGCTTCCTTCCCTTGGTGCTGGGCGTCTCAGGCCTGCGTTCGTTGCTTCTCCCCCCATCAGATACGGCGAGGGGTGGGACTTTGGCGAGGTAGAGAACAACGGCCGGGGGGTGAATGCAGCACAGCAGAACCTGCACGGCACCGGCATCGGCAGGTGGTGCTCTTGAGCCCTTGGCATGGTTTATGTGCTTCTTTGTGTCGCAACAGTGACTATGCACTGCACCATGCCATGGCAGGACTTCACCTTTATGGTTATGTATGATCTCTTGTTTTAAATTTCAAGTCCTTCAGCACTCCTGCAATCTGCATTCAGGTTTGTGAGAGAAGGCGGCGTGGTTGAAAAAACTCCGGTTGGTGAAGTTACCCTAAACCCTACACAAAGTGCCTTGCAGCTTTCCTTCCCCCATTCCCCATCCCAACGCCCGTTGTCACTTGCCTCCCCTCTCCCCCCTCGCAGTTTCAACGACCGCTTTCGGGATGCAGTGATAGGGGGGTCACCCTTCGGCCATCCGCAGCAGCAGGGCTTTGCCACGGGCCTCATGCTCATGGTGCGTTTGCTGTCCCGTATCCTATCGTTTCCCTATCGCCACAGGCCTAATGCTGCTCGTGCGTGCATCGTATCTCTTACCCTATCATTTCTCAGTTTTTCCCTACCGTTGCGGGCATTCTCCAGTTCTATCTATCCTCGTTTGCATATGTGTTGTGTGCAGAGTGTGCCGTATGCTGCACCTCATGCCTTCGGGTTAAATCGTCTTAACATGAGTAAACCACTTACTTGCAGCATTCTTCATCTGGGCTTGCCCACCGTCCAAGTGTGCTTGGTGTTTTTGAGAATTCTCAAAAGCGATGGGGCTTGCCTGCTGTCTAAGCTTGCTCCTTGGTGCATACTTTCTCGATTTGAAAAGCTCCAATTTTGCATGCTGGCTCATCCCACCGCACGACTTCCCTCTCAACAGTGGTAGGTTTCTTAGAATTTTCAAAAACATATCACAATTGTAAAAGAATCTCAAAGACCTATCATAGTTCTCATTTTTTTCTTCTCAAAAACCTACCACAGTTCGCATGCTCAGCTTACTCATCCCAGCATACTGCTTCCCGCACACCACGCCTTCCCTTTCAAACCACTGTGTAAACTCACCTAATCACCTACTCCCCCCCTTCAACTGTGCACACCCACACCCACTCCTCCCGTTCCATCTCCCTTCAGCCCAACAAGTACGAGGAGGGGGGGAGCAGAGGAGGCGCAACAGCTATGCCAGCAGCAGCCACAGCAGACTCGGAACCTAAGACTCGCTTTCCCCTTCCCATCCCGTCACCTCCCCTGCTGCTCCCTGCTATGCCCTCGTTCCCCCCTCTCTAACCCAACGAGCATGAAGAAAATGACCGCCTGAACCGGGGCTACAGATCTGGCAGCACCAGCAGCAGGAAAGGAGCCTCAGCATCGCTTTCCTTACCACACCCTTTCACGTCCCTGCTATTCCCCCTTGTCTCCTCCCTCCAGCCCAACGAGTACGAGGAGAGCGAGCGGCAGAGCAGGGGCTACAGCCTGCAGCTCTGGCAGCAGCAGCAGCAGCGTAGGAGCCTCAGCCTTGCTTTCCTTTGCACCTCCTTCACTTCACTCCCCCCTCTCCGCAGCCCAACGAGTACGAGGAGAGCGAGCGGCAGTACAGGAGCTACATCTATGACAGCAGCAGCGGCAGCAGCAGCAGCAGTGGGGAGGAGGGCGAGGGAGGGAGTGGGGGTGAGGGCGAGGCATCGGTAGTGTGGTGGCGGCAGCGGCTGGGGGAGAGTGTGGATGTGATTCAGGCGGGCATGGCGGGCAATCTCAGGGACTTCGCGTTTGCATCACATGCCACTGGCAACCAGGTGGGGGGGAGGGGTTTGGGGAGGGAGAGGGAGGAGGGAGAGAGGGAGTTGGGCGAGAGGGAGTGGGGCGAGTGCGATGCATCATTGGCGTGGCCGCAGCGGCTGGGGAAGAGTGTGGATGCGATTCAGGCGGGCATGGCTGGCAACCCCAGGCAATTTGCCTTAGCCTGACGTGCCACCGGCAACTAGGTGGGAGGGTGGGAAAGGTGGGAGGGCAGGTGGCATGGGATTTGAGGGCGAGGGAGGGAGGGAGTGGGGGTGAGGGCGATGCATCAGTGGTGGCAGCGGCTGGGAGAGAGCATAGATGTGATTCAGGCGGGCATGGCTGGCAATGTCAGGGACTTTGCCTTCGCCTCACATGTCAAAGGCACCCAAGTGGCGGAGGGGGGGTTGAGGCGCCTCAAAAAGCGGCTGGGGGATTCAGGAAGCGTGGATGGATGTGATTCAGGCGGGCATGGCTGGCAATCTCAGGAACTTCTCCTTCGCCTCACGTGCCACCGGCGCCCAGGTGGGCAGGCGGGTGGGAGGAGCGCATCGTGCTGTTGCTGTCACCAGCACCGCACTGCCGCGGCTCTCCTTGAAGGCCATGATCCGCCATTGGCTCTCCCTGAAGGCCGTGATCCGCCATGGCTCTCCTTGAAGGCCGTGATCCGCCATTGGCTCTCCTTGAAGGCCGTGATCCGCCATGGCTCTCCTTGAAGGGCGTGATCCGCCATTGGCTCTCCTTGAAGGCCGTGATCCGCCATGGCTCTCCTTGAAGGCCGTGATCCGCCATTGGCTCTCCTTGAAGGCCGTGATCCGCCATGGCTCTCCTTGAAGGCCGTGATCCGCCATTGGCTCTCCTTGAAGGCCGTGATCCGCCATGGCTCTCCTTGAAGGCCGTGATCCGCCATTGGCTCTCCTTGAAGGCCGTGATCCGCCATGGCTCTCCTTGAAGGCCGTGATCCGCCATTGGCTCTCCTTGAAGGCCGTGATCCGCCATGGCTCTCCTTGAAGGCCGTGATCCGTGACTGCGAGGCAGGGGGTCTCTCCAGGCCTTCCTTGCAGTGCGCCAAGATCCCCCTCTGCTTCGCCTGGCGCAACCCAGCTCACCAGCACATCCCCTTTCTGCCTCCCCCTGCCTGCCTGCTGCTGCCTCCCGGCTGCTGCCCTTGCAGGTGACAGGAGGGCAGCTGTACACGTTTGGAGGGTCGCCTGTGGCATACGCAGCAAGCCCGCATGAATCGGTAATGCTGGCAGCAGGTGACTCGGTCGGGTGACACCGTAGGGTGAGCAGCACATGTCGCAGCAACAGCAAATGAGACAATATCGCCAAAGCACATGAACTGCTATTGTCACCAGGCAGTGCGAGCCAGTGTGGCTAAGACAGCGCATGTGAGGTGCAGGGGGAGACTGGGGGAATACACACGCAACAGAGAGTGGAGTGGTCCTTGAGCCGAGAGGACGAGAGGACCAATCGAGGTACCACGCGGTAGGTGCGAGCGAGCTCTGAGTACTATTCCAGACACGACCATCGATCCACAGCTTTTCCTGCTTATGATGCCCGTGTTCTGTCGTTCAAGTGCATGGGCTGTGTCTTTCGAGTGCATGTGCTGTGTCGTTCGAGTGCGTGTGCTGCGTCGTTCGAGTGCGTGTGCTGTGTCGTTCGAGTGCATGTGCTGTGTCGTTCGAGTGCGTGTGCTGCGTCGTTCGAGTGCGTGTGCTGCGTCGTTCGAGTGCATGTGCTGTGTCGTTCGAATCGAATGTGTGTGTGCATGCAGGTGACGTATGTGTCGGCGCATGACAACGAGACGCTCTTCGACATTGTAACCATCAAAGTACGACAAGCCCTGCCCCTCTTCTGCCTCACATGCTCCGCCCCTCACATGAGCGTCTCTCATTGTCGGGAGCATGCGTCTGCTGCGGTCCTCATGCACCGCCTACCCAGTCCACCCAATGCTTCTCTCTTCACAGCGCTCTCTGCGCTTTTGTTTTTCTCCGTTTTGACCTGCTGTCCATCCCTGCTCACCCCCCCCCCCCAGCAGTGGCACCACAGCAGCACGTGTCGATGAACCGGGTGGCGATGGCGGTGGTGGGATGGAGGCAGGCAGGGCGTGCCGTTCATCCATGCAGGGCGCCTCTAGCCACCCTCCCTCCAGCCTAACATGCTCACCCCCACACTTCCTCCCCACCTTCCCACAGGCGGCGGCAGCGGTGGCTCCCCAGCAGCGTGTGGCGATGAACCGGGTGGCGATGGCGGTGGTGGCGTGGGGGCAGGGCGTGCCGTTCATCCATGCTGGCGACGACCTGCTGCGCTCCAAGTCGCTCGACCGGGACTCGTACAACTCGGGCGACTGGTTCAACCGGTGGGTGAGGAGCGCATTCTGTTAAAGCTGCTGTCAACCAGTGGGTGGGGAGGGTGAGAATCTACTTGAGTCCCAGCGAGCCAGGGTGTGGCGTTCGTCCATGCGGGGGAGGGCCTCCTGCGATCCCTACAACTCACGCGACTGGTTCAACCGGTTCAACTGGTGAGTGCATGGGACCTGTGAGTCTATCTGCAGGGTCCCGCACTGCCGGCCGACAAAGACTTGTGCATCTTGGGTGACTGGCTCAACGCCAGTGCATAGGGTGCTGATCCCTGAGTCACTTCAAAGAGGCATGGGTACTGCTGCCTGGTTGACCAAGAGGCGCTCAGCTCTGGGGATTGGTTCACCCGGTCAGTGTGAGAAACATTCTGTTAAAGCCTGCTGTTTTTACAAGCCAATGAGGTGCAAACTCTGCTAAAGATGCTGTTTGAACTCAACTTATCAGTGTGCTTCATGCTGGTAAGGTAGAGGCACATTTGAAATGAAGGCTTCCTGTTTTGCACTGCAGCCCACCTGCCAGGGAGCGGGGGATGAGCAGCGTGGTGCAGTGTGGTGCAGTGCAGTGTGGTGCAGTGTGGTGCAGTGCAGTGTGGTGCAGTGACAGGCATGGTGAAGCTCAGAACATGAGCCCCTCAATGTGGTTCTGCGCCCCTCAATGTGGTTCTGCGCCCACTGATTCCGCGCTCTGCCCTTCCTGCCTGGCTTCCACTGCCCTCTCCCCCACCGATTCCCCACCCTTCCCCGGCCCCCGACTCTCCCCAACCCTTCTCCTGCCCTGCCCCACCCGTCTGCCCCCACCCATCTGCCCCCACCCGTCTGCCCCTCCCGTCTGCCACCTCCCGTCTGCCCCCACCCGTCTGCCCCCTCCCATCTGCCCCCACCCGTCTGCCCCACCCGTCTGCCCCCTCCCGTCTGCCCCACCCGTCTGCCCCCACCCGTCTGCCCCCACCCGTCTGCCCCCACCTGTGCATGCCCCTGGCAGGCTGGACTGGTCGGGCGCCACGAGCAACTTTGGCGTGGGGCTGCCACCGCATGAGAGAACGGCGACAAATGGGACATGTGAGGGGGGGAGGTGTGGGGGGGGGGGGGGACGCGGTGGTGAGGGGGGGAAAAGGTTGAAGGTTGGTGCCTTGTAGTCTGGACTGGTCGGCGGCTACCAGCAATTTGGGGGTGGGGCTGCTACCATGTGGGAGAATGGCGAGAAATGAGACATGTGAGGGGAGACGTGTGGTGGGTGGTCGGGCACCGGGCGAGGGGCCGGGTGAGGAGGGGGGATTGTGGGAAAGGGATGTGGAGAAGATGCTCTAGGGAGATGAGAGTTTGTTCAATCCCTCCTTATGAGGTTTTTGTAGGCATGGGGAAGGAGACATTCACCCTACTCGGGAAATAACTTAGACATGAGGGGTTGAGAGTTGAGAGTTGAGAGTTGAGAATTGAGAATTGAGAGTTGAGAATTGAGAGTTGAGAATTGAGAATTGAGAATTGAAATTGGAATTGAGAATTGAGAATGAGTGAATTGAGATTGAGAATTGAGAATGAGAATTGAGAATTGAGAATTGAGAATTGAGAATTGAGAATTGAGAATTGAGAATTGAGAATTGAGAATTGAGAATTGAGAATTGAGAATTGAGAATTGAGAATTGAGAATTGAGAATTGAGAATTGAGAATTGAGAATTGAGAATTGAGAATTGAGAATTGAGAATTGAGAATTGAGAATTGAGAATTGAGAATTGAGAATTGAGAATTGAGAATTGAGAATTGAGAATTGAGAATTGAGAATTGAGAATTGAGAATTGAGAATTGAGAATTGAGAATTGAGAATTGAGAATTGAGAATTGAGAATTGAGAATTGAGAATTGAGAATTGAGAATTGAGAATTGAGAATTGAGAATTGAGAATTGAGAATTGAGAATTGAGAATTGAGAATTGAGAATTGAGAATTGAGAATTGAGAATTGAGAATTGAGAATTGAGAATTGAGAATTGAGAATTGAGAATTGAGAATTGAGAATTGAGAATTGAGAATTGAGAATTGAGAATTGAGAATTGAGAATTGAGAATTGAGAATTGAGAATTGAGAATTGAGAATTGAGAATTGAGAATTGAGAATTGAGAATTGAGAATTGAGAATTGAGAATTGAGAATTGAGAATTGAGAATTGAGAATTGAGAATTGAGAATTGAGAATTGAGAATTGAGAATTGAGAATTGAGAATTGAGAATTGAGAATTGAGAATTGAGAATTGAGAGAGCTCAGATGGATCCCTGCAGGTGTTTCTTCCCTCCCCTGCATGATGCATCCCTGTCTCTGTGCCCTCCCCCTGCTCGCTCACCCACCACACCACCCTCCTCTCAGGATGCGGCCTCTCCTCGCCAACCAATCACTGCGCCCCACGTCAGCGGACATTACCGCCACGTCGCACTACCTGCGCATGCTGCTGGCTGTGCGCTACTCCTCCCCGCTCTTCCGCCTGCCGTCCCTCGAGCTCGTTCAGGTAAGACTCAGGGAAGGTTGTTCAGGCAGGGAGTCAGACGGGTGTTGAGGCAGGGAGTGAGGGAGGTTCACGGGACAAGCTTCTCATTGGTAGAATTCAGCATGGAGCCAGCCTCTTTCACCCATTGGTGAAGAGGGCACACCGTCTGCTCTTCCCCATGAATTCCAACAGATTCCGTCTCTTGCAATAATCTCTTGCCTTGACTTGGGCCTTGCCAGCACCCCAGCCTTTCTTGCCTCCGCCCTCCCCGTGCCTCCGCCCACCCCGTGCGTCCACCCCCCCCCTCTCCTCAATCCATCCCATGCCCGCCCGCAGGAGCGAGTGCAGTTCCTTAATGCAGGCCCTGCAGCGCTGCCTGGAGTGATCGTCATGAGCGTGGCTGATGGCGACAGCGATTCCCCCATGGCGCAGCTCGACCACAGGTGAGAGCCAGGCTCACCGGCACGCTAGAGGCTAGACCCATCCCCTGCCCTCACAGAGGAGCGAGTGCAGTTTCTCAACGTGGGCAGCACAGGGCTGCCTGGAGTGATATGGATGAGCGTGGCTGATGGCCGGACTGGTTTTGCCATGGCACAGCTCGACCCCAGGTGAGATCCCAGGTGGCGCAGCTGGTTGCCAGGTGGAATCCCATATGGTACAGCTCTCGATCATCCCAGGTGGCACAGGTCGACCCCAGATGAAAAATTTCAAGTAGACCAACACGCTTGATGCTCAGCCTTGTTGCAGCTGATTGGACGGCAAGCTAGGCTCAGCTGATTGGACGGGAAGCTAGGCTCAGCTGATTGGACAGCAGGCTAGGCCCGGCTGAGCCACAACAGGACGCCGGCCACTTGGCTCAGCCACAGCAGCCTCCCCTTCTTTTGGGTGGGCCTTGGACGTCAGTGGCTGGTTGGTGTTGCTCGCCCACATTCACGACGATTATCTCGGCCAGATCTGACCCCATGACACTCACATGGAAAGTTATTGTTTTTGAGAAATCTCAAAAACAAAACACATCCCATGACACCCACGTGGAAAGTTATCACTCGCAGCATCACTTGGCATGGCCTTGACGGGGCGTATCGGCATGGCCCCTTGGGGGCATCAAATGGCATGACCTTGATGGGGGCATCACATAGGCATGGGCAATGGTAGGAGCAGGGCAGCGGGCAACAGGCTGACACTGTCACCATCTCGCCTGGGTGCCATCTGGGGATGCCTTTTGCAATGCGTCGTGATTTTTCCTCCCACGGCAGGTACCGCATGCTAGTGCTGGTCATCGCCAATGCACGCCAGTGCTGGTCATCACCATGACGCCAGTGCTGGTCATCCACCATGCATGCTAGTGCTGGTCATCACCATGCACGCCAGTGCTGGTCATCACCATGCACGCCAGTGCTGGTCATCACCATGCACGCTAGTGTTGGTCATCACCATGCAGCCGCACCTCTTGACTCGACTCAAAAGGCACCTCGTTACAGTGCCACATGGCCTTTTCTCTGGGGGTGTCCTTTGGTGTGCATCTTGTTTTTCAGGCGCCTCAAAAACAGACTTCCGAGCATCTTGTTCTTTTCTTCGACGGCAGGTACCGCTCGCTGGTGGTGGTGATCAGCATGCACCCGCAGCCGTTCCTCCTGCACCTGCCTTCCCTGGTCGGACGGACTCTCGTGCCGCACCCACTACAGGTCAGCACCACTTGCATCTGTCTCTCCCCCATTCCCCTACTTCCTCCCCCTCCAGAATGTGTGATTCATTCTCGTCCACCTCCTTCAAATTCCCTCCCATTTCCAAGCTGTTTGCCCAGTCACTTCCCTGCGCCTCTCTGCACCATCTGCACCCCACCGCAGGAGGAGCATGGCATGGTGCCATCGCACGCACATGTAGGTCCATGGTTCCAGGCAGATACTGCTATGCTCACTGTTCCACCCCTGGCTGCTCTCACACTCGTGGAGCCAAGGACTGAGATGAGATGAGAACCTCATGCCGATGCTATGTAGCTACGCCCAGCCTGCATGCAGTATTTCAATACGCAGGACCATGTGTAGCCACCGGATTTGAGTAACTGTATTATTCTTTGTTTGGTTACAGCATGCTTATATACATCTTGAGACGACATTGTTAGCAACTGTTTTCATTGAATAAAATAATAAACTGCAAGGTGAATGCATCGTCTGGTTCAGTAGTAGCCACGAAATATCTTTGTGTGAGCTGTGCTGTGGTCGCTGCTGCTGCTGCTGCTGCTGCTGTGCTGTGGTCACTGCTGCTGCTGCTGCTGCTGCTGCTGAGCTGTGGTCATGGAATCATCGCCCGGGCATGTCTTCATTCAGACGCAAGTGTGCGTTGTGTTCCCTCCACGTGCCCTGCGCACTCTCTTACTGTGCGCGCTCCGGGAGGCATGCCCTCCATGCATGTCTTCCATCTCTGCTCTCCATGACCTCACCCCCCCTGCCCGTACTGCTGTTCGCACTCCTCTCCCCCACCTACATCCTCCCTGGGGACCAGCATGTCAGTCGCTGCAGCATCCTCCCCTGCCGTCTCCCAGTCACCACCCTCTGCTCCCAACCTCCCTCCCGTGCCCTCCTCTCCCCCCAGTGCACATGCCTCACCGGCCCTCCTCCCCCCTCTCCTGCCATCTCCTGCCCAACAGTCCCTTGTCCGTTCACATCCTTCCCTACCCTGCGTCCTGAACCCCCTCCTCCACCCCCTCCCTCCCCTTCCCAGCACTAGCATCAGCACCCCTCCCTCTGCTACCAGCAGCACCAGCAGCCTCCCTTCCCCCTCCCCCAGCATCAGCTGCCAGCAGCAAAGGTCGGTTGGCCCGGCTCACAGCAGCCACGGCGGCCTGCGCCCTGAGGCTCTCCACCACCAGTCGCACGGCCTTCTGCCACCGCGCCCTCGGGTCCAACCTCCCTGCCCTCCTCCTCCTCTGCCCCTCCCTCGCCCCATGCCCCTCCCTCCGCTCCCCTCCCTCCCGCCTTCCCGCCCTCCCTCCTCTCCCTCCCCACTCCTCTCCTCATGCTGCATGTCCTGATCAGTCGCCTCCCCTGTGTGCGCGCTGGGGTGCTGGTACAACTGCCTCACAGACTCCATAGCAGCCAGCATAGAAGCCAGATTCACCCGCTCAGTGGCCTCGGCCTGCTGCTGCACCGTGTCCCCCATGGCCAGGGCGTCCGGGTCCAGTGCCTCTAGGATGCGCGCCGCGCGGTCGCGGGCGGCCTGGGCGGCCTCCGGGGTGAGGGAGGCCAGGGAGGTGCGGGAGGAGAAGCGGCGGGAGAGGCGGAAGGAGGGCAGGCCGAAGTGGCCCCACGTGGTGACGCTGGCGTGGACTGGCTTGGCCTCGATTAAATTCGATCGTGTTATGAGACCCGCCTGCAGGAGGGGGGGGGGAGTGGTACACATGTGGGTATGTGGGGCTGCAGAAAGTGTGACTGTGAGGCACTGTGCAGGTGGCATGGTAGGGCATCGAATGGCATGGGATGGCATGTCGTGATGCTGGTGTGCACTGGCTTTGCTTTGATCAGGTTGTGTGTGTATGTGCTAGGCGTCGTGTGGATCATTGAGCTGGCGGGTGATGTGATGCCATAGTGCAGCATGGCACGGCATGGCATGGCATGGCATGGCATCGCATCGTGGATGGCATGGCGGATGGCACGGTGGATGGCACGGTGGATGGCACGGTGGATGGCACGGTGGATGGCACGGCGGATGGCACGGTGGATGGCACGGTGGATGGCATCGCATGGTGGATGGATGGCATGGCATGGCAAGACATGGTGGATGGCGTGGCATGTCATGGCATGGTGGATGGCACGCTTGGTGGCATCTCACCGGCTGGCCTGTGTTGTCCACCACACAGATGTATGTCAGGTTCAGCTGATGGCGGGGGATGGGGAAGGAGGGAAGGTCCAAGGGAGAAGCGTCAGTGTGGCAGCCGCAAGGTAGAGCCTAGAGCCACGAGATGTACCTCTTGTGGTAGAGCAAGAAAGTGAGTTGGAACATGACAGATGAGGGGATGAGGGCATGACAGATGAGGGCATGAGGGCATGGGAGCACCAGAGAACGAGGGACGCATGGCGCCTTGCACGGGGGCACTTGAACGGGGGCACTTGCACGGGGGCACTTGAACGGGGGCACTTGCACGGGGGCACTTGCACAGCATGTGTGTGCAGCGGGAAAGGCCATGGCAGGTGTGTGGCGGCCACCTTGCGCATGAGGGGGAAGACACGGAGGATGGGCGTGCAGTGGGCCACTTGGAAGGGGTACGGGTCCATGATCTCCGTCAGATCCAACAACACTTCAGCCTCGCCACTCATCGCAACCCCTCTGCCACTCACTTCCCCACTACTCCTCTCAGCTTCCCTCCCAACTCGTTCTTCCCCTTCTACCCTCTCCCCATCATCCTGTCTCTCCTCACCCCCTCCTTCCACCTCGTTTTCCTTCCCTCCTCCCTCCTCAATGCCCACCCCTGTGCTCGCTCCTCCTGCCCTTTCAGGGCTCTGCTCTCCTTTCAGCTGCTGCTGCTGCTGCTGCTGCTGCTGCTGCTGCTGCTGCTGCTGCTGCTGCTGCTGCTGCTGCTGCTGCTGCTGCTGCTGCTGCTGGAAGGTTTCCACCGCCTGCGCCTCTGTGGCACAAGCACCTGAGGCATCACCAGAGGCAGCAGCAGTGTCAGCAGCAGCGCCAGCAGGCGCAGGCGAGAAGGCACCAAAAGCAGGAGGCCGAGGGGGGAGAGGGCTGTGACTGCCTGTGCTGTGGGGCTGCCCGCTCCTGCCATCTGCACTGTCTGCGGGGGCTCCTGCACGCCCGTACCCATACCCATAATAACCCAGCCCATGTGCTTGACCGTGCCCATATTCACGCACATGCCCCATTCGGTGTGCATGCCCACGATATGCATCAGTGCTGCACGCATGAGCACCCCGCCCACCCATGCCACCACCATGGGTGGACGACGCAGCAGAGCCAGCAGCACCACCACCACCAGCGCCAGCAGCAGCAGGGGCGCTGTGCAGCGAGGGAACTGCCGCCCAGAGCGCATCTTCTGCCGCCCACTGCTGGTCCGCGAGCCTGGCGTTGGTCTCCATGGCCATGAGCGTGCGGTCCAGCAGGCGCTCCTCCTCCTCGCGCCGCACCATGTCGCGCATGCACCGCTCCTCGCCCGTCTCACTGTCGTCGTGGCACGAGAGAATCTTCTGAGAAAGTTCCTCTGTGTACCGGTGGCCTCTTCTTCTTTCTCTTCTCACGCGCCGCTGTGCCTCTGTCTCCCACTCGTGGCTCTCCCCTTCTTCCTCCTCCTCCTCTTCTTCTTCTACGCCTTCCCCTTGTCTTTCATTCTCTCCCTCTTCTTCACCTGTCCTCCTGCCCTCCTCCATTCTCGCGTCCCCCCCCTCGTCTATCCCCACTCTCGCTCTCCTCTTCCACGGAGGTCGCTTCATGGCAGCACGCCAATGCAGCCCCACCAGCCGCACCCTTTCTCCCCCACTACCACCAGCACCACCAGCACCAGCATCACTGGGAGCACCACGCCGATCATTACCAGCAGCATCACTAGCACCAGCGCCTGTCCCGACTGCCGCAGCAGGAGCACCACCACCATCACCACCGGCACCAGCTACACCACCAGCGGCAGCCGCAGCAGCAGCAGCATCGCAGGTCTGGTTATGCGCAGCCAGCAGAGCGAGCAGCCTTGCGCGGCTGACCACCCCTTTGAGCCCCCCGTCCGCATCCACCACCATGAGCGCGGGGGAGAAACACCCCATGAGCGCCGCGCGGATGAGCGAGGGCGTCTCCATCTCCCTTAGCTGTGCAGTGTGGCGGTCCATGAGGTGGCGCGCCTGCAGCCCCGCATGGCGTGGGAGCGGCTTGTCCTGCAGGAAGGGGATCTTCTTGATGGAGAGAAGCACCTCGTCGTAGCTGCGGCCGAAGAACTGGGCGACTGCTTTGGCCACTGCAATGCTGCACAGGTGCATAAAGGGTTCGGTAGTAACGGAGGGGCAAGGGGAGGGATGTGACTTGTCCTGCAGGAAGGGGATCTTCTTGATCGAGAGGAGCACCTCGTTGTACCTGCGGCCGAAGGACTGGGTGGCTGCTTTGGCCACTGATATTCTGCACGGGTGCATGAGGGGGTTAAAAGGCAAGGGGGCAGGGATAGGAAGGGAGGGGGCTTGTCCTGCAGGAAGGGGATCGACTTGACCGCCAGGAGCACCTCATCGTAGCTGCGGCCGAAGAGCTGGGCGACGGCCTTGGCCACTGCTATTCTGCATGGGTGCATGAGGGGTCAGGCAGGGACGGAAGGGGTAAGGGAAGGGATGTGACTTGTCCAGCAGGAAGAGGTTTTGCTTGACTTGTCATTGCTGCAACCCAAGAGCTGGGCGATGCTATCCTGGGAGGGCCGAGAGGATGGGGAGGGAGAGGGAGAGGGAAGCTGATCTTCTTGATCGATAGCAGCACCGCGTCTTAGCTGCGACCAAACTGCTGGGCGACTGACTTGGCGACTGCTATGATGGGAGGGGGCAGAGGGTGGGGAAGATGGGGAAGTAGGGACAGAGACGAAAGGGTGGGCATGTCGATGTGGGGTTGGAGGGGGAGAGATGATGGGATGGAGCGCGAGAATTGGGAGGGCATGCGGCTGATGAGAAGGCGGCACCGGCACATCTGGCTTAATGTCATAACATGGGGTATCACTGCAGTGTCTGGACACACAGTATGGATGCTGCATAGAATGGTGCACCATGAATACCAGCGCATGGGTTAGCGTAACCTGGTTACCATGACATGGCAGCACGCACCCACAGAGGATGGGAAGAAGCAGGCTGATGTCTCCTGATGCCTCCATCAACATCACCTGCACACACAGGTTGACACACACATGCACACACTCTCACACACACATGCACACACTCTCTCACACACATGGACACACTCTCACACACACATGCACACACTCTCTCACACACATGGACACACTCTCTCACACACATGGACACACATGGACACACACAAACACACACACATACACACACATTCACACACATGGACACACACACACACACACACACATGGACGCACACGCACACACACACAGACGTGGACACACACACACACACACGGACGGACACACACACACACACACACACACACACACACACACACACACACACACACGGACATACACATGCACACACATGGACACACACACGCACACATACACACAAGTATGTGCTGGTGTCAGAACAGCAGCAGCCAATCACGCATGGAGGGCAGCAATAGCAGCAGAGCACTTCCAGCAGAGCAACCCCAGCAAAGCACTCACGGCAAGGGAGATGGTAAGGTGCGTGTACCCCGCGAGGCAAGCAGCGGAGCCCACGTGCGCATAGATGCTGGGCTGGGCGAACTGCTGCGGCCCCACAGCGTGCAGCGCCATGCCGTACAGCCGGCCCAGGCCCGCCCCGTACAGCAGCTGGGGGATGAACTGCCCGCTGGGCACCGCCAGGCCCGAGATGGCCGACGCGAGGAGGAAGTAGGCGAGGAGGAAGATGGCCACCACTGCTGCCGGGAAGACCCGGGAGGTGGCGCCCGCGGCGTCGCTGTCGCCCATGAGGTGCTTGACTGCGCCCTCCTCGCCGCGCAGGAAGAGCGTGGCCAGCTCGTTGTACTCGCCTGCAGGGCAGTCGTACTGCACCAGAACCACGTGCCCCTCTGCTCCCTCGCCGTGTGCCCCTGCCTCCGTGCCTGCTGCTGCTGCTGTTGCGCTCCCTGGATCACCTGCTGTTGCTGACGCACTTGCTGCTTTAAATTGCGGCACTAGTGCTGCTGATGGTGCTGATGCTCTCTGTTCTGCAAGCGTGGCAGATGACGTCGCTGAATGAGCAGCATGCCACGAGGGAGAGAAGGCCACGTGTGCAGTAGACGAGCCGTTGGAGCCATACGAGGGGGGAGCAGGGGGGGGAGCAGCGGGCGTGGTGGCGCTGTCACTGGGGAGGGAGATGCAGGGCGAGAGGGCGGGGATGAGGTGGAAGAGCAGCGACACCAGCAGCGCGCTCACAGCCGCGTCCACAATCTTCACAGCCTTGCGCCGCCGCCACGTCTCGGTCCGCCTCGCGCGCAGCACCCTGAGCGACAGTAGCGTGTACAGCCGGCTCAGCAGCCCGCCCAGCACGCCCAGCAGGAGGAAGGGGCCCACGTCCTTGGCAGTCCATGAGATGGTTACCGGGTTTAGAACGAAGAGGAGGAAGGCCTCGTAAGTGACTATACCGGCCATGGACTCCACGAGGAGG
The DNA here is from genome assembly GCA_027943415.1 of Closterium sp. NIES-67. NCBI lineage: Eukaryota > Viridiplantae > Streptophyta > Zygnematophyceae > Desmidiales > Closteriaceae > Closterium > Closterium sp. NIES-67. Next base: position 16,377 of record BQMB01001369.1, on the reverse strand, counting down.
ACTATAACGAGGGTGCTTATGGTGGCGGCGACGAACGACTTGAAGGTGGCTTCGGCGGACCAGAAGGTGGACACCTCCTCGAACATGAACAGCACGCCGCCGATGGGCGCTTTGAACGCCGCCGCCACGCCCGCCGCGCCGCCGTACGTCACGAACGCGCGCTGCTCGTCGCGATCCAGCCACGCCACCGCCGGCGCTCCGCCGCCGCTGCTAGGCTTTCCGCCGCGTGCGCCCGTTTCTCTGCGCGGTTTATTCGCGCGCTTCTTGCCTTGCGCGTCGCTGCGCGGGTGCGCGTGGAGGCCGATGAGCGGGAGGTGCACGAGCGCAACGGCGATCCCCGCGCCGATGTGCGCCATGGGCCCCTCGCGGCCCACGGGCATGCCCCCCGCCACCACGAGAATCAAGCCCAGGAACTTGACCACCGTCGTGCGCACCTCGAAGAACCCCGGGATGCTGTTTCCGTTAAGGAATCCCTTTATTTCGGGGACGCCGGAGCCGTTGGCGAGCGGCGCGACGTTGACGGTGAGGATCGCCGCGAGGCCGACCAGCGCGGCTTGGATGAGCGCCATGAAGAGTGACGCGAAGAAAACGCGGGAAAAGGGAGCGCGCCGGGTGTCGTGAACGTTGAGGAGCTTATCGTTGAGAGAGTAGAGGAGGTCGACGAACTCGACGACGACGGTGGCGAGCAGCCATGACAGCACTCCGATGGTGAGTCCCGCCAGCAGCACCAGCCCCCACAGCCGCAGCGACCGCACTCGGGACGCGGACTTCTCGTCGCGAAGCTTCTGGTCCGTTTCGCGGCCTGCTATCGCTGCTTCGGGCGCAAGGGCATCCGTGGAGGATCCCCTCTCGCGGCTGCCGTGTCTGCTCCGCCACAGGCGGAATCTCACCGCCATTGAGGAACGTCTCTTACGTTACTATCTGCTGGCACGAACTGTTGGTCGAAAGGCTCACATACGCAGAGCAGGTTCGCCGCTTCCATTGGTGCGAGAATGTCTGCGCAGACGGGTGGTCAGGCGGCGTGACGACGGCCTTGAGCTTCGTTCCCAAGGTATGTGTCGACATTCTCACGGGATTGCCTGGTTTGGGAGGGAAGGTGAAATCGGAGTTGTGCGCCGCCATGATCTTCCCAAGGGGGGTTGTTCAGTCGGGAAATGCGCGCTTGCTGTCATCTGCTGCGGCAGAACTCCCTATGTGCCCCAACCCAACGGTTGGCTGAATGAGCTCAGCCGCTTGGCTGTTTAGCAGCAATCAACGGATCAAGTTTTCTGGTTCAACCGCACGACAATGAGGAGCACTAAGGACCGTCGGATCCTTGCGAGACAAGGCGCAGCGCCTACTCGCCAGGGAGTCGCAGAGCATGCTTCTCAACTGGTAACTCTACGCTCGCGACAATCCTTCTCTCTCGTCAACCTCTCTGTGGTCCGACAGCCTGATGGTCAAACGCACTTCTGTGGACAGGTCATATATCTCCATCAGTGACACAGCTTCGCGTTCTTCGATAGCAGGGGAATCGAACAAAACATTGTTCACGTACAGTAATATAGTACAATGCAAGTGTAGAATCACCAAAAGAAAGCATCTTATTGAGCAACCCTCAGAAGGCTAGTAGTGCAGCACAGGCGACTGCCAGCAGCAGACGCAGCAGCACAGATGCTCCTCTACAGGTGCTTGACAGGGCAGCATCAGAGGCAGGAAGCCCAAAGGGCGATGCACCAGATCCACCTGCACTAGATGCGCCTCCCAGCACATTCAGCGCACCAGCATTTCCATTGGGGTTGTTATTATTGCCACCGGTGGCGGTGGGATTCGAAGAGGGGTCCGTGCTGCCAGGGCCCACAACTTGGGGGTTCAATGGCAGCACTGGGTTTTGCGAGGGCATACTGGCACTGGGGTTGCTTGTCCCGGTGTTCCCACCCATTCCAGGAAGGAGGGAGGCCAGCCAATCGGAGCTCTCTGGAAAGGCCTCTGCTGCATCGGCTGCAGCAGCGGCAGCATCGATTGGGTCTGGCCTCTGTCCTGGGGAGTGCAGGATCTGGGAGCCTGCAGAGTGGTGGTTGAGGAGGGGAGATGAAGAAAGCAGGCACAGTGAAGGAGAGTACGAGTAAGAAGGTTGAGGAAGTGGGTTTTCCAAGACGAATTGATGAGCATGTTACAGAGTGGAAGCAAGCATAAGCGCAGCATCATCCGAGACAGGAGAGGGAGGGAGGGAGGGTGAGAGGCTTGCACTGAGAGGGGAAGCCATTGCACGGTGTGTGCTGGTTTTCCGCATAAAGCTCCAATAGCAGAGAGACCCAAAGCCCCAAATTCTAACCCTTCATCCAGCAACCCAGCCCAGACTCTCGGACCCTGAATGAACCAGATTGATGTGACTCACATTGGGAGGGCAGCCAACGCACGATGTTGGCCTCCACATCAAACTCGATCAGCAGATTGCGCAGAGCGAGGTCTGCAGAGGGGTTGTAGGGGGTGGAGAGTGGTGGTGACGTGTTGTGAGTGGACGTTACTCCAGGACTCAGTGCTCAGAAGTACAGTACAGCAATGTGTTACAGAATGTAGTGCATGCAACGCAATGCGGAACGATACAGTACAGTGTAACCAGGACTAACCACCCAGAAGTGCAATCAGTACTGTACGAGAGAAAGCATAAGCGATGATAGAAACGGTTCTAGTGCAACAGTAGCAGTGCAATCCGGCACGAATTATTCAACACAGCACAATAGTACAGCAACCCAGGGCGTGCAATCATCCATTGTGGCTGTCTCTTACACCCCTGTCTCCTCTCTAACCACCTCAGTCCTCTCATCTCGCATCCCTGCTCTCACCCTCTCCGGTCCCATTGCCTTCCCTCCCTCCCTCCCCCCTGCCCCCCTCTCACCGCCCAGCACGGCCAGGGAGGAGTCGGAGCCCGCACTCTGCCACGCGATGCACGGCACCTCAAACCCCTGTGCACGAGGGAGGGAGAGGGGAGGAGGGCCAAATTGGGGAGCGAGGGGGTGGTGGGTGGGGGGGTTTCTTGAAGGTTGCTTTAGGGAAGATACGTGTTGGTGGGAGGATGGGTACTTGGGAGGAGGGGAGGTGGGAGGATGGGTACTTGAGAGGAGGGGAGGTGTGAGGATGGGTCCTTGGGAGGAGGGGAGGTGTGAGAATGGGTACTTGAGAGGAGGGGAGGTGTGAGGATGGATACTTGGGAGGAGGGGAGGTGTTAGGATGGGTACTTGGGAGGAGGGGAGGTGTGAGGATGGGTACTTGGGAGGAGGGGAGGTGTGAGGATGGGTACTTGGGAGGAGGGGAGGTGTGAGGATGGATACTTGGGAGGAGGGGAGGTGTTAGGATGGGTACTTGGGAGGAGGGGAGGTGTGAGAATGGGTACTTGGGAGGAGGGGAGGTGTGAGGATGGGTACTTGGGAGGAGGGGAGGTGTGAGGATGGATACTTGGGAGGAGGGGAGGTGTTAGGATGGGTACTTGGGAGGAGGGGAGGTGTGAGAATGGGTACTTGGGAGGAGGGGAGGTGTGAGGATGGGTACTTGGGAGGAAGGGAGGTGTGAGGATGGGTACTTGGGAGGAGGGGAGGTGTGAGGATGGGTACTTGGGAGGAGGGGAGGTGTGAGAATGGGTACTTGGGAGGAGGGGAGGTGTGAGGATGGGTACTTGGGAGGAGGGGAGGTGGGTGGGTGGGTTGTCTACAAGATGCGGGTGACCATGTGCGAGAGCATGGAGATGCATGCTGTGGGATGGCCTTCCGTCCTAGCGCAGCACGGCACATGCATGGACTGGCGTGGACTGGCATTTGTTGGTCATCATGAGGCTCAGCATGCCACGTCAGGCCGCATTGCATCATGCCACGTTCCAGATCATCCCAGCATCATGACACCATTCCACACACCACATCCCCATCACATCACGTGCCACGTGTCCATACAGCAGTGGTGGCGAGCAGCAGGATGTAATTCTCGGGCGGCAGCACCATGCGAGCCCCGTTGCCGAACGTGAGAGTCAGGTCGGGGAACAGGTAGCGCGCTCGGGGCCAGGGGAGCCTGGGGGGAAGGCAAAAAGGCAGAGGAGCCGTGAGAGGGTGGGATGAAGAGGGAGGGGGGGAAGGGGGAGGGGAGATCATTGAGAAAGAAGAGGGGGCCAAGAGGGCGGACTGATCTGTGAGGGGGGACCAAGGGAGTGAGGGAGGAGGAAGGGGAAGGCACGGGGGAGGGGGGAAGACGGGGAATGAAGCAAGAGCCAGAGCAAGCGAGCGAGAAAGGAGTTCAAGCAAGGGACGGGGGGGGGGAGGGAGGGGCGAAGGGGGGGCTGTACCTGCCGTCGCCCAGGTTGTAGCAGAAGTGGCCCTCCGTCTGCGCAAAGGCCAGCAGCGGCAGGTCGATGGCTTGAACCAACTGGAGGGGGGTTGCGGGAAAGGAGCAGAGGGAGTAGGCGGTGGAACGGTTATTGAACAGGCCATGCAGCGGTGGAGTGGGGCACAATGGGGTGGCACAACGTGTGAGTACACCCACCACAGCAGTGAGCGTGTGACAGAGGGTGGCTAGTGCGTGACACGCCACGACTGAATCACCATTTACCACAGAACAGTCGTGGCCACGACTGGGCCATCAACAAAGTGCAGTTCGAGCCATGCCTATGCGCATCAATCACCATCTAGTGGTAGCTATTTCCTACATCCAGGGGGGTGCGTGCACTCACGGCGGTGGTTAGCGTCTGGTAGAGCGAGTCCGGGAGGTCGTGAGATGCATGTCAACCACCATCTACTTGCAACTAATTACCAGCGCCAAGAGGGGGGGAGGGGTGGGGTGCGTGCACTCACGGCGGCAGTGAGCGCCTGGTAGAGCGAGTCCGGCAGGTATGTGAGAGACGTGCCGCTGTCCAACACGCATGGCACCAGACCTGCTGCCGAGCCTCCTGCAGATGCCGAGCCTGAAGCATTGCCTGCTGTAGCAGCGAACGAGCTGGTTTGGGGGGTGGCAGCAGCAGCAGCAGCAGCAGCAGCAATGGCGGCATCTCTGGCAGCAGTGGCATCAGCAGCAGAGGCGGCAGGGGCGGCAGGTTGCCAGGCGAGGGGCACACCGGCGATGGCGATGCCTGCCAGGCCGATGATGTACTGCGTGCTGCAGGGGTGGGGGCGGACGGGGCGCAGGTACGAGGAGGAAGTGGGTTCTTGAGACGCCGCACAAGTCGTGCGTGTGGGGGAGAGGAGGCAGGAGCTTCGCAGAAGTACATGTGGTGGGGGGGATGGGGGTAGCAGGGGAGCAGATGAACAGGGGAGAAGGCGGCCGTGGAGGGTTGTGGGGCAATTTGTAGGCGGGGCGGGCGGGGCGTGTGGCAGCAGACGGAGCTGTCCACCGGAGCAGTGGGGAGACTCACCGTGGTGGTGCCGCACTGACTGCGTTTGCACTCACCTTGGATGCCGTGCATGCTTGGCTCGTACCCACGGTTACATCAATGCAACGACAGCTTGAGAGAGAGAGAAGCGGGGGAGGGGGGGAGGGGAGGGGGGGCAACAGAGAGGAAGAGGAGTGAACGGGTGAGCCCCCACCTGTCTGGTTTATCCCACAGCTCCGTCTGCTGCCACACGCCCCGCACGCCCCTCAGCGCGCTCGCGGACGAAACTCGCCCCAGGAACAGCGCGCCCCCACCCTCCGGCCCGCCCAAGCAGTGCGCGAACGCGTGGGGGAGCGCGTGCTGCGCGCCGAGCTGCGCCAGCAGCGATGACGCCCCGCGGCCGAGCCCCAGGACGCCGTCCACTGTCAGCGGGCCGTCTAGCAGGTTGCCGGACTGGTTGAACCCGCACCCGAACGTGACGACCGGCCGGTACTTCGTGCCGTTAGCAGAGGTGTTGCCGCCGCTTCCCTGCGCTCCATCCCCGCTATGAGCAGCCCCGTCGCCGCCGCCGCCACCCGGCGAGGCCGCACTCTGACCCGGTTCTTCCTGGTTAATCCTTCGCGGCTCCACGATATTCAACTCGCCACTTTCGCCAGCCGCCTGGTTACCACTCGCCCTCGCAACCGCACCCACTGAGCTATCACCACCAGCAATCCCTGCGCCAGCTGCACCTCCCCCACCTCCCCCACCTCCTCCTGGCAGCGGCTCACTGGCGGTCCACGGCAGGTGGAGCACGTCCTTCATGAGCACGCCCACTGACGCGCTGCCGTCCGCGTACCGCAGCATGTACAGGCACGTGCCGGCCGGCACGCCGGCCGCCGCCGCGACGGCCGGCGCGGGGCAGCCGCGGAGGACGTTGTCGGAGAGGTGGTAGCGCGGGCAGGCGGGCGTGGCGCACGGGAGGAGACGGTTGGTGACGGAGAGCGACGCGTTGAAGGGCGGGTTGAGCGGCTGGGGAGGGCACGGGGAGGGCACGGGGTGGGCACGGGGTGGGCACGGGGAGGGGACGGGGAGGGCACGGGGTGGGCACGGGGAGGGCACGGGGTGGGCACGGGGAGGGCACGGGGTGGGCACGGGGAGGGCACGGGGTGGGCACGGGGAGGGCACGGGGTGGGCACAGGGAGGGCACGGGGTGGGCACAGGGAGGGCACGGGGTGGGCACAGGGAGGGGGGGACAGGGAGGGAATAGAACGGAGGGGGAAGTGGAGGGTGCAGCTTGAGAGTTGACTGCGGACAGGCGGGCGTGGCGCACGGGAGGAGGTGATAGCGACGCGTTGACCGGCGGATTGAACGGTTGGAGGGAATGGAGGCGCGGAAAGGCGCGGGAGGTGGGGATAGGGAAGTCTGAGGGGAAAGAATTATCGCCCACAGCGAGATTTTCTCAAACGCAACCCTTACAACAGGGCCGTGTAGGGTTCTCACCGCGACTTGCGAGCGCGTGGCGCATTTGAGGCACGGCTGGCAGGCGACCCAGAGCAGGTCGCTGCCCGTGTCGACCTGCACGTTGAACAGCTGCGGGGGCGAGCCCAGCGCCACCGACGCGAAGTACAGGCTGGGAGAGGATGGGAGGGAGGGAGAGGGAGATGGATGTATGGTGGTGTGGGCGCCTCAAAACGGTCCCAGAGCAGGTCGCTGCCCGCGCCCACCTGCATGGTAAAGGCCTGCGGAAGTACAGGCTGGAGGGGGGAACGGGAAAAGGGGGGAAGGGCGGCCAGGAGGGAGGGGGTGGGGGGGGAACGGTGGGGTGGAGGGGGGTTGGAGGGGGAAGGAAGAGGAAGAGGAGGCGGAGTGACAGGGTGGAAATTTGAGAAAGGTTTTGCATTGCTGGTTGCGTACTCGATTGGAGAGTACGCCGTCGAGAGTCGGGTGCTCACCCGGCTATCTGCGGATCCGCGTTCCCGACGAGCCTGAACACCACCTCCTCGTCGCCCTCTTTTTGGTGTATTTTGAGCCGACTCAAAGTACGTCCTGCACTCACTCGGCTATCTGCGACACCGTTGGGAGTCAGCCACTCACCCAGCTATCTGCGGGTCCGCGTTCCCGACGAGCCCGAACACCACCTCCTCGTCGCCCTCGCTCTGCAGCCGCCTGTTGCCGCGTCGAACGCGCCGCAAGTCGCGCTGCACCGCCGCCATGTGCGCGTCCCATCGAACGGTAACGAGCCCGCCGTGCGTCGATCCGTGTCCTCCATATCGGAACTTGTGTGTCAAAGGAAAAGCCAAGGGTTGAGGATGCCTTGCGCTATGATGCGCCGGAAAACCTTCGGGTTTTGAGTACTGGTGAAGGTAGTCCTGATTTTCAAAGGTTGTCGCGCCGGTGTCCGCTCTATCTGGGATGCTTTCCCGAGAGAATAGGGAGGAGCTGAATTCTATGGCTGCTGCAGAAGTGGCGAGCAAGGCGCATGCGAGGACTGGCAATATGTGAGCTGGCAACGCCATGGGGAGGAACGCAGATGAAAGCGAGAAGACGCCATCACCATCTGCTATTTGTCACAGTAGCGGGCCTTGGAATTTGCACAGCAGCTGGTTGTGCATCAGGACGATTAGCCATGTAGTAAAGCGGCTCGACGGCAACAGTGGCGAAGGCGCGATTTAGCTTATCACTAGTGCGGATAGCTCTATTCTCAAATATGACGCTAAGTTTTGCAGATCCTTTGACAGGTGACAGGTTTGTGGTGTATTGGTGCTAGGAAGCTAGCAGAGGAGCTAAGCTGGGCTGATATGCAATCTAGGTGACAAAATCAAGGTGAGGGACGGGGCGGCTCGTGATTTTGATTTCACGACTTCTCTTGTTTTGCTCGCTGCTTTTGATGACCACACTTGCCCACCACTGAGTCACTGACGCAACCTCGATTTCGCCGTCTGCGATTGTTAGTCGCGAGAAATGTCGCAGGACGATGCAAGGTCGGCCCACGGGCATGCGATACAAGTAAACACCAATGGGGCCTGTTTTGGGCCGTCGTCTATTTTGCTTGGCTTGGTCCAGTGAATGTCGTCGATGCGTCGCCCCTTATCGTGCGATGAAACTCCGTCGCCATCACTGTGTTCAGGGCTGGGTGGAGCAGGCTCCACGGAAAGGCTTGCAGCTTGGCATGCGGCGAAGGGCATGACGACGACACAAGTCGTGCGAACCCTGAAGGGCCGCACGATTGGTCGTTCAGGGAAAGCGCGGCTCCAGGATGTTGAACTCTGTTGTATCACAATTCCGAGGAGCTAGCGACTCGAAGAATTGCGACACATAGCCCAAATGACTACATTGTATTAAAGGGACATATAAGTATCAACGCACCTATTGTTGTTCCTATTGCTGCTATCATATCTTCTTTGAAATTGTATATTGATGATAGAGATTTTGCAGTAGATGCACATGCTGTTTCAAACCCCGCATGCATTAGATGCCAATCGATGTATACATATTTGCAACAGACTCTCCATATCAACTTACGATTGTAGTTCATAATTCAAAAGTCAACTAGTAGTATATGATAATATAAGAAGCCACATTTATCTCTGTTGAGTGGTGGTGGTCAATTTGTACATCAAGTCTCCACCTCCACATGTTGTTTATTCTCATGCACACGGTATTTTCTCAACTCGGCCAGCACTGCGTCCTTCTGCTGCTGCAACCTCTTTTGCTGCTGATGCAGCTCCGCAACTCTCCCTGATGCTTCCGCCACCCTCCTCGACAGCGAACTATGTTCCACCCTCAGCTTCGCAGCCTGTGAGAGAGGGGTTCGAGTGGCAGGGCAGGAAGGGATAATGTGAGGGAGCGAAGGCAGCAGCAGTGGTTCTGATGGAGAGGAATGATTGATGGAGGAACCTGCTGTTCAAAGAGCCGCATCCATCACATGCTTGCAACATTTCCTCACGGTTACCTTCCCATTATGGAACATGACTTGCAGCCATCCCATCACACACATGCACCCCACAGGCAAATAAACAGTAAATGCACGCCCACTACTCCAGTCTGCAGCCAGTCTCACTCAACTCACAGCCAGTCCAGCCTGACTCACATCCAGTCCAGCCTGACTCACATCCAGTCCAGCCTGACTCACATCCAGTCCAGCCCGACTCACATCCAGTGCAGCCCGACTCACATCCAGTCAGCCTGACTCACATCCAGTGCAGCCTGACTCAGTCCAGCCTGACTCACATCCAGTGCAGCCCGACTCACATCCAGTGCAGCCCGACTCACATCCAGTGCAGCCTGACTCACATCCAGTCCAGACTGACTCACATCCAGTCCAGCCTGACTCACATCCAGTCCAGCCTGACTCACATCCAGTCCAGCCTGACTCACATCCAGTCCAGCCTGACTCACATCCAGTCCAGCCTGACTCACATCTAGTCCAGCCTGACTCACATCCAGTCCAGCCTGACTCACATCCAGTGCAGCCCGACTCACATCCAGTGCAGCCCAACTCACATCCAGTGCAGCCTGACTCACATCCAGTCCAGCCTGACTCACATCCAGTCCAGCCTGACTCACATCCAGTCCAGCCTGACTCACATCCAGTCCAGCCTGACTCACATCCAGTCCAGACTGACTCACATCCAGTCCAGCCTGACTCACATCCAGTCCAGCCTGACTCACATCCAGTCCAGCCTGACTCACATCCAGTCCAGCCTGACTCACATCCAGTGCAGCCCGACTCACATCCAGTGCAGCCCGACTCACATCCAGTGCAGCCTGACTCACATCCAGTCCAGCCTGACTCACATCCAGTCCAGCCTGACTCACATCCAGTCCAGCCTGACTCACATCCAGTCCAGCCTGACTCACATCCATTGCAGCCCGACTCACATCCAGTGCAGCCCGACTCACATCCAGTGCAGCCTGACTCACATCCAGTCCAGCCTGACTCACATCCAGTCCAGCCTGACTCACATCCATTTCCAGTTTCTCCAGCAGCTGCTGCCTGCGATGCCGACTGCGCTTGGCGGACTCGCGATTCGACACCATCCTGCCAGGCGAACGGACCAATGATTGGGAAAGGGGAAAAAACTAAGGGGCCAACAGGGGGAGATGCTCGTCTGGGAAGACGCCAGGTGGAAGGAAAGAATAGAAAAGAAGCAGATAGAAGCAGATAGAAGCAGATAGAAGCAGGTAGAAGCAGATAAAAGAAGATAGAAGCAAGAAACACGAACGAAGCAGTGCCGGCCAAGGCACTCGGCGCGCACGGACCTTCTCTGCTTGCGATCATCGGCCGCATCATCATCCCCATCGCCCATCGTCCCCTTGCCGCCCTCCGCCCCATGCCCCCCAACGCTGCTCCCTTCCCCGCCTGCGCCCACTGCCGGCACACCAGCGCCTGCAGCTGCAAGCACAGGGCTGCCCCTGAGAGCGTTGCTGCCGCTCGCTCTGTTCACCTGCCCCTCGGCACCAGCACCAGCCGCACCCACTCCCTGCATGGCGATACTATCACCGGCAGTTCCGAAGGCAGTGGCAGGGGGAGCAGCAGCAGTAGCGGTGGCGGCGGGCAGTGCAGTGGTGAAAGGGAGCTCGTGGTTCGATGGGAGTACGGCGGCGGGCCTCGGTGGATGGGTAAAGGGAGAGGCGGGGGGGTGCAGAGAAGAAGGGAGGGGGGCCTGGGTTGGGGTCTGGGTGGCGGAAGGTTGGGGCAGGGGAGGGGGCTGGGATAGGGTCTGGGTAGAGGAGGGCTGGGGAAGCAGGTGCTGCCAGGGCAGGGGCAGGAAGGCAGCAGCAGGGAGTGTTTTTTGAGGCGCCTCAAAAATCGGCAGGAAGGCAGCAGCAGGGAGTGCGACCGGGGGAGGCAGACAAGAAAGCGGAACATCTGCTGCTGCTGGTTCCGCTGGTGCTGCTGGTGTTGCTGCTGGTGCTGCTGCGTCGCTTGCATCCCCATCCGACCCCTCCACGTGGAATCTGCGCAGCAGTTGCGTCCCCTGCTGCGGCTCCTGGAAGTTGTATTCACGTTCCCCTGTCACTCCGCCACCCATCGTGCCGCCACCCGTTCTTCCGCCACCCGTCAATCCGCCACCTGTCGTTCCGCCAGCCGTCGTTCCGCCACTCGTCATTCCGCCACCCGTGACTCCGCCACCCGTGATTCCGCCACCCGTGATTCCGCCACCAGTCATTCCGCAACCCGTGATTCCGCCACCCGTGATTCCGCCAGGTCCACCAACCCATGCACTCTCCAGTAGCACCGCGCCAGCCGCCGTGTTCCCTTCCGCGGCGCTGTCAACCCCCTCGCGCGTTCCGCCTGCGCCGGACATCCCTGCAGCGTATTCCGCCGCTGTTCCGCCCGTACCTGCGCGTTCCGGAGAGCGCGCATTTGCGCTTGATTCCTCGGCCACAAGCGCGCGGGACGGCGCAGCAGCGATGGCGGGGTCGGCGTGAAATACGGAGGGGAGCGGTTCGGCGTGGGGGATAAACGACTGGGGCGTCGTGTGAGGACGCGCCGCCTGCAGACGCGGTGTGGAGTACCAAGGCTGCTGATGCGGCTGCTGCGGCTGCTCCGGCTGCTGCGCCTGCTGCGGCGGCTGCTGCTCGTCGAACAGCTGCTGCCACTGCCTCAGCTGACCGCCGCCACCATGATGGGACGCATTTTTTGATTCCGTCAACTCGACCGGCCGCCGTCTCCTCGCCGGCCACTCATGGCACGTCATAGCATCGCCGCTTGGCTTCCACACCGTCTCCTCGTCGCCCCGCTTTCGCTTCCCCACCGCCCACTGCTGCTCGTCGTGCCGCACCTCCCGCTGTTCGTGCCGAGCCTCCCGCTGCTCTGTAGCAGCGAATGCGGCGGCGAAAGGAGCACCGCCCGCGGCACGAGCAGGAGCGGCGACGAGGAAGTGGGTGGGTGGGGAAACAAAAGGAGACACCCTGTCCGACACGAACGGTCCTTTTCCCGCCGGTGGCGGTAAATGTCGCCCCAGCATCACAGGAAAGTCGGTAGCGCAAGGGTCCGCCGCGGCGATGCTGGGAGAAAAGACGTGACGACATGACGATTCGCATGATGTTCCGACTCCCAGAACAGACTTCGCAGGGAGTACGCCCCTCGGGGTACTCTTCAACGAGCCGCGCCAAGGGTCGCAGCTGTTGCTGATGCGCGTTCCGCCGGTTCTTCCACGACAGCCGCCCGTGTCGCTCCCATCCGAAACGCCACTGCTACCGCCGGAACCGCCGTTCTCGTCTGCCGCCGCGTACCGGCCGGGCTTCACATCAACGTTTTCGCGATTTCCGCGGGCGCCATTCATCATCGCGTCATCATGATCGTCGCGATGGTTCGATCCGTTACCCGGCGGCGCCATTGGCGCCATCGGCGTCTCGGAGGGGGGGTAGTAGTAGGACGTGGGAATGTGTCTTGCGACATCGGAACCGCCGCCGCTCTCGCCCTCCTCGTCGCCTTGCGACTCGCCCACCACCGGAACCGCGGACGACGACGGAAATACATTCGCCGCGTGCGACGGTGGGAGCCCGTCACAACGCGACGAAGATGTCGCAAGAAACGAAGATGCCTGTTTCGCAACGGCATGCGTGCGATGGCTCGTCTCCGGCGCGAGCCGCCTGCGCAAACCGGGTTGCAGGGGAGGGATGTGAAAATTCCAGGTCGAAGGGGAGGAGGGGACTCAGACTCTGCAGCAAGACGACGTGAGGAGTCTATTTTTGAGGCGCCTCAAAAATAAACAAGACGACTATCACCGAATGGAGAAATGGAGACGGCGGGGTCAAAATCGATGGATGACGAAAAAGTCGAGACGGTGAAAAGTGGAAGATGAAAATGGGAAGGTGCAAATGGAAGAACATAAGGGAATCGGGGGCGAGCGGGCAAGCAGAAGGCTCACTTTTGGAGCATAATATCGTGCACTTGTCGCTCGATGGCCTTCTCGATCGCCCAGATCGTCAGCCCGTCATTCTGTGGTTGCAAGAATGGAGTCTGACAGCTCCCGGGAGAGCCGCTTTTCAATTTGAACTCGCTGCTAGTAGCATCGCGTTTCGTCATCCTCTGCCGTATCGCCGCTATGGCGTCGGAAACGGTCTGCCGCGCAATGGCCGTATCGCACAGCTGCGCGCCCCCCATCTCGCCAGATTTAGACTATGGACGGAGGAGTTTATCGGCTTGTGACTTCGCGTCGGCACGGCGGCCGTTGAAATGTATCTTTGGTGAGGCGAAGAAAGCAGCCGAAATGAGGTAGGCTTGGGATGGATGTCGGGAAGATGGAAAATGTGGCAAAGCAAAACCATGTGACACGAAGGGAAGGGAAGGATATGGTGGGAGAGGCCAACGGGGTACAGCACTGTAGTCGGGTAGTTGTCAGGTTGTTCCGTTATACGTAGGCTTTCATTTGACAATCCCCAGATTTTTGTGTCGTCGTCACCTGACAGAAGAGAGAATCAAACAGACCAGCACGGATGGAGTGAGGTGTCACGGAGCAACATCCACCAGGGTCCTTGGAGGTGTCACGTACCCAACCCTAATTTCAGGCTATTGTAAAATTCCCCTGCGAGAATCCCCCTTTTTCGCCTGGGTGGAGCATTCAGATTTTCACTTTTGATTGCACGCCATAGCCCGGTACAGTGAGGCACAGCACACCCAGGCCCAGCGCAGCGCCCTTGAAAATGACCACATTTGTTGGCAGAGGTAAATTGATGCCGACGTGGAGCGTGCGACCCCGTGTGTCTCAAGCACCCGCAAATGGAGCCCCACGCATAAAATGCGCTTTTGGTTGGAGCAAGGGAAGTGGGGTGGGGTGAAGTTTTTGGCTGAGTCAGAACTGCCTCGCCTGAATGCCTTTGCTACCATTGGTGGCCCTTGCCACGACACTCGGGAAATCGGCTTGCTGATGCAATGGCACACGCCCGGGATTGACCGCATGCCATCAAATCAAAAGCAGGCAGGAGTCTAGTGGCAGGAATCCTCTCTGAGAAGGGAGATCCAAGCCTTCAGAATTCGGGAGATGTGCAATAGCCTGCGAATTGTTCGGCTTCCATTTCGGGTATTAGATCCCTGCGAAATTGGAACATTACTTACACTACCCATCAAAATCAGGAAAGCACACTGACAGGCCACGGGAATCAGTGAGAAAGTCGTTTGAGAACCCAGACGCAAATAGAGAATCCGCATGGGAATTTCGGAAAGTGGAAGCCAGAATGAGCCCAATGTTTTCTAACACAGCCCCAACAAAGTATGGATATTCACAATACAAACTGTTATCGAGGCAGAAGAAAACACTCCGACAGAATATCTTTTGCAGACGCCATGCGTTTCTGCAAAACCAATCCCAAAATATCCCTCCCCCCCCCAACCCCGCCACATTTGCCTGGAGAGCCGCAGAATTCCGCGTTTGAGAAGGCACGCTAACAAAACCAATGGATCAGGTCAACCTGTTATGATGAAGTGCCTTTCATCACACCTTGTGAAGGGAATTCATGGCGCAGTATCGTTTCCATGTGCCATCATCTGCACGAATCATAAAATAGAACCCAGTCCACGTACACAATCACAACTACACGAGCAAAAAAAAGTGGGTATTAAGCTGCTAGGTACCTGAAACATGGCTTGATCCTGACACCCATTCATTAGCTATGCATGTTGTGCACACAACCTTTGACTCAAAAGCGCCGCATGTCTTTGGGCGGCCGGAAATTGACGGGATGCGTTTCCGGGGTGGCATTTTCATCCTCCTTCCACATTTTGATGGTCTTGTCCGCTTCACACGTCACCAGCCGCTTGCCCGTCACGTCGAATCCCATCGCATATATGCCCGCCTCACTGTCGAGCGACCCTGTGAACGGCGGGAGATTCAAATGGAGGGAGGAATGGAGAAAAGGCAGTAAGTGAAGTGGCAGAGGACCGATGAATGTGAGCATCGAGCAGAGTGGGTGGCAAGGTATGCAGAGAGGCGTTCGTTCAAATGGACCAGCGGTAGGAGCGGACGAGAGCCCAGAGGGAGGCGGCCATTGAATAGAATTGAATTGAAAGACTGTACTGGATGGCGGGTGAGGAAGACTTTGAGGGGAGAAGACGAGAGCGCATGGAGTGAATGCATAAAGAGTGAACATGAAAAACGCAGAGCCATATTGCGGACCTTGCTGCACTGAGGTCGCACCTGGCTGCACTGAGGTCGCACCTGGCTGCATTGAGGTCGCAGCCTGGCTGCATTGAGGTCGCACCTGGCTGCACCGAGGTCGCACCTGCTGCATTGAGGTCTCACCTGGCTGCACTGAGGTCTCATCTGGCTGCACTGGATCTCACCTGGCTGCACTGAGGTCTCACCTGGCTGCACTGAGGTCGCACCTGGCTGCACTGGATCTCACCTGGCTGCACGATGGTCTGTGTCTGTTGGAAGTTGTGGCCGCTCTTCCAGTCCCAGAACCAGATGGACCCGTTGTCGCCTGCACACCGACCACGCACGCATGGGTGGTCGGTGACGCATGTCAAAAGGGTGATGGGAGAAAACGACTTTGAGATGTTTTGAAAAAAGCATGACATTAGGAAGGGTGGGCGAGGTACAGCACGGCAGGGTTTCGAAGATTCAGGTGTGAGATCTGAACGAGGATCTGAACGAGGATCTGAACGAGGATCCAAACGAGGATCCGAACGAGGATCCGAACGAGGATCTGAACGAGGATCTGAACGAGGATCTGAACGAGGATCTGAACGAGGATCTGAACGAGGATCTGAACGAGGATCTGAACGAGGATCTGAACGAGGATCTGAACGAGGATCTGAACAAGGATCTGAACGAGGATCTGAATAGGAAGGGTGTGGCGGGGTCGAGAAGCGGATTGAAGTGTGGAATGGGAAGGGTGTGGGAGAGGGGAGGAGCAGGCGGGCGCACCTCCTGACGCGAGCACGTTGTCCTCATTCACATCCGCCGTGTTGATGATGGTGCGCTGCTGGGAGCTGCCACCCACAGGCACAGTGGGGAGTGTGGGGGGGGGTACCAAGGCAACAGGGAAGAATGGGGGCAGTGCATGATGAGAGCCCTTCAGAATGCTTTTGCTTAAATCCATTCAGGACGGGGGTG